>ONZH01015455.1:0-259682 GCA_900303285.1 Rhinella marina | reverse complement strand
GATCCTCCCAGGTGGGACTAAAGACAGCAATGTCATCCAGGTAGACAGCCACGTAGTTATGACTAAGGATGTGATATCATCCGAAACGCGTCAATACAGCTAAATGGAGTGTCGTATGTCCATTCGTGTATCTGGATTTTTCTAATAAAGGCTCTTGAATTTTATTCAACTGTGCTGGATCCTCTGCAATTGTTCTTACGCATCCACGTACCCTTCAAGTCCCTTTATCAGCGTATTGACCATCCGCTGAAAGGTGGCAGGGGAGGTGGACTCATACAGTCCAAATGAGGTAATAAAGGCAGATTGCTCCCGTGCCTCACGGGTCAGGGGAATCTGCAAATATCCCCTGTTCAGATCCATGATGGTCAGGTACTTGGCCCCGGCCAACTGATCGAGCATCGGGTATGCATCAGTGACTGTGACAGCATTGAGTCCTCTGTAATACATGCAGAACCGGACGGTCTGGTCATTTTTTTGAGACAAGGACCATAGGCGAGGCCCAAGCGCTGTTGGATGATGGTTGGATGACCCCCAGCTTCAGCATCTCGTCAATCTAATAGCGCATGTGCTGCTGCACCTCCAAGGAGATCCGATATGCTGATGGCCGGATCGGAGGGTGATCCCCAGTGTCCACGTCATGGACGGCCGTCTCGGTCCTTCTTGGGTTGTTGCTGAACAATTCCCGAAAGGGGTGGAGGGTTGCTCCCAGCTGGGACCGTTGGTCCTCCGAGAGCTGGTTGCCAACCTCCACGTCCTCGATGGATCCACCCGCCCTAACCTGGGCGAGCATATCCAAGAGGCCGTCTCTCCTTTCTCTAGCAGGTTGCATACGGGGAGGACACATGCCTCCCACTCATGATGTGCCTTCATGTTCACGTGGAAGGCCTGGTCCAGGGTGACCAGGTATGTGACGGCGTTGAGCTGCTGATGCACAAGGTAGGGGCCCTTCCAGGCTGCCTGAAGCTTGTCCTGTGGTACGGGGACCAGTACCCACACACTTTTGACCCACCTGGTCCTCTCACAAGCATTCTGGTCGTACCACCGCTTCTGGTCGGCCTTGGCTTGGCTTATTATCCTTGGCTTATTATCCTGCACCAGCCGCGACAAGGCCTGCATCTTGTTGCGAAAGCGCATGACACACTCAATGACCGACACCCCAGGGGTGGCTAAGTCCCCTTCCCAGGCCTCTTTCACCATAGCCAGAGGGCCCCATACACGTCGCCTGTAGAGTAGCTCAAAGGGATAGAACCGTGTTGAGTCCTGTAGAACCTCCTGGTATGCAAACAGCAGGTGTGGAAGATACCTCTCCCAGTGGCGCTCGTGGGAGTCGATCAACATCTTAAGAATCTGCTACAGGGTGCCACTGAACCGTTCAAAGAGGCCATTCGTCTGTGGGTGAACAGCTGGTCACTAGATGTTGCACCTGTATCTGCTTACAGAGGGACTCCATCAGCTACGACATGAACTGAGTTCCCCGATCAGTAAACATTTCCTGGGGAAAGCCCACTCAGGAGAACCGGGTACCGGGGTAGTGGCATAGTCTACTACAGTTAGCACGAAGCATTTCCCGGAGCTGCTGGGAATGGACTGCTGGGCTAATCTGGTCTTTGTTTTAGTGACCCTTAGGTGTCCGGCCGTCAGAATCTCATGCACAACCCGCAACAACTCTGAACGGATAGGGTACCACTAGCTGTTGGTCCCTAGGACACCCCTCCGGTGAGCCCTGCTGGACCGTGACCCGGTACAGCTGTCCTTGATCCCAGACCACCCGCTCGAAGTATGAGTCCAAGGAAGGCTGTGCCGCCTGCTCCTTGAGAGCGTTCAGGCTGGCGTCAGCCGCTAACGCCACCTGAAACCCCTGACTGGACATGGCCAGAATTGACGAGACTGCCACGTCCTCTGTCAGATCTCCGGTACCTGGCTCCTGGCCTATGTCTGACTCGGCAGCCACTTGGGAAAGCCATCAGACCCGTGAGGAGCCCCTAGGGGCCTGGCTGCTTTCCCTCAGTTTCCGACCAAGTCACCAGTCCAGACGGACTAACCTGGCCCTCTGACATCCCGATTGTAGAGGAACCCTGCATGGAGGCTTTACCTGGGAGCCCTACTTCTCCTGGGACAGCCCTGACCTCATCTGCATCCTCCTCCTCCGCAGTTGTCTGCCCCCTGCTTGTCCCCTCAGGAACCACACCTGAGGACAACAGGTTCCATCCCTTATAAAAGCCAGCCAGCAAAAACCCCACACCACCAGCAAAATCTATTCCAGATTTTTTTATACTGTATATCTGCCCAAAAAATCCTGAACCCCCCCCCCTTTTGAGGTAGATATGCTGTCATGTTGTCCAATCTCACTTGCACATTCCCTTCCCTATCCACTGTGTGTAAGAATTTCAGGGCCTCCCAATCTGCTAATAGCTCTTGTAGGTTTGAGAAACATGTCCGTCTGTAGAGCTTACCATTCTCTCTGAAATGAGAGATAAGACCAGTAGGTTCCCCATTCCCAAGAGCTCCATAAAATCTCCTTTTTGTAGCAAGCTTATTATTGACTTTATAGATTCCTTCATGAACCTTTTGTATTTGAAAAAAAAAAAAATTTTTTTCGTATTTAAAAAACAAAACAAACAAACCTGTGAAATAGTAACCCCCCCACACTGATCTGGGGGAACTGGAACCAACATCTTCATTGATAATAATTCTAAAATTCCTTTTTCCAAATTTTGTTGAAGAAATAGGTAGCTCATTATTGGGGTAATTTTGAAGACCGAAGTAGGAGGAAAGGCTAAAAACGGGTACCTGGATTTTATCATCTCCAGAACCCACAGATTTAAAGCTATTTTCTCCTATTAGAAACAAAATTTTAGCCTTCCTCCCACTGGGTCTCTGGCGTCATTATTAGAAGATTCTGAGGTTTATAGGTTTTAAAAAAAAACCTCTGTTCTTTCCTTCTTTCTGGGATTTTCCTCTTTTTTTTAGCCTGGAAGAAAGTTCCCTTTTGAATTTCCAAAAAGGACATTTTCTCTTCCTATCAACAGGAAAAGATTTTTTTTTGAGTCAGAATACTTTTCCAGGTTCTGACCAAATAATAAACCTCCACGAAAGGCAATTTTATATACAAGTAACTTCAGTTTTTACCCAACATCACCTGACCAAAACTTCTACCATAACGCCCTTCTTGCAGTATTAGTGAATGCAGTGGTTCTAGCTGCCATAAAACCAGACTCGGCAGTAGCATCTTAAAGAAAATTTTGGTCAGCGATTTCCATCAGTGATTGTGAGCTAAAACCAGAATTGGAGCCTCCATAGACATAAGGTATAAGGGAAAGATCTGCACCTGTTCTGTGTTTAGAGCTACACCTGGTTTTGGCTAACAATCACTGATGGAAATCACTGACCAAAATACTGACGTGTGAATAAGGCATTATCCTTATCATCCTCATCCAAAGTCCACTTCGGATTTTTATTTCTATTTTAAAATGTTTTTAAATAGGCAGATAGGAATACATTAGTAATTCACGTAAGTCTTGCATGAATTTGGCCGATCTTTGGCTTCATGGAAAGAAACAACATTAAAAATGAAGTTTTTTCCCCCTGTCTGGGACCTTCCATTCACTTTTATTTAACCCCTTAAGGACCCTGCCATTTTTCACCTTAAGGACCAGGCCATTTTTAGCAAATCTGACATGTCTCACTTTATGTGGTGATAACTTTAGAACGCTTTTACTTATCCAGGCCATTCTGAGATTGTTTTCTCGTCACATATTGTACTTCATGACAGTGGTAAATTTGAGTCAAAATATTTCATTCTTACTTATAAGAAAAATACCAAATTTACCAAAAATTTAGAAAAATTTGCAAATTTCCAAATGTCAATTTCTCTACTTTTAAAATACATAGTAATGCCTCCAAAAATAGTTATGACTTTACATTCCCCATGTGTCTACTTCAGGTTTGGATCACTTTGAAAATTACATTTTATTTTTTTGGGACGTTAGAAGGCTTAGAAATTTAGAAGCAAATCTTGAAATTTTTCACAAAATTTCCAAAACCCACTTTTTAAGGACCAGTTCAGGTTTGAAGTCAGTTTGTGAGGCTTCCATCATAGAAACCACCCAAAAATGACCCCATTTTAGAAACTACACCCCTCAAGGTATTCAAAACTGATTTTACAAACGTTATTAACCCTTTAGGTGTTCCACAAGAATTAAAGGAAAATGTAGCCAAAATTTCCGAATTTCACTTTTTTGACAGATTTTCCATATGAATCATTTTATTCTGAGAATAAAGCAAGGGTTAACTGCCAAACAAAATTTGGGGATTGTCTCAGATAGGGGCTCATTTTTTGCGGGATGAGATGACGATTAGATTGGTACTATTTTTGGGGGCATACGCTTTTTTGATCGCTTGGTATTACATTTTTTGTGATAAAATGTGACAAAAAATGGCTTTTTTAGACAGTTTTTATTTTTTATTTTTTACAGTGTTCACCTGAGGGGAGAGATCATGCTATATTTTTGTAGAGCAGGTTTTTACGGACGTGGCGATACCTAACATGTATACTTATTTTTATTTTTTTAAGTTTTACACAATAATATCATTTTTGAAACAAAAAAAATCATGTTTCAGTGTCTCCATAGTCAGAGAGCTGTAGTTTTTTTTATTTTTTGAGCGATTGTCTCAGGTAGGGGCTCATTTTTTGCGGGATGAGATGACGATTAGATTGGCACTATTTTTGGGGGCATACGCTTTTTTGATCGCTTGGTATTACAATTTTTGTAATGAAATGTGACAAAAAATGGCTTTTTTTAGACAGTTTTTATTTTTTATTTTTTACAGTGTTCACCTGAGGGGATAGATCATGCTATATTTTTGTAGAGCAGGTTTTTATGGACGTGGCGATACCTAACATGTATACTTATTTTTATTTTTTTAAGTTTTACACAATAATATAATTTTTGAAACAAAAAAAATCATGTTTTAGGGTCTCCATAGTCAGAGAGCTGTAGTTTTTTTTATTTTTTGGGCGATTGTCTCGGGTAGGGGCTCATTTTTTGCGGGATGAGATGACGGTTAGATTGGTACTATTTTGGGGGCATACGCTTTTTTTTTTGTTTGAAATGTATTTTTATTATTTTTTAATAAAGCAATGTTACAAATACGAACAATAGGTTTGTGATAGTATTGCACACAAAATACACTAATAAAACCCTGAAATAGTGTAGGGAACAGAGAGATCGGAAGCCAGGTGGAGGTAAATTGCCACCGGGTCTCCCACCCCCCCGCTCACTAGTAACAGCAATAGGAATTAAGCATCTCACATCGAATATTGAAATACAGTAGAATATATAAAGCGGTTGGAACGCACGAGGGAGAACACAGGGATCAATGTCCCAAGACATTAGTATCTAACATGGTGCTGACACATATTTCCGTAAAACTCCCTGGGACACAAAGTCCTGCCAGGGTTTCCACGTTCTCTCATATTTGGAGAGAGACCTTGGGGAGGAAGAGCAGAGTTCCTCCATCCTTGCCACTTGCCCCACTTTCTGTACCCAGTAAACTATCGGTGGAGGAATCGTTTGCTTCCAGTACAGCGGGACCATAGCCTTGGAAATGAGAATTAGCTGTTTCCACAAGGGAACATTGACGCCAGTTAGTGTATGCGGCATAATGTTTAAGAACAAAATCTTAGGCGTTAAAGGCGGAGATCCAGGACAAATCAAACTCACAATTTCACCTATAGTTTTCCAAAAAGGTGTAATCAAGCAGCAATCCCACCATATGTGAACGTAGGAGCCAATTTCTGACAGACACCTCCAGCAAATCGGAGGGACTGTTGGGAACATTACATGTAGCGCGACAGGCGTTTTGTACCACCTGCTTACGATCTTATAGGAAGTCTCTTGGAGAGTAATGCATCTAGAGGGGCCACAACAATTGGTGTAAATCTCCTTAATCTCCTCAGGAGGTAGGGTGACTCTCAGCTCCTTTTCCCAAGCATCTATAAAGGGTAAACGTGAAAGAGTAGGAAGGCTTATTAATGTTGCATATAATTTTGAGATAAGTTTGGGGGTGTTGGATTGGCGGATCGCTAGTTCTTCATACCAGGAGAGATCCTTATCTAAGTTACCTTTATTGGGGAGTTTAGAAAAGCTTGAACATAGATGTGAGTAGGTGAGAAAATCTAAATGGGAACCCACTATTTTTTCCTGCAGTCGGGGGAAATCTGGCAGTACACCATCCTCCAATATATCGGACAGTAGCTTCCTATTGAGGGTTGACTGATTCATGAACCACGACTTATTAAATGGTATAGACAATCCCAATAAATCCCCAAATTTCATCGCAGGAGAAGGGTACCGCCACAGGTCCTCCCTCCTCGAAAAACTCTTCCAGAACAGAAGCGGAGCTTTTGTCAAATTAGAGACTCCGGGCGGCACCCTCTCACCCCGATGTATCCAAATGAGTGCCTGCGACAAGGAGCAACCTATGACTTCTGCTTCAATCCTGACATACAACTTGTTAGAGATTTGTTTGTGCCAATGAAGTATTCTACTTAGCTGAATTGCTCCATATAATTTCTCTAGGTCTGGGAAACCAACTCCACCTCTATCTTTAGGTTGTATTAAAGTCGAGTGAGCTATACGACAGAGGCCCTTATTACAAATATATTTGAGGAACATGCTAAGCATTTTTAGAAAGAAAGAACACGGCATAAAAATGGGCAGAACCTGAAGGAAATATAGAACCTTTGGGATAATTAACATTTTTAACAAGTTGACCCTGCCTAGCCATGAGATATATGGAATCCTCCATGATTCCATAAGACTACCTATAGAATTCACTAAGTGAGTATAGTTTAAAGAGAACCAATTATCGGGGTTGGAGGATATGAGTATTCCCAAGTAAGATATTGATTCGGGTGCCCATGTAAAGGGGGCTTTCTCCTTGGCTTCCCTTACCATCCCAGCAAGACAAGTAATGTTTAGTGCCTGGGATTTAGAGGGGTTTATTTTAAAGTTAGAAAGGGACTGAAATGTATCAAAGATATCTGACAATATTGGAAATGACACGTGCGGATTAGATGTGATGATCAGCAGATCATCGGCAAAGGCCGCAGTTGAATGGGTTTTCCCCCCTACTACTATACCCTGGATATCCGGATGTTGCCTAATATGTTGGATTAGGGCTTCCATAGTCAGAACAAACAACAGCGGGGATAAGGGACATCCCCGTCTTGTCCCATTGTATATGCGAAAAGAGGTGGAAAGGATGCCATTTACCCTGATGGATGCAGGTGGGCAGGTATATAGCGCCATGATAGCTCTAGAAAAAGCCTCCGGGATACCGAACCTACTTAAAACCCGTTCCATAAAAATCCAGTCTATTCTATCGAAGGCTTTTTCCGCATCTGTAGATACAAGCGCTAGGGAGAGTTTCCTCACTCTCGCGTGATGTATAAGGTGTAACACTCTAAGAGTGTTGTCTTTTCCCTCCCTTCCTTTGATAAAACCCACCTGCTCAACATTGATCAGTGAGGGAAGTATGGGCTGAAGGCGGTTCGCAAGGATCTTAGCATAGAGTTTAATATCTGCGTTTAATAGAGAAATGGGACGATAGCTACTGCAACGTTTCCCATCCTTCCCTTCTTTTGGAAGCACCGTTATATGAGCCATCAAAGTCTGCGCAGGAAAGTCACTGTCCCTTGCCGCAGCTGAGAATGCCAAAAGCATTTGCGGTAGTAATAACTCAGGGAAAGCTTTGTAGTAGCTAGTCGGAAGGCCATCAGGTCCCAGACTTTTCCCGTTAGGAGACTCCTTCAGAGCCTTTTGTAAGTCCAAGAGGGCAATCGGGGCTTGTAACGATAGCATTTGCGATGAGGTAAGTGTAGGGAGATTTAGGGATTGCAAAAAACCATCAATCTGCACTTGCCTAGTTGAACAATTAGCTAAATCATCAGATCGAAGGCGATATAAAGTGGAGTAATATCTTTCAAACTGATGTGCAATCTCTTCAGTTGTAAGACAAGCTTTCCCTGAAGGATCTGTAATCTCCCTAATATACAGTTGTTCCCTTCTCTTTTTGGCCATAAGGGCCATCAAGCGTGAGCCCCTATTGCCATGGATATATACCTTGTGTTTCGCATAAAGATAAGCTCTTGTGGCTTTTAAATTGAGGAGTTGGTTCAGGCGTTCCCTCTGAGAAGTTAATTCAGCTAGTGACTGTACTGACAAGGAGTGTTTGTGCACACTTTCCAAAGTACTAATCTTGCTCAACAGCTCGTCAATCTCGCGTCTCTTCTGCTTCTTTACAAAACTCCCTAACGAGATCAGTTCTCCTCTTATAACCATTGTTCCCCTCTGTGGCTGGCTTCCTTTCCTCTTTGCGCGGCACATCCAGGTAAGAACAAACATTGCTTTATAGCTCACATTGCTTTATAGCTCCCTTCGCAAGTATAATTCCTGCTTAGAATCTCATTATGCTACTACTCATATTTTCCTTAACCGTAGTATCACTGCTATGCTCACAATGTAACCTGGACTAGAAGTATGCTATGTATCTGACCAACAACGAATAATCATTATTGATCTTCCACACTTCAAACAAGTGTTTACCTGGGATCGGAACCCCTACTCCATGCAATTGTGCATTGTACATTATGTAAAATACTAGCTTAACTATTAGATCACGATTTATTTTGATTTTGATTTTGTTGATTGCGTATTCACTCATATATATTGTTTGCATGATGTTTACAGCTCCTTGATGAAGGCACAAGCCGAAAACGTTTGAGCTGATTGATGTTGAACCCGCATGCAATACCAGTAAAAACCACTTGAAGCAATCTTTTGGTGTAGGAGCTCTTTTATTCAACTCCTCTTATAACCGACTTATGAGCCTCCCAAAAACCACCGTAGTGGAGTTTTCGCTAAAGTACCTAGTTAAGGCTGTGGCGATTTTCTGTTTATGCCCATCATTTCTCAATAAATTGTCATTGAGACGCCACGAAGATGCTATGCGTGGAAGTGTCTCAATCACCACTGCCATAGTCACCGGTGCATGGTCCGAGATCCCTATAATACCTATTTCCACTGCTTTGATAGAAGATAAACTGTGAGAAGAGAGAAATATATAGTCCAAACGCTGATAAGTGTTATGCACCTCAGAGTAGAAGGTATATTCCCTATCCTTGGGGTGAATCTGTCGCCAGACATCTCTTACCTCAATATGAGCAAGAGAACGTCTCAGAGCCCTGATTTTCTTCTGAGATACATGAGATTTGCCCGACGAAGAGTCGAGAGCAGGTTCAAGGGTTAGATTGATATCCCCCCCTATAAAGCATATCCCCTCCCGAAAGGTACTCAACTTTCCGAGTGTATCTATAAGCCAGGGAGTTTGGTTGACATTAGGTGCATATAGCCCTAAAATTGTCACTTTTGAATTAGCAAGGAACCCTTTTAAGAATAAGAACCTGCCTTCTGGGTCCATTAAGCTAGAAGTTAAACAGAATGGGAGAGATTTCCGAAAACCTATAGATACCCCCCTAGACTTAGAAAGGCCATAGCTAGAGTGGAACCATTGTGAAAAGTAAGATAGAGGTAAAGTGGGTAGCTTACCCGTCTTGAAATGCGTTTCTTGTATTATAGCAATGTCAGTGTGAAGCGATCGCAAGTATTGGAAGATACAAGACCTTTTCTGAGGAACATTCATCCCCCATGCGTTCCATGAAGTCACCTTTATGTCAGCCATTATGAAAAAAGGTGCAAAATGACAGTGAATACACCAAAGTATAACAAATAACTGCAAAACAATGTGAAGAATGAAAATCAGCCAAAGGGGGAAGAGAACCCTTGTACTGATTTAGTGTGAAAACTAAGTAGAAGATGAGTGTGGTCACTGCGAGCCCCCAAGATAGTGAAAAAGGCAGCTACCAGCTGGTATGCTTCAATGGGTAGGGGTTCAAAACTAGTCGGAGCGACCCGCTTCAGCTTCTATGTCTAAATTGTAAAAGGCAACAAGGCACAACTAGCTCAACATAAATAAACAAGTCAGTTGAAAGGGAGCATTAGGAAAGATTAATTAGCTCTAAGTAAGGCTTTCTATAGTATGGTAACGCAGCATCAGTCCGCAGACGCTGAGGCCCTTTTCCTGTTAGAGCGGCTTCTCTGTGTCATCCAAGGAGAGCAAGAAGGGCAGACTAGGCAGGTCAGAAAGATCCAAGATCTGGAGCCATGAAGGTATGTCAGAAGGATCTAGATCTAAGTAGTCGCAGAGGGGTAAGATATCATCCAGGCGTCTGATGTATCTCATAGTTCATTGTATGGTGCAGGCTAGACTAAACGAAAACAGCCATCGATAGGGAAGTCCCTTCGCTCTGAGAGCATCAGTAATCGGCTTTAATTGCCTCCTCTTGGTAGGAGTGACCGGTGACAGATCCTGGAAGAGGGCAATTGTGGAACCCTCAAAGGACAGATCCCGTGAGTCCTGAGCAGCTTTCAGTACGGCTTCTCTATGCTGGAAGTTGAGAATCCTGCAGATAATGTCCCTAGGGAGATCGCCATCCCTGGGTTTAGGACGTAGTGCTCTGTGAGCTCTCTCCAAAATCATATCCCCAGCCATGTCTCCAGGCAGTAACGGCCATAGAATTGCATATGTGGTTTGGATCACATCAGCGGTGGACGACGATTCCGGAACTCCTTTAATTCTGAGGTTATTCCTTCTTCCTCTGTTGTCCTGGTCCTCGGCGTAAGAGAGCAAATTATTCAAGTGAACTTGGCAAGATTGAAGAGCAGATGTTGTAGCTTCTCCATGCTTGAGCAGAGATGCTTGCATCACTTCTAGTTGCTTGAATCTCCCTCCAATGTCTCTGATGTCAGATTTAATGTCAGAAAGTTCTACCATAACTGGCTGAAGGGCTTTTTCGATGATGGCTTGCAGCGTTTTATGGGATGTGTGAAGCGGAGGGTCTGTCTCCTGAATGTCTTTCGGGACCTGATTCTCGCCTTCAGACAAGTCTCTTTTAGGTGTTTGCGAAGGAGGGTTCCCCAACTTCTGGGCCCCTAAATAGGCGTCTCCCTTATGGAGGAATTTTTGCATATCTTGCTGAGTTTTGTGCTGCTTCTGTGAGCAATATATATCTGGTTTGCCCACCTTCCCCATCTTTGTGAGCTTCTTGACGGGAGAGAATATATAGCAAGGTGTTGCCTAGCAAAAAAGGACGGGGTTTTGTGACCACTTTCTCACCAGAATTAACAAAACATAAAAAACATAGGTCTCCTGTGTGAGAACCAAGGAAAATTAGGCTAGGAGCTTCACTGTGGTATTTAACAGTAGCTGGGGTGGCAGCTTCCTATTAGGACTAGATCCTTAGCAAGAGGAACACTGAAAAATGTAGCAGAGGGACCGAAAAATGTCCCTCCAGAAAAAATTAGGACTGAGTCCTTTGCTGGGGAGGGAGCTCTTGGTTTTGCAGGGCATTAACTGGCACTGTAGAAAAGTCAGTGGGGGATCTTGCTGGCAGAACTAAGGTAGCAGGCTTCCCCGTTGTATAATATTGCCCCCTGCTTTGTTCACACCACGTAAGGGGTACTCCTAGTTAGGAGGGGGGGGGGAGACCCCTCAGTTTGATTATAGCTGAGGGCTGGGAGTGGAGGGTTCGATGTCGCTCACCACTCTGATGGCCAGACAAGATGGCGGCCCGTCCCGCTTCTAAGAAGACTCTTCTGCCGTCTCCGCCGTCGATCGGCTCAATCAGAAGTCCGTGGCGCCTCCGACGGGACTTCTGGCACGAACCCAGCAGCCGGCCTGTTGAAGGTAGCGCAGATGGGTCTGGGTAGCGTGCGCTGCGTCTTGGATACCGCGAGGATTCGCGGCCCTGTTCAGGCCTTCACTAGGCCCCACTGGAGATTTTCAAAGCGTCCAGAACGGTAGCTCCCCCCAATCAGGGAGACACAACAAACAGTGGGTAAGATGTTAAATACCCACTGTGGACCCCAAATTTTATTTTTTATGGTGTTGACTGACAGTGAATACACCAAAGTATAACAAATAACTGCAAAACAATGTGAAGAATGAAAATCAGCCAAAGGGGGAAGAGAACCCTTGTACTGATTTAGTGTGAAAACTAAGTAGAAGATGAGTGTGGTCACTGCGAGCCCCCAAGATAGTGAAAAAGGCAGCTACCAGCTGGTATGCTTCAATGGGTAGGGGTTCAAAACTAGTCGGAGCGACCCGCTTCAGCTTCTATGTCTAAATTGTAAAAGGCAACAAGGCACAACTAGCTCAACATAAATAAACAAGTCAGTTGAAAGGGAGCATTAGGAAAGATTAATTAGCTCTAAGTAAGGCTTTCTATAGTATGGTAACGCAGCATCAGTCCGCAGACGCTGAGGCCCTTTTCCTGTTAGAGCGGCTTCTCTGTGTCATCCAAGGAGAGCAAGAAGGGCAGACTAGGCAGGTCAGAAAGATCCGAGATCTGGAGCCATGAAGGTATGTCAGAAGGATCTAGATCTAAGTAGTCGCAGAGGGGTAAGATATCATCCAGGCGTCTGATGTATCTCATAGTTCATTGTATGGTGCAGGCTAGACTAAACGAAAACAGCCATCGATAGGGAAGTCCCTTCGCTCTGAGAGCATCAGTAATCGGCTTTAATTGCCTCCTCTTGGTAGGAGTGACCGGTGACAGATCCTGGAAGAGGGCAATTGTGGAACCCTCAAAGGACAGATCCCGTGAGTCCTGAGCAGCTTTCAGTACGGCTTCTCTATGCTGGAAGTTGAGAATCCTGCAGATAATGTCCCTAGGGAGATCGCCATCCCTGGGTTTAGGACGTAGTGCTCTGTGAGCTCTCTCCAAAATCATATCCCCAGCCATGTCTCCAGGCAGTAACGGCCATAGAATTGCATATGTGGTTTGGATCACATCAGCGGTGGACGACGATTCCGGAACTCCTTTAATTCTGAGGTTATTCCTTCTTCCTCTGTTGTCCTGGTCCTCGGCGTAAGAGAGCAAATTATTCAAGTGAACTTGGCAAGATTGAAGAGCAGATGTTGTAGCTTCTCCATGCTTGAGCAGAGATGCTTGCATCACTTCTAGTTGCTTGAATCTCCCTCCAATGTCTCTGATGTCAGATTTAATGTCAGAAAGTTCTACCATAACTGGCTGAAGGGCTTTTTCGATGATGGCTTGCAGCGTTTTATGGGATGTGTGAAGCGGAGGGTCTGTCTCCTGAATGTCTTTCGGGACCTGATTCTCGCCTTCAGACAAGTCTCTTTTAGGTGTTTGCGAAGGAGGGTTCCCCAACTTCTGGGCCCCTAAATAGGCGTCTCCCTTATGGAGGAATTTTTGCATATCTTGCTGAGTTTTGTGCTGCTTCTGTGAGCAATATATATCTGGTTTGCCCACCTTCCCCATCTTTGTGAGCTTCTTGACGGGAGAGAATATATAGCAAGGTGTTGCCTAGCAAAAAAGGACGGGGTTTTGTGACCACTTTCTCACCAGAATTAACAAAACATAAAAAACATAGGTCTCCTGTGTGAGAACCAAGGAAAATTAGGCTAGGAGCTTCACTGTGGTATTTAACAGTAGCTGGGGTGGCAGCTTCCTATTAGGACTAGATCCTTAGCAAGAGGAACACTGAAAAATGTAGCAGAGGGACCGAAAAATGTCCCTCCAGAAAAAATTAGGACTGAGTCCTTTGCTGGGGAGGGAGCTCTTGGTTTTGCAGGGCATTAACTGGCACTGTAGAAAAGTCAGTGGGGGATCTTGCTGGCAGAACTAAGGTAGCAGGCGTCCCCGTTGTATAATATTGCCCCCTGCTTTGTTCACACCACGTAAGGGGTACTCCTAGTTAGGAGGGGGGGGGGGGGAAGACCCCTCAGTTTGATTATAGCTGAGGGCTGGGAGTGGAGGGTTCGATGTCGCTCACCACTCTGATGGCCAGACAAGATGGCGGCCCGTCCCGCTTCTAAGAAGACTCTTCTGCCGTCTCCGCCGTCGATCGGCTCAATCAGAAGTCCGTGGCGCCTCCGACGGGACTTCTGGCACGAACCCAGCAGCCGGCCTGTTGAAGGTAGCGCAGATGGGTCTGGGTAGCGTGCGCTGCGTCTTGGATACCACGAGGATTCGCGGCCCTGTTCAGGCCTTCACTAGGCCCCACTGGCGATTTTCAAAGCGTCCAGAACGGTAGCTCCCCCCAATCAGGGAGACACAACAAACAGTGGGTAAGATGTTAAATACCCACTGTGGACCCCAAATTTTATTTTTTATGGTGTTGACTGGGCGGGCTGGATCATGTGATATTTTAATAAAGCAGGTTTTTACGGACTTGGCGATACCTAATATGTATATTTTTTTTTCTATTTTTATGTGTTTCTTTATGGGGAAGGGGCTTTTTTTTTTTTTTGAAAATGTTTTTATTTTTATTTTGTTAAAACACTTTTATTTAACTTTTTTTTTTAACATTTCACTTATGTCCCAGTAAGGGACTTTAACATTTCAGGGTCTGATCCCTGATTGAATGCAGCACAATACATCTGTCAGGCATTTCTATGATAGCCATGGAATGTGCAGTCTGCAAATTGTGGGAAAGCACATGGGCCGGTGTCAGTAGTGCATTGCAAAGTCTCCGTGTTGTTTCCTACTTCAGATCAGTAGGCAACCACCGCCTTGAATTTTGTGCCAGCAAGCACTTCCTTCCTCATCATGCATAGTGTGGACACACGCCAGAAGGGGTCATCAGGCATCGCTTAGCCAACTTAATTAAGCCCCCTCCGACATCATCCACCAGAGCTAAAAATATCAGATAGCGAAGGGGCTATATTAAGACCTGATGGACTCTTTGAGTGGCCGGTCACCCCGCTCATGATCGTTGTCTGATGCTACAGAAGATCTGAGGAGTTAGATGCCACATCCACATAATGACACTCCTCGAATGTGGCAGACATTCCATGTGTATCTCGTTTCTATTTGCCTCTACAACAAACAGACACACAGACAAATGTTGTTGTGATGGAGATGCTCTCCCCACCAGGAAGGAATAGGAAGACACTGAAGGAAGGAGCTGGAGGAGGGTCAAATTTATTCTTCTTGTCCCTACCTGGTTGGAGGAGGGTCATCTCAGCTTAGTGCCATCGTGAAGGACAATAGGAAAAATAGGATTTTTGTCTTACCTGTAAAATCCTTTTCTCGCTGAGTTCATTGGGGGACACAGAAGACCATGGGTATAGCTGCTGCCACTAGGAGGCGACACTAAGCAAAGAAAAGTGTTAGCTCCTCCTCTCAGCTATACCCCTCCTGCAGGCACTGAGCTAATCAGTTTGTACAAAAGCAGTAGGAGCAGTAAGGAGAAGCCAATAGAGAGAAATAAAAGAGCAAGAACACCGAAGATGGGTCAGCCCCAAGAACCTGAGGCGCCCATCGAGGAGAACCAGTCAGATATATATATATATGGGGTGGGAGCTGTGTCCCCCAATGAACTCAGTGAGAAAAGGATTTTACAGGTAAGACAAAAAATCCTATTTTCTCGCTCGTATCATTGGGGGACACAGAAGACCATGGGACGTTCCAAAGCAGTACCATGGGGCGGGAACCAGACCAGAATGAACCTAAGGCCGATCATAAGACCCCGCACCGAAGCGGGGGAAGGACACACCAGGAACCCTGAAAAGGGACAGGAAGAGACATTCCCAGGAAAGCCAGGCAGACAGCGGATGAATTCGCTGATGCTCCTGCGGAAGAGACAGGAGAGAATCCATAACTCGGATTCAGAGGACTGTAAGGAGTGGCACCCAGGACGACAACCCCAGGAAAGAAGACAAACACGCGGCGAAGTCCAAGTGGAAGAAGACGAACTGTCAAAGGAGGCTGGACGTCAACAGCCAGAGCGCATCAGATGTGACAACTGTACTGCATGGGGGAAGAAGGATGCCAGAAGGTCAGGAGCCCACACAGCCTCTTGGGCTGGTAGAAGAGAACCTCATTTCTTTGAGACTTAAACAAGTCAGGGCCAGAGGACCCCGTGTCAGACATGAGAATGAATTTGGGAATAGCCTATGGGAGAAGGTCAGAGAAAAAAGACCCAACGGACGAAAATAGTGGTGAGCACCCTGGCACGAAACGGTGCTCAGGCGTACGGCTAAGGGGGTGTTCTGTAAAGGAAAGTGCACCAAGGAGAATGCCCATGCGGAAATCTTGCAGAGAAGGACCTCGATTCTTCAAGAAGAGGGGAGAAGGTGTCTGACGCCACAGAAGCAGAAATACTGCACTAAGGAACCAGCGAAGCAGGCCGAACAGTATACAGGGAAAAGAACAACCCGCCCAGTGGGAGGGTAGAAAAAGAGAAGCTGATGTGATACAGAAGAACCAGCGCTCAGGGGGACAACAAGAGCAGTACAACCGCTCCACCAGAGAAGGGAGCCATGCAGACGAGCCACGTATGCAACTGATAAGGGCATACAGAGACTCCAGAAGGAGGGAACGCAGATGCTGTCCCCATAACAAAGGCAATGCACTGCATATGAAGGAAACAAGGTGCTAAGTCAGCGCCATAGAAAAAAACTGTAAAGCAGACAGTCACAGGCAATGTACAAAACGCACACCAGAAGCAAGCAAAATTCTGTAGCTGCAGGGAGTCATGGCAGCACAGATGATAGCGGGCTAAGAGTATCTGGTATCCGGAGCCCTAGAAACATCCTACGTACCATACCTGGTGGGACACCGCATCAGAAATGAAGGAATCTGAGTAAGTGCCCCATGTGGAAGGAGAGGTGGGTGCGAGCAGCAACTACCACAAAACGAGAAAGTGCCATGCCTTGAAGTAGGTAGGGTACGGAGACATCGCCAGTACACCGTCACCACACCTCACGGGAGATGGGGGTGGGGGTGCGGCAAAGCTTGGAGAGGTAGCGACCCTGCCCAATCATCGCGTATGAAAGTAGATCTTTCCCTTAGAAGGGAGACGGGACTAGCCACAAAATCTATGGGTGGCGGAAGACTGTCTCAGAAGGGAGGGAGACAGTCGCAACTATGGTCACCAGGCCCAGAGAAGAAACTTCCTCCGGGAATCGCCGAAGGACCCCAGAATTGAGAATAGCATCGGATTCTATCAGAGAAGGAAGAAAAACTGACATCAGAGCCACAATCCACCCCGACCGAAGGGGAAGGGAGACAGATTGTGTCAATAACGGGTAACCAAATGAGAGTGATCCTCCAAGGACTCAAGACGCAAGGAATGCATGTGGAGCGTCAGTGACCTGTTAGAGCTACGGCCCTAAGTGGAAGACAGAGGCTGCCACAAGGTGCCCGATACCATCTGAACCACAACTGTCAGAAGAGGGAGATAGAGCAAAGAAGCTACAATATCCGGCAATCATAGAAGGAAACGTATCTGGACATGGCCAATTAGGACACGGGATACCATGCGACAAGTAGGAAAAGAGTAGGTGAGGTAGACAAGGTGGAAACCATGACTCTGCCGGAGAGGAGGACTGACAGGACAGGGGATACCCACTATTAGAGTAAGTACCTACAGTGCAATCACTTCGCTGGGAAAGGAGGGAATGTAACCATCCGTATAGAATCCAGCGATAACGCAATTCCTCTAGAGAAGGAGGAGAATGCTGTAGAATCAACAGTAAGAGACAGCGGAGTAGCATACTACCCAATGAGGGAGAAAACTGACAGGACAGAGAAAGTCCAAAAGCAATATGCACTCTCTGTCCGAGGAGGTGAGGATGTGAAGAGTGCAAGGAACAAGGCCACCGGACACACAGTCAACGTGATACAAACACTCCTCTGAAGGAGGGAAACACTATCAGCCGTAAGTATCCGGCGGCAGGACCGGTACCCTGACCATGTCAAGGGATAATGCTACGGACGTGCTGCAACCAAGGAGGTGGTCCTGCATCGCTTATGGAGGGAAGTAACACTACGATCCGTGCAGCACCCAGCGGAGGAAAAAGCACACCGCTAAGGAAGGATGGAACGCCACCAGCTGGCAGGAACAAGTGCAAGTATCAGGACTCCTTCATGAGGGAGGTAAAAGCACAGACTATACAGCGACCAGTAGTAATGACATTACGCCACCTAGGAAAAGTAGGGTAATGTAATGGCTGCACAGTATTCCGGCGGAAAGAGTATACCAGCATAGATTGAGAACAATGGCACAGGCCGTACCGCATCCAGTGTAGGACAATTACCGGTCCTTAGAAGGAGGGAGTGGGATGGCCACGCAACACCCAGTGAAGGGACACCAACTCCGCCTAGGAGAGAAAAGGATAATCACCGCACCTGAGAGAAAAAGGGGAATGGTACCAACTGCACAGTATACATACAGGCGCCGAACATCTCCATCGGAAGAGGTAACGGTACCGACCGTATATATTCAGTAGAAACGCCATCACTATTGTGAAGGTACTAGAGCGAAATGGTACGAGACGAAAGGTGTCCAGTGCAAGAGCAATAACTTCCCATCATGGGAAGGACGTGCTTTAGGGTGCACCGTATCCCGTACAGGTGCAATTACTCCGCCATAGTGAGGAGGGTATTGCTATAGGCTGTGCGGTTCCAGGATGAGCGTAATCACTGCACCAAAAAGAAAGGTACTCCTCCTGGAAGGAGGGCAATGTACAGATTGTGTCAATGTTACAGGTTGTGTAGAATCCCACCAGTACTCTGCCAGAGGGAAGAGAGTAACGCTACAACCCGCAAAGAACCCAGTACAAGCACAACTACTCCGCCTTGGAGGTTACAGATTACACGTAGTCAGTGTCAAGGCGAAGGGGGAGTGGTACAGGCCGAACAGTCTCCAGGAGAAGTGCAATTACCCCGCCCTTTGGAAGAGGGTAATGCTACGGCTGTATGTTATCCAGTGCTGATGCAATTACTCCGCTAGCAGTAGGAGGGTAATGCTATAGGCTGCACAGTATCCAGTGCAGATGCAATTACTCCGCCAGCAGTAGGAGGGTAATGCTATAGGCTGTACAGTATCCAGTGCAATAACTCCTTTCTTAGGAGGGTAATGCTATAAGCAGTACAGTATCCAGTGCAAGAACTCCTTTCTCAGGAGGGTAATGCTATAAGCTGTACAGTATCCAATGCAGATGCAATTACTCCGCCAGCAGTAGGAGGGTAATGCTATAGGCTCCAGTATCCAGTGCAATAACTCCTTTCTTAGGAGGGTAATGCTATAAGCAGTACAGTATCCAGTGCAAGAACTCCTTTCTCAGGAGGGTAATGCTATAAGCTGTACAGTATCCAATGCAGATGCAATTACTCCGCCAGCAGTAGGAGGGTAATGCTATAGGCTGTACAGTATCCAGTGCAATAACTCCTTTCTTAGGAGGGTAACGCTATAGGCTGTACCGTATCCAGTGCAGATGCAATTACTCCGCCAGCAGTAGGAGGATAATGCTACATGCTGTAGAGTACCCAGTGCAAGAACCCCGTTCTCACGAGGAGGATAATGCTATGGGCTGAACAGTAGCCAGTGCAAGAACACCGTCCTTAGGAGGAAAGCAATGCTCACGGTATCTAGTGCCTACAAGCAATACAGTAGGCAGGGCCAGGGCAAATACTCCACATTTAGTAGGAGGGTAGCGCTATGGGTTATACAGTAGCAAGTGCAATTACTCCTCCATGGAAAGGGGGTAACGCCGTATGCCATACAAAATGTACTGGGTCTGCTAGGATTCCGCCCATGGAAACGCAGAGTCCAGCGGTATGCCAGGGAACAGTACACAAGTAGTGGAAGGTAAGAAATTCACCAACGGATTGCGAGGAACCAGGTGAAAAAGGGCTATATAACGATGAGGATATACTATATACAAAATATATATATATATATATATATATATATATATATATATATACACACACACACATATATATATACACACACATATATATATATACACATATATATATATACACATATATATATATACACATATATATATATATATATATACATACACACACACACACACACGCAGGCCCTTTTTTTTTTGATCTTCTTAGAAGCTAGGCATGGTAAGTGGGGGTTAAATCCGCAGCCATCCTAAAACCACCAGCGCTGCGGAGGCACGGAATAGCGCTTCCCCGCAGAAGAAACGGAGGAAAGAAGGGGGTTAACAGGAGACAGGGGCGGGCGCAGGGAGAAGAGATCAGGCAGGGGTGCGAAGACTTCGCGCTCTGAAGCAAAAGGCCCCGCCCCCCAAGCACAAGAGACGGTGGAGCCTGGAAGACCGCAAGCCGGGGGCCTCGGGTACGGAGGAGGCCGACCGGAAGAACATCCGGCTGGGGGCCCGTGACTCATTAGGAGCGGGCAAAGGAGGTCCGGAGCAACGGCAGCCGGGAACTACACAGACAGCGGAGCGCGAGGGGGACCGAGACGGAGCCCAGGTAGCCATAGCCCCATCCACCGCAGCGAGCCCAAGCGACTCCCTGCCCCAGCGCGGCCTCAAGCCGCCAAGCTAAGGAATCGTGGTGTGGGATGGGGAGGGTGTAAAGACCGGGGATGGTATGCCGACCAGCAACTCGCCATATGTGCACCACAGGAGTGCGAGTGGGGTGGGGGAGTAAGGAACATACTTACCCCGTCCAATACTCACCCCATCTTCATCCTCTTCTCTTCACCCCCCTCCCCGGGATACCAGCAGGGTCACCTCCGCAGCCACTAGCACCGAGGTGGTAGTGAGGCTGGAGTGGAGGGGGGACTGAAGAAAACGTAGGTGACCCCATGGCTGGCGGGAAGCAGGGGAGCTGGGCTGCCCTGGTCCACTTTTCCTTCTTGGGAGAGGTCGGGCGGTGAGGGAATCCGACACCGGCCTAACTCCCCGGGTAAACAGAGAGGCCAGGCGTCTCTGTTTCCCGTACCTAAAGGGGAAAAAGGTAAAATAATAAAGGAAGATGCCCTGCAAAGCAGGGAGGTCTGCCTCCTACAGACACTAAGCTAAAAACTGATTAGCTCAGTGCCTGCAGGAGGGGTATAGCTGAGAGGAGTAGCTAACACTTTTCTTTGCTTAGTGTCGCCTCCTAGTGGCAGCAGCTATACCCATGGTCTTCTGTGTCCCCCAATGATACGATCGAGAAATATACATGTCAATCCAGATAACAGTTACAGAATATTCCTTGTTAAGTACACAGGACTAAATAGTTGTAATAAAACTGGAAATTCCCTTTCTTGACAAAGCTTGGTCTAGTTCTGATTTGACTTTGCCTAATTCCATTCATTTAATAAAACTGGAGTAATGGAAAAGAATAATGTAATAATAGACTATAGTCATTTTGGACAATGGTTTAATTCAAACTATCACACCATGTGCTTCCACAATGTGGTGATGGAAAGGAAAGTAATAAACAAACAAATTAATAAAAATTGTGATGAATCTGTTTCAGCGGTGGCTGAAAAATCCTTGTGGAGAATTATACTTGAAAGGCTTCATACGACTTGGTCCCCTGTGGTAAACAAAAAGGAGAAGAAGATGTAAATGAGTAGAAAATGCAGAAAGAGTCCTTCTTTAGTAAATAAGCAATTCTTTATTTATTTTTATCAGCATTACAGGCTGGTTGTAGATGGTTGCATTATGGCCGCAGCAACGGACCCCCATGGTTCTACAGAACCAAATTTCAGCCACCATAGAACCTGAATGAGATCTTATGTCACAGGAAAATCAATAACATAGTATATTAAATTGTTCTGAATAATAAGCTTGAAAAACATCCAGCAGTACATTATACAAGCTGTTCTTGATTACATACTTGACCAAACGAAGACATATTTTCTCTGGAGGAAATTCATGTGGACCCTCCACACTATTATCATGGCATTCTGTCTCCAAATAGACATCCAACAACATGCAAAGTCTTTGCAGCTGATTTGTCAGCAACTGAAACCCCGGGGAAGGACCACTGAGTTCTTTGTAGTAGACGTTGATTTCACTTTCCATAACCTTCAAGGGAGTATAAAAAAGTGGCTGATCAGACCCCATCATCCGCACACCCAGTGAAACATATCACAATGTAGAGCTGAAATTCTTTACATCATAGAATGCCATACATTTTTCTTTAATGCCTTATTTAACGTGATTTCCATCAGTGATTTTGAGCCAACACCCGATGCGGCTCTAAACCATGAACAGGTGCAGATATTGCCCTTATGTCTGTGTAGGTTCACTCCTGGTTTTGGCTCAAAATCACTGATGGAAATCACAGACCAAACACGACATAAGTCTCCAAATTATACAAGATCCTTAAAATGCCATTACCATGAAACAGGGGTGCATTAGGAAGGGAGCCCAGTGGCTCTATTCCAACCACTGGTGGATTGACAGGGCTCTACTTGATAGCTGTCCATACACACTTCCATGTGGATTTTGGAAAGACCAAAGTTAAACACTATTTAACTACTTAAGAGCATCTCAACACTGCCTTTATTAAAGGGGTTTTTGGGGAGCACAATACTGGTGACCTATCCTGAAGATAGGTCATCAATATCATATTGGTGGTAGCCCAACCCTGTCAATCAGCTGTTTCTAAGGATGCTCCAAGTCACCTCACAGCATACAAAACACAGCGCCATACACTGTATAGTGGCTATGCTTGGTACTGCAGCCCAGGCCCATTCACTTGTGACCGACTGTTAGGGGTGCTAGTAGTTGGTTATTGATGACTTTAATAATCCCACCAACTCATGAGAAGTCCCAATATTTCTGATAAACAATAGGTTACTTACTCGAATGTTTTCATCATTTCTGGAACTACGCTCTCCCTTCCAGTTGAGGCAAAGACTAAACAGTGGGGGGATGACGCAATAACCAGGATTAAGAACTACTGCTCCGTGAAGTTTGGCTGCAAAAATACAGTTAAAATTATTTTAAAAGAAACTGCTGCAGACGATAAGAAGCAATAACTTCATCTCATTACTTAACATAAAAGGCTTGGAGACCTACGTTATTAGTGGGATTCAGTACTTTCATCTATGCATTCAGCATCCATATGTGTATACAATACATACAAGATGAGCAAAAAAAATCACTGTGGACTTACTGATGAAAATACAATTACCCTATAATAGTTATACCTGCTGTAATATGCATATAATTCTATACCACTAAGCAGCAAAACTATCATCTGACTATTGGGATTTAGTTTCATACAAGGGAAATATCACTGTCCATAGCACGGGCTTTTTGTTCATCCTACATACAAGTGTAGGTCAGACACAGACGCGTGAGTTCAGAAACCTGCTGCGTGCGATTCCCATTCTGACCTCTGGTCATCTGACAGGATCACAATGATTTATAAGGCAGTGTTACCCTGCCAGACCTGGAATCTATTGAGTTACACAGACATAATGTGAGGTCAGAACGGGAACTCACACTGCCACACGCGAGTTTCACGCATTGAACTGGCGTTGCCTGGTCTTAGGATGGATTCACACATGTAATTATTGGCAGTTTATCATTCAGTTTCACTTTTCTTTGCTAGCGAACAGCCCTGCATCCTGTGCTATTCTTCCCGTCATATGTGGCGGAACTGCTTAAAATGGTATAAAGCATCTTTACTGCAAATATACATTTATGAAGGCTATTGGAAACAGTTATAATTAGAGATGAGCGAGCAGTGCTCGTTACGAGCACTGTAGCGCTCGGCTCCCGTGTGAAATGCCCGCAGGCATAGCGGATCCGTCCTCAGCTGCATGTAATTCAATGAGGACGGATCGTTTGGTTCCGTCCTCCTCATGAGTGTCATACCAAACGATCCGTCCTCATTGACTTACATGCAGCTGAGGACGGATCCGCTATGCCTGCGGGCATTTCACACGGGAGCCGAGCGCTACAGTGCTCGTAACGAGCACTGCTCGCTCATCTCTAATTATAACTGTTTCCAATAGCCTTCATAAATGTATATTTGCAGTAAAGATGCTTTATACCATTTTAAGCAGTTCCGCCACATATGACGGGAAGAATAGCACAGGATGCAGGGCTGTTCGCTAGCAAAGAAAAGTGAAACTGAATGATAAACTCATCTCTAGTTATAATATTGCCTTATACCTCCCAAATATCTAACTAAAACTAGGAAATGGCTTGGCCGTGTCTCTTTTCTTAAAAGAGACATCTTAGAAAAAAAAAAAAAAAAAAAAGACACCCCATAACCATAAGTTTACACTGTACAAATTCAAGATATGTCTATAAATACTGCCTAATCAGATTACAGAAACCAATTCTTACCTGTCCCCCTGTCAATCATAAGGGAATAATAAAGATGGGTGTCCTGTGCTAATCCACACTCCACAACTTCTTTAGTATACGGAAGCATCTGTAATCCAAGAGAAGCAATCACACTGAGTAACACTGTGCATAAAAGTGTGTAAGCACATGTCCAAATAATCTGGTGCACAGCCGCATTTAAAGAGGACCTTTCATGGTTTTACATTATAGAAGGTAAATACCTTTACTTGCAGGGCACCCCCACTGATGCTGCCGCCCGCCCAGGTTTTTCAAAATAGCGCTCCTGCGCTATACAGGGGGGCAGAGCGGGGCGCAAAATAGCGCTCCTGCGCCCCGCTCTGCCCCCCTGTATAGCGCAGGAGCGCTATTTTGAAAAACCTGGGCGGGCGGCAGCATCAGTGGGGGGTGCCCTGCAAGTAAAGGTATTTAGCTACTATAATGTAAAACCATAAAAGGTCCTCTTTAAGCTTAGGCTACTTTCACACTAGTGTTTTTGCTAGATCCGTTACTGATAATACAACCATCTGTTATGAACGAATCCGGTTGTAATATCTTTAAAATAGCCAAGACGGATCCGTCATGAACTCCATTTAAAGTCAATGGGGGACGGATCCCTTTATTTATTGTGTCAGAGAAAATGGATCTGTCCTCATTGACTTGCATTGTGGGTCATGATGGATCCATCTTGGTCCGCATCCCAGGACGGAAAGCATGCTGCGGTTTGATCTCCGCTATGAGAACAGAATGCATTTTGGAGCATTCCGTTTTGTTCAGTTACGTTTTGTCCCCATTGACAATGAATGGGGACAAAACAGAAGCCTTTTTTTGCGGTATTGAGACCCTATGACGGAACTCAATACTGGAAAATATTATTAGCCTTAGTTCATGCAGTGTGTGTCACGATCTCCATGTGGAAAAATTAGCTGTTTAATCCCGCACAGATCCAGAGTCAGTCCAGGCTCCTCAATACAAATGATTAAAATAAAACAGAGGATCCAACGGATAATATCCAGTGTTATTTTATTTCTTCAATTAAGAGTTAAAATCCAGCACAATAATCCATATTTTCCCTTCTGACGCGTTTCGACCTATATGATCTTAGTCATAGAATGAAGGACTACGCAAACGAGCTGGAATATACGGGCTCCAATGTGCAAGGAGGGCTGGACTTGCGTGAATTCGCACGTGTTGAAATAAAAAAGAATTTTAAAAAATTTCAGGTCTAATTAACCTCTACTATGCCAGGTTTGGCTTGCGCAACCCATACATCCGTCTTGATAGTTGCAAAATATAAACTAAGAAGGTAAGTAAAAAATGACTGAACTAAACCCATGTTTGACTGGCACATAGTGAGATCCCAGAATGTAACAAGAGAACATATATATATATATATATATATATATATATATATAGACATAAATCAGATAAAGAATGTTTATATCCACTCATGATAGTACATGACTCCTCAATTTTATATTGTATAATATTAGGATGTTGATATGGCATGATACAATGCTCTTAATTGATAATTAGTAATGTAGATAAAGATCTATACGATAATTCATACCTAGAAGAAAAATGGTGTTAAGGGTAAATATCCAAAATGCTGTTCTCCGCTGTATGTCTATGGGACAGCAGCAGTGGACAGGAAGAGTTCCGTTGTATTAAAAAAAAAAAAAAAAAAGTATACGTTATCACATACAATTTTTTTTTTTTTACTGGACTCTGCAGGATGAAAAAGCGTAGTGTACTATGCTTTTGTATCTTTTTTTTTTCTTCAAATGTATACATTAAAAGAGAGCAAAAAACGTGATGTGAACCCAGCCTTAAAGGGGTTTTCCTGCCATCTATATTGAAGACCTATCGTCAGGATAGGTCATCAATATCTGATCGGTGGGGGTCTGACACCTGGCACCCCCTGCCAATCAGCAGTTTGAAAACCCACCCACTTTAATGGAGCATTATGCCACCTCTCCACAGGAGACTATGCGTGTGTATTCTGACAATAGGTCATCAATATAAATGGCAGGACAACCCCCTTAACTGAGAGTTAAGTTGATCAAAATTAGAGTTTTCTTTCTTAGCACAATAATAATCGGTTCCTTCATCCTAAAAGAATATTAAATAAACTTCCACTCACCACATAATCTTCATATGGTATCATGCTCCATCTAGTTAGACGGGATACGACCTTTGCAGGAAAGAGATTCTGGCACTCTACAGAAACTGGAATAATGCCATGTTCTGTAAAACAAGACATTGGGAGTGAAGGAAATGGTAAAAGACTGTGGACAAAGATCAGACGAGCCACTGTGTAAAAACCGTTTGGCAAGGAGGTGGAAATGGACTATAGACAAATGACTAGCACTAGCCTGCATTATCACAGCAGGAGATAGACATGTGCACGGAGGTTGGATGAGCTGGACTCTTTCCTTTTTACTACATAGAAAATGACTGGGCCACTTACCTAAAGAAGCAAACTGCTTGTGCAGAGATAAACGAGACAATAGCCGTGACCTCAATAACTTAATGGTCTTCTCCATGTGACTGGCGCTTAGAGTGTTGTCTGCTATGATTGACGGCTATGGGAGACAAAAGAAATAATCTTGATTGTCTTTACACAGGCGGATAGCTACACAAAACAGCCATGTAGCTACATATTATGTTCTGTATGCTTTACCTGAGGTTGATCTGTTGGAAAATGCAGTCCTCCCATTCTTTGTACCCACAGATAGGGGTGGCCAAGCTCTGATATATAGTCACTCAGATCCAAGATACTACAATGCGTTAACCAGACAAGTAATAGGTAAAAGGGAGACCGTTTAATCAAACTTTTTCAGCAGTTCCTTCTAAACTATTTTACTTGCGCTCTAAACGGTACATTTTGCTCTGAGTACACAGAAAATAAGATGGAATTTCTTGAGGGCCCACATCCCTAGAAGAGAATATGCATTCAGTTCACCTCCTACTTTGTAAAAGTAGGTAGAGGAATCAGCAGGGAAGCGTCTCTCGGATCGACTGCAACTAATTGGCACTTAAAGGGGTTTTCCGAGTTATTTTTTTGTTCTTTGTATGTTTCTAACTTGTCAGGTATAACAACTTTCCCATATACTTTGTGTTTCTAAAGCTGCTGGTTTCTCAGAGTTGACTGAGGGTCACATGACCTGTGATGTCACCTTATCTCCCTCGTCTGTGATGTTTCGTTCACAAGCCTCAGAGTTCAGATAACAGTCTGTACACCAGACGTCACTGGCCACGCCCCCTTTCTTTGCCAGGCTCCTGCTATCTGCTCTCTCCCTGGTTTCCTTCAGATAAAACATTAACCCCTTCAGCCAGAACACACTGAGGGCTCAAGGCTTTACAACAAATAGTAGCTGCAGCAGTGAGAGGAGACAAATGCTGGGCACAAGAGCTATAGAGGAATTGTATTGTACAAGAACAGGTAGGGAGAAATTCCTGTATGTATTAGCAGTGGCATTGTACAGCTGGGACTTGTAGTCCTACACAAACAACATGCTGCTGAGTATTCCAGCAGGCAGACATGTCACTCAGCACTTGTATTCATTCCCTTTGTAGAGGGGGGGGGGGGAGGGGCTGAGATTGTTGTTATTGCATGTAAACAAAGGCCAGAAGAGAACCAGGGAAATTAGGAAATATGGATTTTTTTTGCCTAAAACTTGCTGAACTTAGTTATATATTGCTGCCCATCAGATTTACAGTGCTATATATTTTTTGTCATAACTCGGACAACCCCTTTAAAGACCTGTAAATTCTCTTGACATTGCTGTTTTAGTAACTACTTGTATTTCCTACGTAATAACAATTCTGAAGCATCTTTCCTTAGGACTCTATATGCCTTCCCTTCAATATTCCTTTTAGAAGATTAGGAAAATTAGCAGTTTGCAATAAAGATGTGTCTAGTTTGGGGGGTGCCCCTGCCAGTCTGACACTGATTGGATAATGTCAGACTGTGCAGGGACACACCCCAATTGGTAACAACATCTAAACCTTCATTGCAAACGGCTAGTAATTCATTTACATCTTCCAGAAGGAATAATGAAGGAACGGTATATAGAGTTATAAAGATAGATGCTTCAGAATTGTTTTTACATGAAGAATGCTAGTAGTTACTAAAACAGACAGGGGAGGTGACCGGTTTTGTTTAACCAGAGATACCCTACATCAGGCATCTCTAACTCGTGGCCCTCCAGCTGTTGCAAAACTACAACTCCCAGCATGCCCCAATAGCTGTAGACTCTCCTGGCATGATGGAAGTTGTAGTTTTACAACAGCTGGAGGGCCACGAGTTTGAGATCTCTGCCCTACATACATAGTAGTGTACAAAGAACTGCTGACATATCATTTTACGTAGCAGCAAACTTTCAGTAATTAGGTAGAACTCACCCTACTTTATCAAACTGATACTGGTTAGCTGGGTTGGGAGTTTTCTTTCCATCATCTCCGGGGTAGAGGCAGCCGAGAACTGTGTCAGGGTTCAGTAGCTCACTAGGTTAAGGAGAAAAGACAGATTAAGAAAGTGAAAGATTTTTTTTTAAAAAAATATCCGTATTCTATGGGATTTTTCTTTTCTTCACTTACCCAGCGTTGATGGAGCTTGCCAGTTCAGAAGCTGGCATGACTTTTGCCTTTACAGTGAGTATATTGAGGTTCATTAGGAAGTAGAACGTAAGATTTAAAGAGCTGTTATCTGTAAATAAGAAGAGACCAAAAGGAATGAACATGGTTACAAGTCAAGGTTACAATTAATATCTCCCACTAACAAACACATATCCTACTGTCCTACACGGGCCACTAAAAAATTACCTTTGCATTTTACTATGAGGGAAACACAGAGTGGGTGCCTCTTTAACATCTCCTTCCTTTTATCATCTAGCTGCACCCCAAGTGTTGGACGCCGACGTTTCTATAAGAAAAAAAAAAAAGAAAAAAAGAAATATATATATATATATATATATATATATATATATATACACACATACACACAGGCACTCTAAGATGGGTGAAAAGATTATGGACGTGTTTTTTTATTCAACTGCTAAGTTTCAGCAGAACACAATGAGGCCTTAAAGGGGTTCTGTCAGCAGGATAAGGTGTATACAGCTTTTAACATCTTCTTATTTCTCCCCGTGATTAATTTCAAAATATACTATTATTACTTTTACTAGTGCTGTAGTTTATTCAAAAAAATCGCTTTAATTCATATGGTAATAACTCACTTAAGGAGCCCAAGGGGCTGTCTTCCCGGCCGTTGGAGCCCAGCCGCGCCGCTTATTTTGGAGCCCAGCACCGCCTTCCTGCTAATTATTCACACCCCTTAGCGCTCTGCTTCTACTCTTGTTGCGCATCTCGCGCATGCACACTTAGTCGGATGAGGCCGCTGCCAGGACATACATAAGTGTTCGCCCATGCAGTGTCCTGGCAGCAGCCTCATCCGACTAAGTGCGCATGCGCGAGATGCGCAACAAGAGAAGAAGCAGAGCGCTAAGGGGTGTGAATAATTAGCAGGAGGGCGGTGCTGGGCTCCAACGGCCGGGAAGACAGGCCCTTGGGCTCCTTAAGTAAGTTATTACCATATGAATTAAAGCGATTTTTTGAATAAACTACAGCACTAGTAAAAGTAATAATAGTATATTTTGAAATAAATCGCGGAGAGGAATAAGTAGATGTTTAAAGCTGTATACACCTTATCCTGCTGACAGAATCCCTGTAAAATCCCAATTTTACATGTGCAATATTAGGGGTGTAATACATATATATCTATATACACACACACACACTAATTGACAAAAAAATAATGCGCCAAGAATGAGTTACTAGAATTGAATGAAACTTTAAATGTCTGAATGTAATCATGATATATGTGATTACATTTTTTATTTATGTCACTCACTTATATAGCACTGATACATTCCACAGCACTTTACAGACATTATCATCACTCGCTGTCCCCAATGAAGCTCACAATCAGTATGTCTATGGAGTGTGAGAGAAACCAAGAGCAAACCTATGCTAATTAGAAGAAAATATAGATTCCATGCAGAAGATGTCCTTGGTCAGCTACAAGGTACCAGTACTAACCACTGAGCTGAATGAATTGTGGAAAACTGTACAATTCAAAGCAGGCTCTAGTACCCTTCAAACATCGCTGTCTCTAAACTATATTAAAGATAAACTCAAACCTCAGTTACAGGGGTTTTCCGGGAGTTAACTACTGATGACCTGTCCTCAGAATAGGTCAGCAGTATCTGATCGCTGGGGGTCCGACACCCGGGACCTCCACCGATCAGCTGTTTGAAAAAGGCACCGGCGTTCCCGTGAGCGATGTAGCCTTCTCTCAACTTTTCCTAGGCGAGTGACGTCACGTTCATCGGTCACGTAGCCTAGGAGCAGCTCAGCCCCATTCAAGTGAATGGCGCTGAGCACAATACCTACGGCACTGTGCTTGGTGAGCTGAGAGAAGTCCTCGGTGCTCACGGGAGCGCTGGTGCCTTCTCAAACAGCTGATCGGTGGGGATCTCGGGTGTCGGACCCCCACCGATGAGATATTGATGACCTATCCTGAGGATAGGTCATCATAGGCATTTACTGTTAAACTGAAAGATAATATTTTATACTTCGTGCCAAAAACTTGAGATATTATTCTTTTGATGAGATAGTCTTTTAAAGGTAGGGGTCAATAATAGGATAGGTCATCAGTAGTTAACTCCCAGAAAACCCTTTTAAGTAAATATGTCCTGTAAGATCAAGAATGACTGGGTAGGAATCTGTAGAGGACATCATCACAAAAAAAAAAAAATTGTTATTGACATTTATCATTAAAAAATCCTCACCGTAGTTTGCTCCTCCTCTGCATCAGAATCACTTTCATCATCTACAAGAAAATAGAAAGGAGCAATGTTAAATCATAATCAAGTTAAGACATATTTAAAGAACTGCATAGGAAATCAGTGCTTTTATTTACAGAATTTCTCTACATTAACCATATAATAAAGGCTGAGACTCCATGGCAACGTATCTCATGTGAATGGAAATATCATTTATTTAGGGAAGACTGGGGAAGCTTTTGGTTAAAGGGGTTGTCCTACCATATAAATTGATTATCTATCGACACCCGACAATCAGCTGTTTGAAGAGGAAGTGGTGCTCCATGCGAGCGCTGCCTCCTCTTCATTACACAATGCGTCCTCTCTTGTGGAGCAGTGGCGTAGTGTAAGTACATGTACTGGCTCTATTCAAGCGCATGGAGTGAGTGCTTGTCATTACACTGCACTTCCGAGACAACAGGCAGTGTAATGAACAGTAAGCGGTGCTCACATGGAGCGCCACCTTCCCTTCAAACAGATACCAGGTGTTGGACCCCTGCCAATCTGATATTGATGACCTATCCTGACGATATGTCATCAATATATATGGCAAGATAACCCCTTTAAAGGGATTATACGACTATCCTCTGGATAGGTTATCAGCATCTGATCAGTGGGGCTCTTACACCAGTGAGCGCCGCCGCCTTCTTGCTCTTTACACTAGGCCAGTTATGTCACGGCGCAGAAATGTGGCCTCGGTGCAGCTGAGCCCCATTCAAGTGAAAGCAAGGGCATAAGCTAAAAAAAAACAAAAAAAACGCCTGGCCTATTTTTATATGTTGACAGACCCTAGTAATGCTGCTGTTGAAAAACCACATATCCATATTACATTATATACCTTGAGAATCCTCAGGTGGTTTAAATAAGGCCTTTGCTTCTTCAACACTGCCTTCAATGCTGACCACGAGCTTCTTATCTACAACACAAGATGGCAGATTTCAACAAAGTCATTATAAATTTTTTAAAAAGTTAAAAAAATGTTGTATATTATTCTGATTTAATGCACACCATTTAGAAACAGTATTGATGCCAATTGGGGTCAGTCTCCACAGCGCCTCACCACCTTAGGGTTGGTGTTGAGTTAAAGTTTAGCTGGCAGAGCACATGCTATCTGAACTGAACAAAGAATGAACTGGTAGAGCACACGCTACAGTATGCCAATTAAGGATGAACTGAGCCAGTAGAGTATGCGCTACAGCAGGGATCAGCAACCTTCGGCACTCCACCCATTCTGAAACTACAACTCCCAGAATGCTTCATTCACTTCTATGGGAGTTACAAGAACAGCCGAGCAAGTGTGAATGCTAGGAGTTGTGGTTTCACAGCAGCTGGAGTGCTGAAGGTTGCTGACCGCTGCACTACAGTAAGTCAACTGAGCATAAACTGAGCGGGTAGAGTATGCACTACAGTAAGTCAACTGAGCATAAACTGAGCCGGTAGAGTATGCGCTACAGTAAGTCAACTGAGAATAAACCAAGCCGGTAGAGTATGCACTACAGTAAGTCAACTGAGCCGGTAGAGTATGTGCTACAGTAAGTTAACTGAGCCGGTAGAGTAAGCGCTTACAGTAAGTCAACTGAGCATAAACTGAGCCGGTAGAGTAAGCGCTACAGTACGTTAACTGAGCAGGTAGAGTAAGCGCTACAGTAAGTCAACTGAGCATTAACTGAGCTGGTAGAGTAAGCGCTTGCAATAAGTCAATTGTGCATGAACTGAGCAGAGGACATGCTAGTAACAGCAATTTTTTTTTCAGAATCAAATCATTTCTAAGAACACTTTCTCATGCGTCATCTGCACCAGCACCACTGTTAATGCTTCAAGCTGCACACCACAAAGCACAAGCCCAATCAGTCAGCAAAAAGAAAAAAAACACAACGAGACTTATGGCCACTACAAAGTCTCTCCCATTTGTAATCATGCAAAAGCCATCTTGATACCAGAAGCGAAATGCCATGTGTGTCTGTAATTTACCACACAGATTTACAGAGAAGAGGTCAACAGAAGACGTATACTCACCCTGCCTATAGGGCTGGGAGTAACTCTTCATGTGGGCTGACATCAAGACAAGGAAGATAGAAGATACAGAGAAAGAAAGACATAAATTAAGAGTGAAAACTAGACCAGATGATGTATGAAGGGACAGCAAGGAGAAGAGCGTGGTGATAGTCTGATGTGTGAAGCACTGAACAAATGGCTGACCCTGGTTACTAAACCTCAGGTTCTACTATTGTAAATCCTGCCAGCCAGTAATGTACAAAGCTCCAAGAAGAGCAAGATAAGAAAAAACAAAACATAAGATAGTAAAGAAGACATAAACCAATACAAACGAATAATAAGGCCTCTTCTGATGGAACCTTCCATTGTTGATGGGCAATAAGGTTTAACCTCTACAGTAGAAGATCCTTGTGTACACAGAAACTGGACACAAAGATAACATGCTACTATGTGCAGTGTTAGAAGCAGTCACTTTATTTTACCTCTAGAGTCAATTTAATTTAAATATGTTAAAGGAGTTATCCGGGAAGTAATATTGATGAGCTATCCTCGGGATATGTCATCAATATCAGATTGACGGGGGTCCCAATCAGCTGTTCTGCAGTACCTCCAATGCCGTCGGAATTATACAGCTCTGTCCAATCTGTTGTAGATCGATCTGGTACTGCATTCACTTCAACAGGTGCAGCATTGTAGTAACCAGCTTTGACCATTACAGAATGATCCAGTGCTGGAGCTACTGCAGAACAACTGATTGGCGGAGGTGAGGGGTGTTGGACTCCAGGTGATGGGTCATCACTTGTAAGTTCCCTTTAAAGGGCATGTCAGCAGATTTGTACACATGAAACTGGCTGACCTATTATATGTGCACTTGGCAGCTGAAGGTATCTGCGTTGGTCCCATGTTTATATGTGCCCGCATTGCTGAGAAAAATGATGTTTTAATATATGTTATTGCCTCCCCCCATTTTTCCACAACCCCTTTAAGCTCTGCACACAGACTCATATTTATGTAGTAAAAAAAGAGTTTTTATGGCATAATATTGGCCTTCATACTTTGCAGACTCTACATGCTCACGCTGTCATTCACCTCAAGCAGACACAGTGCATATGTGAGAAGTTTTGTTTTTTTTCTGTTCGTACTTAAAGTTATGTAAAAACTCAAACATGATTTGAGTGAAACAACGGTTCATCTGGTGAACGATCGTTTTGCTGATATAGGCTACACATTTATTCCACACACATGATAATCTAATGTGTATGGAGGTCTTTACACTGACTACTGTTTCAGTTTGCCAACCAGCAAAATAACAGGCAAACATCTCAGATCATTCAAAATGTCACAGCTGTGAAGCCCTGTGGTATACACCGTAACTGTCTGATGTGAACTTCTAGGGGTGCGCGCTATTTATCTCTTAAGATGTTTTCACACCTAAATCCGGAAAATTTTTAGAGATTTATCAGAGTTGGCCTTTCACACATGTAGCCATCACCCTACAGATGTTCCATGTCGGGTGCGTTCTCACTACAGAGGAAATGTTCCTGGTCCCTAGGCAAGGGGCGGAAACTTTAGGCATCAGTCCACTGTGATTTTTTGGAACATTTACTGCTGTTTTCACACATGCGCTTACTCGGACATAATCCAGAGTTAGTACTGGGTATCTGGGGAGAAAAAGTCTGGGTAAAGTCCGGGACAGATATTGCGGATGTGTGCGCGCACACATACAGCCCCTCTGGGTAAACTCCAGAAAATGTCCACTGCAAGTGTGAAAGGGGCTTATGTAATGATCACTTTAGACGTATAGACACATATATACACGTACACTGTAAGAACATAAGTATTGGGACACCTACACATTACACCTACTTGAGCTTTTATGACATCCCATTCTAAACACACAGGCATTTATATTGAAACCTCCCTTCCGTTGCAGCCACAACAGCTTCCACTCTACTGGGAAGGCCTTCTACAGGATTTAAGAGTGTGTCTGTGGGAATTTTTGCACGTTCATCCAGAACGGCAATTGTGAGGTCAGACGCTGATATTGGACAAGAGGGCTAGGTTTGCAATCTCCATTCTAGTTCTTCCCAAAGGTGTTTGGTGGGGTTAAGACTCTGTGCGGCCAGTCCCGTTCTCTACACCAAACTCACCCGACCATGCCTTTATGGAGCTTGCTTTATGCACTGGGGCACAGTCATGCTGGAACAGAAAAGAGCCTTCCCTAAACTGTTCCCACAGGGTTGGAAGTGTCCATAATATGTCCTATGAACTACTTTTGACTCTAGAGTGTATTTTCATCAATGAGTTTAGCTCCCATATTGGTGAGAGCGTGGGTGCTGGACACACAGAGCATTTTAGTGTCTTCATCGAGCCCCTAGATAGCGTTGGGGCATTTGTGTGTAAATATTAGGACATAGGCGGTAACTAGTAATGAAGATACTGTAGATATTGCTCACTTATGCTGGGAGGGGGACACTGCACGGAGGGAGGTGAGGGAAGGGCATGTTTAATGTTTTTTGTTGTGTACTTGTACTGTATACACTGTACCTTTTGAACAAATCAAGAATTGATTAAAAAATAATTACTTTAGCTCCCATTCTACCCTGCATAGTTTGCTTTACCTCATTTGCAGTTTTCTCTTATCCCCATGCTTAAATCTTACTTCCTGGTTTGTCATGTGTCTGCTGTCCCATTATGCCTTAGGGTAGTGAGATGTGTCCTGACATCAAAGGATCATATAACACTAGCCACACCCCTTGTAATGAATAATTGCGCTTCCTGACATCCTACGTCATAAATTATTCGCAAATCCGGCAGTCTGTGGGTCTGGAGTGAAAACTACTCCAGCCCCTGAATTGAGCAGTTTTCACTCCTCTTTTATGTCTCTTTCCAGGTGTAAAAGATGGTAAATATGTAAGAGAAACTCCCAAGTGGCAAGGACAGTAAAGTAACACAAAATATTATCGCACAGGCATATATAAAAATCACAGAACAGGGTCTTCCGGCTTTTTATATGCCAAATTGGCATTGGCAAGTGAAATCATAGTAAGCATATTTCAGAAAATAAAAACCCAAAACACTTACCACATGCCTGGCTGTAGGCGCCAGCTTGAACAAACAGCACATACAGAGGTGCAGGTAGATGTCGTGCCGTCTCATACTGTTTGTGCATACAATCAAATGGCATTGATAGGTATTCCTGTACCGGCAATGAAGCCTGAAAAGGAAAGTTAAATATTTCAAATTTCCAAGGTCAAATTTTTTTTTTTAAACATTCACATCACATCAGTGCTGGCACCAATAGAGAAAGGTGCACTGCTCTTTACGATAATGTGTAGTCAAGATTGACAAGGCAGAAAGAACATTAAAAAATAAATAAATAATAAGGTCCTAACCCTGTTGATGCATAGCAGAGAACTCCACACACCAAAAGTCTTCAGTTATAAAATATTGCTGTATTTGGCTCGATAAAGACACCATCATGAGGCCTGTATCATAGCACTGAGTACAGTATTATGCCTCCTCCTAAGCAGAATATGTGTTTGAGAAAGGTCAGTAATTTAAAGATCGAACCGTTACTATTTTGGATTGCCTGCAAAATAACTCTTTGAAGCAACGAACTTGGGGTGCAGAGTCCTCTATGTAAAACATTTTCAAAAATTTGGATAACTAGGCCATTTTTCGTTTCCCGAAATGCAGGCATTTCACTTCTCCACAAAGTACCCTACTAGTCTTCATGAGACCATGCAGATGCAGCGTGGTCATCTGTAGTAGCAGGGCATCTTGCCAGGCAGTCACCCGTGCCCACCTATTTGTTTGGAGAACTGCCTTATTACTTCACTCAGGCAGCCCCTCTGATGTTAGCATCGGAGCATCTCATCGCTGGATCGCGCAGAGCAAGGGCTTTTTTATTTATAAAGATACACTGCTGGGCAGAAGCTTCCGCCCAGCAGTGTGTTCGGTGACGTCATCGGCTCTGATGGGCCAGCTTTAGCGCTGCCCTAGCTGTTTTACAGGCTAGGGCAGCGGTAAAGCCCACCCATCAGTACCAGTGACATCACCGGGCTCACTGCTGGGCGGAAGCCTCAGCCTTGCAGTCCTAAGGAGAGCCTGGTATCTCACCGGACCTACTGAAAATGCCTTTGCCCTGATGCTCTTGTGAAAATATGCTGCCTGGGTGAAAATATGGGCATGTCCAGGTTCAGCTTTGAACCCGGACGACCCCCTTTAAGCATTACCATTCCTTCTTATACATATATAAGGCTTTAGAAATATGCTTTTTGGGGTGCAAGTTTCCAATTTAAAGTAAAAAACTAGAGCTACTGTCCAGAGGAATGCTGTAACATGTTCAGCCATAACGCATTAGTTACATTTGGAATGTGATACAAAGTCTACATGTAGCCCCAGACTAATCGAAAGTGCAATGGAAAGAGAATATGAGCAAATGTTGATTAAATCCTAAAGTAAACTACCTGCATAATGCTTTGAAGCTGTGGCTGGAGGCTGTTCAGATATTCCTTCTTAATGTCGATCTCCTTCAGAATCTTCTCTTTACTAGCCAAACTCTCCTTATACTTCTCTGCCAACCTAGGAATAAACAAGAAACCAATGGCATTTATTTCACAAAATACTAAGACTGAAATGGACTAGATTCTATATAGTGGCAAAACATTAAAAAAAAAAATCAATGGGGGAAATTTATCAAGACTGACATACCCTTCACTGCGACTTAATAAATTAGGCACATCTCTGCCCTGCCATGGACCAGAAACTGAAGTCTACGCCAGGCAGGGGGTGGGCTGCATGAAGTACCGTTTTTTAATTCTTGCCACTTCGGAAAAGTAGTGAAAAGCCCAAAGAGTCGCAAATTATGGTGCACATATGGCGTGCGACATAACATAAGGATGAAAAAAATGATCCAACGAATAAAATCAAATGTTGCTTTATTTCTTCACTTTAAAATGATCTTCTGACGTGTTTCAACCAATTCAAGTCTTAGTCATATGTGCTGTATCTTTTTAATGTGAAGAAATAAAGCAACATTTGATCTACAAGTTGGGGAGATTGAAAGGGAGTCTTTCACCTGTTTTTCACCTATATATCTAACAGCACTGCCCCACAGAAGATTGCAGACACATCCCAGACATACCTGTGTGCACTTTGTGTGTTTATTACATGTTCAGAAAAAGCACTTTTATTCTGATGGAACACAGCTCCCAAGTGCCCAGCTCTGCTGCTGCAAGTGCCCAAAGCAAACCAGACTGAAGAGGGGAAGGCTGCTTTACCTGCTCATATCTTGGGATTGGTAAAAGATAGAAAAATGGTGAAAAAAAATCTTACCTTCTTTGAAAACTGGCATTCCAAGCTTTCAAATGATATCAAAATTATAGCATTATATCCAGTATATCAGAAGATATAGCTGTTAGAATTCGAGTCAGGAGAGAAAGCTGTTTTTAGTTTCACTTTCAGCCGGGCACTTGGGAGCTGTTTTCCTGCAGAATAAAAGTGCTTTTCCTGGACATGTAATACAGACACAAAGTGCACACAGGCATGTCTGGGATGTGTATGCAATCTTCTGTGGGGCAGTGCTCTTAGTTATATAGGTGAAAAACAGATGAAAGACTCCCTTGAACAAACTCCAGATCCGGGGTGAATTGGGATACTATTCCCTCCACCTGAGGGCTGGACACCTACACAATACAAGATTAGTAAATGTCCCTCAATTTGTTCTTAAAATGTGTAAAGTACAAGACCTAGTGGAATATAAGACAACCATTTCTAACCTTTTCCTCTGTTCAAGCTCCCAGTCCAGACGGGCTAATGTTTGCTGATGTGGGTCATTGGATGTAATTTCTGGCTTGCAAATCTCTGGAGGAGCTTCTCGATAAAACTCTTCCACACTCACAAGTTCAATTTCTTCATGTTTTGACCTGCATTGAGAGCACAAACACAATACATGAAGACCAGGATTTATATTATTTTTACTCTTTCTACGCACACAGAAAAATGCATCGCAGTATTACTTAAACTCCAGACACTTGGTGATCTCCTTCTGAAGGTGCATAACTTCATACAACAAGTTCTGCAGCTGCAAATGGTATGCATCCACTTTCTGTTTAGCCTGGAGAGAGAAATTAAATATAGATGAAGGGCCTATACATCCAATCTATCAACAAGATAGGTCATAAATGTTAGACTGGAGGGGGTACAACAGCTAGGTCCCTACAGTCCATGGTAAGGATGAGATTAATGAAGCAATAGTAAAGTATGTAAATAGCCAGGGGAGTTCTAGTGGACGAACCACTACTGATCTAATATTAATCAACTATCTTGTAAACAGATGACCAATGAACAGTGAAAAAATATTTTCAAAGAAAATTACGCATTGAACGCAGTAAATTACCAACCATACAAATTGTTAAATGCTGCCCCTATAAGCTAATATGGCAAAAGGAAAACTATAATGTAAAATCGTGTACCTCATGAGTTTGATCTCTAGCCTTCTTTAGCCGGATGTGAGCCAAGCGATTCAGTTTTTTCAGGGTCATGAAGTGTACACAACTCTGGATACGTTTTTCCTCAATCTCTGCAGACTGATGAAATTGAGATTAAACAGAAAATCAATGGAAACCGAGATCTACAATAGGATGATACAGATCCATTTTGTTTTCCCACAAGCTGCTGATGAAAGCTCTCTCTTTATACACAGCATAGGTATAAAACTGACCATAGGCAGTGGAAAGGCAGGAGAAGCCCATGAATATGAGCATTCGAATAGCACTGTGGATCATGTACAGCGATTTTAGAAAATCTACACCTAAAGGATTGTTACCAATTTTCGCCTCCATTATCCTTTCGACTATCCAAGACACATCATTTTATATTTTTCCGTTCTTTGTTTGTGGGACAAGTTGTATTATTTTTAATGGCACCATTTAATTTACAATATCTTGTATTGGAAAAAGGGGGAAAAAATTCCTTGCGGGGTGAAAAGGAAAAAAGATTTCCAACAATTTTTTGTTTTTTTATTTTACTTTTTCGCCATTCACTGTGTGCTAAAAATGACAACTAACTTTCGCTACATGATGAGTGCCATTTGCCGAAGTGAGAAAACCCCTTTAAAGGGGTATTCTCATCTTGGACAATGGGGATATATCGCTAGGATATGCCCCCATTGTCCTATAGGTGCGGGTCCTGCCGCTGGGACCCACACCTATATCGAGAATGGGGCCCCCAAAGTGAAGAAGTGCGCACCGCGCAAGCGCGGCCCGCTCTCCATTCACTTCTATGGGGCTGCCGCAAATAGCCCCACTGGCTCGGCTATCTCCGTCGGCTCCATAGAAATGAATGGGAGTGCACTGCGCATGCACGGCCACCGCTCCCATTCATTTCTATGGAGCCGACGAAGATAGCCGAGCCAGCGCTCGGCTATTTGCGGCGGCCCCATAGAAGTGAATGGAGAGCGGGCCGCGCTTGCGCGGTGCGCACTTCTTCACTTTGGGGGCCCCGTTCTCGATATAGGTGCGGGTCCCAGCGGCGGGACCCGCACCTATAGGACAATGGGGGCATATCCTAGCGATATGTCCCCATTGTCCAAGATGAGAATACCCCTTTAATTACTAGCTAACACTTACCACATCTTTGCTGCCCTTGCTTTTAAGATCCTGAATTTCAGCCATGAGCCTCTGCAGATCTTCACAGGTTTCCTTGTACAGCTCGTAGTCCTTTTTTGGGTCTCGTAATTCTACCTCTGATTCTTCACTGTAATATCGTCCCTCCTGTACAGAGAATCATATTGTTATGTCATGTGTTACTCCATCAGTCCCACTGTCTGCAGATCAGCAAGAACAGGGAGGCAGAGAGCAGTAAAGTGCAGGACCAGACTACACAGGGCTTGGCCCTGGCCAATGACAGGCTGTGACGGGAACAAGCCTCCCTAGCATTACGAAGGAGATGCAGCGGCGGCCGTGCAGGCATCAAGAGCAATGCAGGAGCCGGGGAGCAAGCTAAGTATAACCAATATGAGGGTCCTGGGCATTTTGGGGGTCATTACAGGGGTTGGATAACCCCTATAAGATGGAGAGGAACACACGTGTGCAGTCCTTGCAATATTCTCCTAGTTCCATATATTGGGACAAGATCTTGTACTGAGCAGGCAGCAGAGACAAAACCTTACAACATGCCTCTGACAGCAAGGCATTATGGGAAGTGTAGTCTCAGCATGAAGCTGAGTAAACAAACACGCCAGCAAAGAAAACAAATGGCAAGTGCCAGGAATTATGTTTTTGTCCCAAAAGGGCTAATCATGTTGGGTACAGTATAGGAACTTGCTGTGGTAAGGGATTCGGAGAACCCCTTTAACTATATTAGTGCTCATCACCTGCTCCTCATGGCGGCTTCGCTTCCCTTCTTCACTGCGAAACACTTTCGGCTTCCTCTTCTTGGCATCTGAAGACATTCTTTATGATGATGTCAATTCTACCACACTGAGAAGAAAATCACCACAAATATCCACTTACAATAGTCACAAGCATATCGACCAGTAATTTCCCCACTTTGGGAGGTTGACACGTTCATGCTGGGAGTTTTTGTTCCTTCACTTAGGTAGCTTACGTATGCCAACATCATTGTATGTGCCATGCTACATGATGATAGGGTTTGGCACTCAGGCTGGAAACAGCAATGCATGTAATAACTCCCTATAACATACGAGTGTGACTGTGAACTTACATTTCTGCTCAGTCCTCAATGTAGTGAATGGACGGAGCAGTGTTCGCCTACTTCCGGTTCGTAGGTCGCGCGCTGCCAGGAAATGTAACCTCTGACCCTCGCTCTCCACCATAGAGCTGTCTGTAGAACAAACGGTTTCGACAGATGAGAGCGAGGAGCGCCCTCTGCAGGCGGAGGTGTTAACTCCGAAAACTAGTACATAGCGATGATCCACGTAATAATATTTTACTATGGTCTGCACAGAGTACAGTACGACATGGAGACTTGTCTATTAATGAAAACGTGATTCTGGAGCCAGACCTTTTTCTGAATTTCCTGACAGTAGTCCTTCAGAAGACCAGGACAGTTAACCTCTGAAATGACTGATAACAGAGAACAATGGATTTTATTCACCTACATTTCCAATGGAGATGAGACAGACTTTAGCTGACACTTTGCTGTATCTGTTCACATTGGGGAATCAGTGCCCTAAATTCTTATTAAGGATTTCTAAAAAAACAAAAAAGCAATGAATGAGGCACCAAAATACTGCACAATTTATTTACACAATAAAAATACATAAAACATACCAGTGATAAAAATGGCCACTATGGAACGTGTTTTGCCTGAAGCCATTTGGATTCCGGTTTTAAAAATTTTTAAAATTAGAATCAAAGCCCGAAGTTCCTAACCAAAGTCCTGGGAGACTTCAGACTTAATGCCCGGACACCCCATATAGGTCATACTTGCCCTGCTCCCCAGCATCTGCCTTCTTTCTGATGCCTGCACGGTCGCCGCTGCATCTTCTTGTCACACGGATCAAAACATTCAGCGAGGGGCAGCCAATAGCAGGCTTGTGATGCTAGGGAGGCTCGTTTCCGTTGCGGCCTGCTATTGGCTGCCAGTTCCCGGATGTTTTGATCTGTGTGACAAGGAGATGCAGTGGCGGCCGTGTAGGCATCAGGAGCGACGCGAGTCCTGGGGAGCGGGGTAAGTAGAACCTATATGAGGTGCCTGGGCATTTTGGGAGGCATTATAGGGGTTGGATAACCCCTTTAATAAATTTTGCCTCTGCGCAGCACATACATTTAAACAAGCATTAAAACAAAGTTGCGGAAGGAATCGACTTTGAAGTATGATTTGCTCGCCCCTAATCACAATGATCAGGAACCAGAACTAAAGGTTTGTTCTCATAAATTGCCCTGTGCATCAGCCCTTATAAATTAGGGAGACAGATTATGGTTTCTTATCTGGTTTTATTTTCTGTAGATATTAATGGAAGCGCTCATTGCATCTTGCAACCTGGGGGTGACCCCTCCCCATCTGCTCCTTGGCACGCCGCTGGTTGCATGTGTCATGGAGGAAACCACATTCTTCCCAATACCATCCCTACAGTGAAGCATAGCAGTAGTAGCATCATCCTGTGGGTGTGTTTTTCAGTGGTTGGGACAGGGAGACTGGTCAAAGTAGAAAGAAAGCTTAAAGGGAGTCTGTCACTTCATTTTCACCTATATAGCTAACAACAGTGCCCCACAGAAGATTGCATACACATCTCAGACATACCTGTGTGCACTTTGTGTCTGTATTACATGTCCAGGAAAAGCACTTTTATTCTGCTGGAAAACAGCTCCCAACTGCCCGGCTGAAAGTGAAACTAAAACAGCTTTCTCTGCCGACTCGATTTCTAATAGCTATATCTTCTGATATACTGGATATAATGCTGTGTGTTTTGGTATCATTTTAAATGTCAACTTTCAAAGAAAGTCAGAACCATTTTTCTATCTGCTTCCAATCCCAAGATATGAGCAGCTAAAGCAGCCGCAAAGCAGCAGCAGAGCCGGGCACTTGAGAGCTGTTTTCCTGCAGAATTAGGCCCCATTCAGACGACTGTGTTTCACGGCCCGACACGGTCGTCTGATGGGGCCTAAAAGTGCTTTTTCTGAACATGTAATACAGAAACAGAGTGCACACAGGTATGTCTGGGATGTGTATGCAAACTTCTGTGGGGCACTGCTGTTAGTTATATAGGTGAAAATTAGGTGACAGACTCCCTTTAATGGAGCAAAGTACAGAGATATTTTTAATGGAAATCTGATCCAGTGTGCTCTGGACCTCAGACTGGGCTGAAGGTTCAACTTCTAACAAGACAATGACGCTGAGCACACAGCCAAGACAACATTGGAGTGGCTTAGGGACAACCCTGTGAATGTCCGTGAGTGGCCCAACCAGAGCCCTGACTTGAACCCAATTGAACATCTCTAGAGAGACCTGAAAATGGCTGTCCACCAACGGTCTCTTTCCAACCTGGCAGAGCTTGAGAAGATCTGCAGAGGAAGATGGCAGAAAATCCTCAAATTCAGGTGTTCAAACCTTGTGGAATCATACCCAAGAGGACTGGCGGTTGTAATCACTGCCAAAGTTGCTTCAACTAAGTACTGGGGAAAGGGTCTGAATACTTGTCAATGGAAGATTTAACTTTTCCCTTATCAATAAATTAGCAAAGATTTCTGACATTCTGGTTCCGCTTTCTCATTATGGGGTATTAAGTGCAGAATTTTTTTTTTTTTTTTTTACATTATCACAAGGCCGCAAAATATGAAAAAAGTGAAACGGTCTGAAGACTTTCTGAATGCATTGTATGTCCTAGTGCTAGACAGGGTTATGTGTTTTTATCACAGTTTACACTTTTTTCCCACAAATGAAAAGAAAAAAAAAAACAGTTGTTTCATAATCATAATATTCAATATAATCAGTGCATAAACCACTGCTCTCCAGTGTAATTTTCACTCTTTTTTTCTCAAAGGAGAATAGGTGGGGAGAGGGTAAAAAGAGCAGTCTGCTATAGTTCTGCTCTCTGGAGTACAGTTGTATTTAGAACGAGCAATCTACCTCAGGTAGGTAAGGAGGCAGATCACTACAATCAGGCAGACCAGAAAGGTAAGTGTTATGGAATGTAGTCGAGAAGTATAACATTAACCACATATATAACCTAAGTGGTAGACGAAAAATAAAGGAAATAGGGTCAAAATAAAAAATAAACGGTTAGACGTCACTTATAGGTGGTAATTATTGATGGTGCCTGTAGAGTAAATAAAGTAAATAAAGAGAATAAATAAAAAGACATATATATGTATATAAAACTTACTCAAACTAAGTAGGGAGAGATTAGTTGCCATGCCTACTACGATATGTTTTCCAGGGAGCCCACAATTTCAAAAACTTGTTATGATTTCTATCGGCCCGACTAGCTAGTTCTTCCAGTAAGTATAGCTGATCAACCGTCTGCCGCCACTGTTCGATGCTAACCATTTTGGCTAAGCCAATGTAGGGGAATTAGTAGTCTAGCAGCTTGGATAAGTGGAGTAGGAAGATCAGCATTAGCAGGGTGCCATGTATCTGAGGATAACCAAAGCAAAACCGACGCGGGAGAAAGCTGAATGGATGTATTATATATCTCATTGATGTTGTCTTCAATTGAAGCCCAGTAGGGTTTAATCCATGGGCATTGCTAGAATAAATGTCCCAAGGTATACCCTCTTTTGTGAGCATCTCCAACAGGAGTTTGTATCTGATAGGCCCATCTGGTAGAGCTTATTTGGGTCATTGTATCATCTCGTCATAGTTTTGTAGTAATGTTCCTGAGTTCTAATGTATCTCGAGAAGCCATGTAAGCGAAGGTGAATCTGAGTGATCTCTGCTTTGGTGAACAATCTATTTAGGTCTTTTTCCCAGGATTTAATATATGCAGGAGTTGTGTGACTGGATGAGGATGAAAGATATTTGTACAGAGTGGAAATGGCGTGTCTGGGGATATTAGAGTTTTGGGAGAATTTCTCGAACCAAGTAGTGTCAATTTTTGGGGTGTATTTAGAGAGCAAGGCTAGACAGCAGCATCTAAACTCCAATCCATCCAGGAAAGCCTCCCTTCCAATTAACTTGGAACAAAGGGATTCAATGGAGCTTTGGAGCTGACCCCTTTCGTTAAATTGGCGATAGTAGTGTCCTCGAAGTGCTTCCAAAATTGAGGAGTAGTTTGAGCATGTGGGTTTAGGAGGTATGGGGTTAGAGAGGACGGCATGATGCTCGGAGGATTGGAGAATAGAGGAAAAGTGGATTGTACTATTTGGACATTGCGATATAATCCCTTTGATAATCCTGATGGTGTGATAGCTGGTTTTGTGATACACCATAAACCTGCCTGTTGTTGGGTTGTCAGCATAGCCAACTCCATGTCTGTCCCAAGTATTCTATATTGTGGGATGCATAATTGCATCCAACGTTTGAGCTGGATTGCTCAATAGTAGGTACGAAAGTCTGGAAGGCCAAAGCCCCCATGAGGGCAGTCTCTGATTAGGCGATTATATGTAATCCTCAGTCTTTTACCTCTCCATAAAAAGGAAGTGATACTTATTATTGTTGCATTCTGTGACCATACAAAAAAAAAAAACACTGCAAACTGCTGTTTTGAGTCTGGTTTGCGAAACTAAACAAGCCAGGTTCAGCACTAAAAACAATGTTATCAATGGTGCCGGATCCTGTGTTTTTCGGATAGGTTGGTTCCAGTTTGTTCATTTTCAATGTAATACAACCACATCCAAACAGAATGGATGCAGCCAGTTGTATTACATCAAACTGAAGCGTTTTCCTCCGGTTTTGAGATCCTCTGCTGGATCTTAAAACCTTAAAGGAAAACGCATACATTATGTGAAAGTAGCCTTATATAGCACTGACATTTTCCACAGCGCTTTACAAACTTTAGCCTACTTCCCTAGGCAGGCACTGAGTAGAGGAACTGAACACAGGAGGTAGACCGGAATTTAGTCCAGAAAAGAAACAGCAGGAAATTGTACCTAAGAAAAATGTACCTACATGCCGCTACTGTTTTTTGCCAGATTTTTCTGTGCAGTTGTGGTCAGGCTTCCCTGTGATTATGTGTGCCAACACAAAAAGTTTGGGTATGGTTATGTGTGATCAGCACCACGTGAACAGTGTAGACATTTGTATCCCGTGCCTCCCATGTTTGAAACATTCTGCTGCTCCATCTTTAATCATGATTTATATTTATTGTTTCTGTAGATAACTATTTCACAGCAATCTCGCTGTGTTCATACAGTAAATATAGGATCTAGCTATAGGTGATGACACTGCTACAAGGCATCATCATCGTGGTCTCCATGTTTAAAATCAAATGACTCTTCAGCAAACAGAAGCAGATTCCAGACTCGGTTTCTGTTCACACCAATAGACATGGCATTTATCAGACTTCCCGCAGTTAGATATATTCACAGACCTAGTTAGTTATCTCCTTCACAGCCCGGGGGAAGGACAGTCCTTCTGTCATGACACCCTAGAGTTTTCCTCCTCCTGGGAACTTAGTCTTCGAGAGACATGGCCTATAATCATCAGGGCCAAATCCATATACTTGCCTCCCATTCAAAGGAATGAAACTCATTTTTAGTTACAGAAATGTCTGAATCAAAATCCACAGCGTGTGAAGGCACTCTTAGCCTACTGCCCTAACTTCTAATGGGAATGTCTACATTTGACACCTTGAAGAGGTCATTGTATATTAAGCAACAGATTTCGGATCTGCACAGTATTTAACACCTTGACACAATATCAAGTACAAGAACACATGGGAATGCAGTGCTTTTGCACATCCTAACATATGTTATGTATGTGAGACATTTGAACTTCCATTGTCCCCAAGCGGTATGGGGACCGTTTAATGGACATGTCCTGATAGCTGGTCAGGTACCATCTTAAAGGGGTATTCCCATCTTAGACAATGGGGGCATATCCCTAGGATATGCCACCATTGTCTGATAGGTGTGGGTCCCGCCGCTGAGAACCGCACCTATATTGAGAATGGAGCGCTGTGCCGGAGGACCCCAGGTGTCCCGGGGTCCGGCCACCACTAGGCGCAGCTCCCCGCTGCGCTCATAGAAATGAATGGGAGCGCACCGCGCATGTGCGGCCACCGCTCCCATTATTTTTGTGAGGCTGATGGAAATAGCCGAGCCAGTGCTCGGCTATTTTCAGCAGCCCCATAGAAAATGAATGGAAGGTGGCTGCGCATGCGTGGTGCGCCCTCCGTTCTTTTCCCCGCTCTGTTCTCGATATAGGTCCGGGTCCCATAGCTGTGCCTGGTGGTGGCCAGAACCCCGGGACACCAGGGGTTCTCCAGGCACAGCGCTCCATTCTCAGTATAGGTGTGGTTCCCAGTGGCGGGACCTATCAGACAATGGTTTAAAGGGAACCTGTAACCTTTACTATGGTGCACTCACTGAGGGCAACATAGTTTAGGGACAGACTTACTGATTTGGGCCAGCAAGTCTCCCTCACAGCACTGGCATGTGCTGCAGGGTTCAGCTTGTCAGTACTATAAAAGCCGTGACTGCCAGCTCAAAAGTGAGCACAGCATTGTATAGGTGACAGGTTCCCTTTAATCAGCTTTCCTGGTCTCTGATCCTCTCAGTCATGTGATGATTGAAGCAGTTTATTGTCTTTTTTGCGCACTTCAGGGCAGAGAAAGTATCAAAATAACATATTAACCTCTTCAGTTTCCACATACCCCTCTCCAGAGACCCCATACCAGTGATTCTCGACAGTGCTGTGACTTCCCCCATATGTCAGAATGTGTCTGCCACTAATCCCGTGACAGACACTATGTTATACTGGTACAATTACTATTGGAGCTTTTATACTTTTACAATGACTACTGGATGTGTTAAAAAAAAACAAAAAAGAAAAAACCCCTCTAGTTTATACATTTTAGAAAGTGTATTAACAGTGATATAGCGTTGAGGAGGGGAGTGGGGATGACATGCAATGTCTTATCATCCTCCCCTACCAGTGACTAGTAGATAAACCCCCCAAATATATGCATTAGGGTCAATTTTCAAGCACTGCCCGATGAAAGTGAAGTTTTTCTGAGGAATTTCTAACATGGTGTAACCAAACATTCCACAGATCTACAATTAAGGGCTCATGCACACGAACAAATTATGGACACGGATCGGGCTGTTCTATTATGGGCTGGACTTTCTGTGAAATGTGAAACGCACATGACCGGTATTCATATTCTGCGGACAGCAAAACAGGCTACAGTCGTGTGCATGAGCGCTAAAACAATGTGCTTTAGGAACCAGCTCTTATTTCCATAATATGTCACCCCTTTATTTGTAGAAGTTAAACTTGTGCCAAACATCATCATCAAATAGGAAAAGTTAGAGAGCCTGTCACCTCTCCAGACATAGCTGTTTTAGTAAGTAACTACATTCCCATGTAATAATTCTGGAGCATCTATGACTCTATGATGTACCATTCCTCCATTTCTATGATGTAAAATACTACAGTGTATTTGTTTTGTTGTAGAGGCTGTGAATGGCTGCAGAAGCAAGGGGCTAAAGATTTCTTGATAGTCAACTCTCCAGTCGTCAGGAGAAGTGCTCATGGCGGACTGGACCAGATGGAAAAGAAAAGTAACTAGAAAGTCTACAATTGGAGGACACCACCTGTGAGTCACCTCTTCTGACCTGTATGTCCTGTACTTCTTGCATAGTCTGCAGCGTAATATTACTCTGCAGGCGGCCTGAGTATATCTGACCACCATATGGTCACTTTAAAGGGGCTCTCCCATTAAAGCTTCATTCACACGTCAGTGTTTTGGTCAGTGACTTTCATCAGTGATTTTGAGCCAAAATCAGGTGTGGCTCTAAACACAGAACAGGTGCAGATCTTTCCCTTATACCTTATGTCTATGGAGGCTCCAATTTTGGTTTTGGCTCACAATCACTGATGGAAATCACTGACCAAAACACTGACATGTGAATGAGGCTTAAGACAACTTATCTCCTATCCACAGGATATAGAATAAGTGATTGGCGTGGGTCTGAAAACTGATTCCCACCAATCATGGGAACGGGGACTAGTGCTCCCCTGTTTGAATTAAGTGGTGGTCACGCATGCGCTGTGAAGCTCCATTCATATCTATGGGGCCATCTCAGCTAGCTCCATCACTCCCATAAAGTTAAAGGGGTTCTCCAGGCTTTTAAGAAACCTACGTTTTCGTCAGCCCTGTGAAAAAAAAAAAGCCGGTTTAGTTAATACTCACCGACACCTTGCTCCACTGAGGCTGCCATCCCCACTGCACTGACACAGGCTGCAGGTTCTTCCACCTGGGTCCCGACTGGATGCGCGCTCTTCTTTTCCTGTTCAACTGCATAGTAGTAAATGCAGAGAAAAAGAAAATCACACAACCAGTTAGGACCTGAGCGGAAGAGCCCGAAGCCTGTGAGTGCAGCAGGGACAGTGTCTTGCTATGCTGGATATGGCAATTTTACTACTCTGCTCCTCTGCTGGAACAGAGTATCGGAATGCCCTAATGCAAATGTGGATAAAGCCTTAATGATTTCAACTGTTCTGCATGATCTAAAAGTCTAAATTAAACCCTAAATAACCATAAACATCATCGCATCCTATTTTCAAAAACGGCGAAATTCTGCATCAGTACTGTACAAATAACACAAGCAGAATAGCTCGAACATACCACAGAACACAGAGCCATGGACAACACATATACTCAGCTGAGATTTATTGAATTATTTACATTGTATTACAATGGGCAGAAAAGTTCAAGTGAGGACAACAGCAGCTTATAGGGTATGAACCTATTCTGGTGTCATCTGTCCATACACTGTGCTTTTGTTTTAATACCACCGACTTGTAGAGAAGTGGTAAATGCAAACTTCCCTGAGAACAGTTTACTAATACACTGTCTGGTGTGCTCTGGGACCTATACTCTCACTTAACTCCATCCTCTTTGAATGTCTAGTAGCAAATCTCAGCAAAAGTGGATTTACACGTAAAATAAAAGCTCACTTTTATTCTGATAGTATAGAGATCGGAACGTGTTGTGTCTACCAAGTCACAGATTTTGGGATGGTTATGCCACACCTCAAGTACTATTTGTCTAATCTTGCTAAACATGATCAAGATCTTCCCTCATGGGTGTATATATTTCTGGTCAAGGAGCAGAATCTACCGACAGCTCAAAAATGGGAATGGTTTCCTTGAAGAGATGACTTCATTGAAGAGGAGAGATCTTTAAAGGAATCATGATACGAGACTCCATGCTCCGCACAAGAGGTACTGCAAGGAAACAGAGAAAAGAAGCAAATAGTTTGTCATGAGAAAGATCGGGTTAGGTAAGATCTACAAATTGTTTTAATGATCCCCTTCACCTGAATCTAAAAAATGGAGACATAATCTAGCCATGTGCATAGTACAAATTCTCACATAAAACTGTAAAGATTAAAAGAGATGCCTGAGCAAAAAAAAAAAACAAAAAACTCGGCAGTGGCTGCCTACAATAACAGAAGTGATACTTACCACCTTTCTCCCCTGCCAATTCCAGCATTGCGCTCTGGTCCTCCCCACTGCTTTTTGTTTTCCTGGCTGCAGTGGTGAAATTCCGCACACACCACATCACCTCTTCAGCCAATCACTGGCCTCAGCGGTGACATCATGTGTACTGCTGAGGCCAGTGATTGGTTGAACAATGACGAAGATGACGACAGTATGGAAGGCTTTAGGAGTACACAGGTGGAGGTGGACGCAGCAGGGGAGAAAATGGTTAAGAGGAACTTCTTTTGTTATAATAGGCAATGTACCACTGCTGCCTGAGTTTTTACTTAAAGGGGTTCTCCAAGTTAAATTTATTGATGACCTATCCTCAGGTTATCAATATGAGATCGGGGGGGTCCCACACCTGGCACCCCCGCCAATCAGCTGTTTGAAGAGGAGGCGCGCGTGCGCCCTGCCAGCGTTGCCTTCTCATTAGAGTTGAGCGAACGTGCTCGTAACGAGCACTGTACTGCTCGGATCCCCTGCGCTTGCATGGCCGCAGCCATCCGGATCCGTCCTCCTCACCCGACTGCAAGTCAGTGGGGACAGATCCGTTTGGTATCACACACTCGTGTGTCATACCAAACGGACCCGCCCCCATTGACTTACAGTCAGGTGAGGACGGATCCGGATGGCTGCGGCCATGAGAGCGCAGGGGATCCGAGCACTACAGTGCTCTTTACGAACACGTTCGCTCAACTCTACTTCTCGTCATTGTTTACATCCTTGCCGTAACAGAGGTAGTGGTGAGTAGATTTAATTACACCTAACCGCCCCATTCATTTCAATGCGAAGAATTGCTCCCATACACGGCGCGCGTTTCCTCTTCATACAGCTGATCAGTGGGGGTGCTGGGTGTCGGACCCCCGCTGATCTGATATTGATGACCTATCCTGAGGATAGGTCATCAATAAATTTAACTTGGAGAACACCTTTAACTCAGACAACTCCTTACCCCATCCCCATAAATGTCTGATAGGAACAGGCCCCTGCCATGAATGGACAACACGCCATACTTGCACAGCTTTCTCTATTCACTGCTATGGGTCTTCTGAAAATAGCAGAGTGCTGGCTATAGGAAAACACTATACATATGGTACCTAGTGTTGGTCTTTAATCCGCTGCAGGAATAAAACTCTAGCAATCTAGCAGGAGCAGGTTGGGTCCCGGGCACCATGAAGAGAAGACAGAAGCAGTTTATTACCGCTTCTGCCATCTCCTTTCCTCATTGCATATGTTTCAATGGCCGGATATACAGGTATGTTCCCAAAACATATTTACAAAAATAAGTGAAAAATATATCAAATAAAAATTAAAGAAAAAATACAAAAATGTCCATGCCAACCAAAACCAGTCAGCCTGTTCATGCAAAAGTGTATATCTCAGATATGTATCAAAATGACCAACAGAAAATAAGAAACCTGTTTTAATAATTTATTTTGGTGTCAGTTTGCATGTTTAAAAATAAAATGCAATAGTTTGAAAATAAAATTACGTTTTGCACAGTTTTACAGGACTTTTAAATCATCAGAAGCACTAAATGTAATTAAGGCTTTTTCAGGGGGTTAAAATAAAGGAGAATAAAGGAAAAAGAAAAAAAAACAAAAACTTAGGGGTCATTTATTAAGACTGGCTAATATAGCAGGCTGAGGTGGCTAATATGGTGGTGGTGTTCTGCTGGAAAGGGGGCTGTGTCTGGTAACTGTGAGGGAAGCAGGCTTTGGCTGGCTAATATGGGGGTGTGTGGCTGGCAAATATGGGGGTGTGTGGCTGTAATTGGCAATTGTGAGGGAAGCAGGTTGTGGCTCGAAAATATGGGGGGCTGTTGCTAGCAAGTATGGTGGTGTGTGGCCGGCAGATATAGGGGGGGGCTGTGGCTGGCAATTGTTAGGATGGAGGCTGTGGCTGGCTAATATGGTGGCTGTGGCTGGCAAATATGCGAAAGGTGGCTGTGGCTGGGAATTTTGAGGGAAGGAGGCTGTGGCTGGCTAATATAGAGGTGTGTGCCCTCAGCTACATAAGCTGTTTATGGTGTGAAATCTGAATAGATCTTTCAGCAGTACAGTGGAGCTGTCATCTGTCATTGTAATCTGTCATTGAAAAAACAGGAAGGAAGTTAATCTCTTGTGAATGGTCCAGTGGCCAGGGTAAAAACTGTAATAGTTAAAATGGGTTTCCAACATTTTAATACTGATCACATATCCTCTGGATAGGACCCCTGCTGATCAGCTGTTTTCAGAAGGCACTGGCGCTTACCTAGCACAGCGTCGTATATTGTTTAATCGCTGTGCTTGGTATTGCACTCAGTCCCTTGAATAGGGCTGAGCTGATCCTAGTCCACGGGAATGATAAACGTGATGTCACTGGCCGAGGAAAAGCAGCGGGAAGGCCTTCTCGAACAGCTGATCGGCGGGGGTCCAGGGTGTCAACCTGCAACATTATTTACAAATACATTTTCCCTAAAAATGTGGTTTAAATAAATTTGTCAATTTTTAATGATACATTCCCTTTCAGTGAGCTACATGTGTCGTGTGACCCTGCACAAATAAGTGGCAAACAGATTGCCAGTCAACAAACACCATTTTTAACCTGAATTATTTAGCCTACTAACTGATATGAGCAATACTTTGAACTCAAGCACATTAAAAATGTATGGTGCCCTAATTTATATATTGGATAAAAAAACTGGAGTAAATATTACATTAAAGGGGCATTTCAAGTTTAGAAATGAGTATGTGCAATAATACTGCCTTAAAATACCTGTATAATAGACATTTTCATCCCAGCCTCTTTTAGTCCATGCCGATTTCCTAGTTTCTTCTCTGGACTGTAGATCTTTGTAAGCTGACAAAAAGACCAATTAATTATTCAGAAATATCTATTAAATGAATAACATATATAACATAACACGAGTATGACTAAGGGGCAAAACTAAACTTTATGGTCCAGTACTTCTGTGAAACCTGTTGTCTGCCATTTGCGTTGCAGACCTCTTCAGAAGGTTCTCCTCATTGCCTTCCTTCCTATTTAGTAAACTCCTATATCCTGTTTTAATTACTGCTGATCCTGCTGTAATAACAGGTCTTCATTAACCAACAACCCCCTATAAATCTACTGCTAAAAGCAAGAGCCATAGCTCTTTCATTAATTTTCCAGGATGAGTTGGCATCATCTTGAGGTACATTTAAAGGGGTTGTCTTATCTCACCATTACTAAGGTGGCCAGGGCTTAGTCTCATCCAGTCTTGGTAACAGCGACATGAGACAAGGGATTGTCTTAGTAATAAACTTCCCTGATTCCACTAAATGTCTTAAAATAATTAGCCCACAGCAATCATGTGCAGTATAACTATGTCACCACTGCAGCTTTGTACACAAAAACACCAAGGAGGACTGGAGCATCGGTGCTGGAAATGGCAGGAAAGTAACAGGTGATTATAGGCTCATTCAGGGACAGACAGGCCTGGTGGGCTAATGCTGCCAGCCAAGCCCTCCTTGTAGCTGTCGGCTGGGTACATATTTACCTGATGCTCCCAGTATCAACTAACGCTGAGAGTGTCAGATGGTTGTATACCTAGCCGGCGGCCGCAGTTGCCCCTGGAATTCAACTGTGTCATTGTCCTCAGGACAGTGATAGAGTTTCCTCTGCCACTTGGGAAGCATACTACTGGGGGCACTACAGGGCACATTACTTAGGGAACTATCGAAGGCATTTATTATTTTATTACTTGGGGCACTTTTATTACTGAGGGGACTATTAGGGAGCACTGTAACTGTTGAGGGCACTCTGCAAAATTATTTTTGTATGATACTAATGTTTTCAGGTGGACTATCTGTATGACACTTATTTCTGCAGTATATCATTTGGGGACCACACTGTTGGGGTACCAATATGGGGAGATAATGTTGAGAAGGTCAGAAGGATGGTGAGGATTTGAAAAAAGTAAGATGGGTGTAGCAAACTCTGCAGAGGAGAGATTAAGCTGAAAGAAATCATGGCGGTCTGGGCAGAATTAAGAAAATGGGGAAAGAGAACGTCACCTCCTCAGCCCCCTCCCCCATATCTTAATCAGGGACACCTGGAGGAGGAGGACAGAAAGTTGCAGATGGCACTGGCCATCACAGAGGGGCAACCTATGTAGACGTATTATGTGCTGCTAACTGGTGCTCCTGAGGCAATACGTTGTTCTGTACAGTGGTATTGCTGACCGCACTTACTTGTGTTGGCCTCTCCTTCTGTCAATTTGGACCTACCTACAACCTTGTGCTACTTGTATATATATTTTTTTTTTCAGAGCCACTTTAAGCACCCGGGGCTCATTATTTTGTTAAGTTAGTGGCATTGGCACCCCTTTTAAAGAGAACCCGTCATGACGGAACATGTTACAGCCGAGAAGTTGTGCAGATTGATACATTTTTTTTGAGGGAAAAGAATCAATTAAACTTGTAATTTTATACACTCTAGAAATGAGCGAATCGACTTAGGATGGCACATCCAAAGTTGATTCGCTAAAAACTTTGTTCTAATACTGTACAAAGATCCTTCTCTGTACAGTATTAGAATGTATGGGCTCCGATGAGCCGAAGTTATTACTTTGCGAAATTGTGCGAGACTTCGTGTAATAATTTCGTTCCTCCCTCATTCCTCTGATTATTGGTAGCACATCCCCAAGATGACGATAATTGTGTATCTTTCATCCTGATGACAGATGTAAATCCGCTATCAAACAAGCCTTTGCTCTTTACTGGCTGATCTGCAGCATGATTATACAGGCCAACTATCGGAACCCTTGTTTCCAATAACTGGCCTGAAAATAGTCCAATCTAATAGGCCCTCAGGTGTATATACAGAGATAGCTGTCACCGATGAGATGTACAAGTGAGCTCAGAAAAAGCAGAGTGTCATATTTACAAAATTATAAGTTTTGCTGAATCTTTTTCCACAAGACTATATGTCAATCTGCTCAGCTCCTTCTGCTCTATAACATGCTGGCTGCAGATTGCACTGCATTTCATGGTGACAGATTCTGTAATGCACTAAAAAACGGTCATTCATTTTTGGAGAAGTAGTAGAGAGGATGCAGTTAACTTTATTCTGCAGGTCGATATCGTGCAGGTCTAGCTTATGTTCTACTATTTACTACCACAGAAAATAATAAGCATCATGTTGAGCACAGAGGGTGGAAGCTTAGGGACAATAGGCTTAGATGCCTTGTCGCTACTAACCACTGCATCTGAAGGGTTAAATTGCTGATCCTGCAGATCCCAGTATTGTCACATAGCTAAGCTCCTGCTGCTGATCTGGCAAATTAAACCAGAATTGAACCAGAAGTCAACAGAAGATAAATGCAAAGTAAAGACTATAACAGACACCCTGATGCTACAAGCGATTGTCGGGAGGGAAGCGTTCCCTCCCGGCAGTCGCCAGATAGCTAGCAGACCACAACGCTGTTATTGCATGTCCTCCACAGCATGGGGAGGTGCGCTATGAGTACGCTTGTCCCCATGCAGGACATCGGGGTGCCAGCGGCAGATCATGATTACACAAAACGATCTGCGGCCGGCAAATCCAGATCTTCCAGCGCGCTGCTCAAAGTGTTTGCTTGTTCATTAGATGCAGTATGTTAGATGATTGACTACGAATGCTTGTTAGCGATCACAGGGCAGAAAATCTGCCTGTCTAATACACCCTTAAGACACTGTCCTCATTTTTTCCTTTTTTTTTTACTCTTACAATTATCTAACTAAAATGTTTAGTTTCCAATGACAATTACCACTCCCTAGCCCTAAAATTGTACAAACCCCTATACCCAGCAGATAACTACTCATCTCTCTCTTCATATGCTCCATTGTCTTGTCCATTTGTAGACATTAAAAACTTTCCTCTCTAAACACACATAAGCACCTCATGCCCTATACTACTCACACATGACCTCACGCTCTCTGTAACCTCCAGCCTTCATGACCTCTTTATTTCTCACAACCTATCCTTGCTGGAACAGAAACATGGCTAACATCCAGTACCACAGCATCCTCTGCTACAATACCTTATAGTGGACTGCAGTTCACTCAAACTCCTTACCGCAGTAACAAACATCGTGGAGATATCTGTTTTCTCCTATCAGCTTCTTCAACCCCACCTCTACCCTTTTCCTTCCTCAATCTTGCTTCTTTAGAAGTACCACCTGTCTGCATCTATTTTACCTCAATCCTCCAAACAGCAATCACCTGGCCTTGCCGCCACCTTTATTGACCACTTCACTACCTTACTTCTATACTTCCTTTTAAATGACATCTCCAATACTATTATAGGCGACTTCAACCTCAACACTGACAAATGCTATTTACCAAAATTTACGCTATATAAGACACACCTAGGTTTTAGAGGAGGAAAATAAGAAAAAAAAATATTTTTCATCAGACTCCCCATATCAAACCTCCGATAGATATGACCCCTATATAAAACCGCAGATGAGACCCCCCATCAGACCTCCATGTCAGACCCCATATCAGACCTCAGAGGCAAAGAGGCAAGTCACCATGAATGGATGTTGATTTATACCGGTAGGGAGCCGTGGAGCGATCCTGGAGGAAACAGGCGCTAGGTCAGTATGTGCGGGGCCAGGCATCCTAGAAGGGTGGGGGGGGTTATTCAAACTTGGATAACCCCTTTAAACACATGTCAATATTCATATAAACACTGTCTTCTACCACTCTCCGCCATATCGTCACTCCACAATGCACACACAGTCATTGTTATCTATAACATTTCCATGTCGAAAGGGACCAGTAAGGCTGGAACAGAAGGGTGAGAAATCACGGAGGCGAGTATTACTTCTATTATTTTAAACCATTCTGAGCTCATTTTTAAAAATTTGCCCGTGGCTAGAAAACCTCTAACCCTTTCAGTACCGGAGGTTTTTTTGGTTTTGCGTTTTCATTTTTCTTCCCTACAGTATATTCTGTGAGCCCTAACTTTTTTATATTTTTGTTCACATAGCTATATGAGGGCTTATTTTTTGCGGGACAAGTTGTACTTTCTAATGCCGCCATTAATTATGGCATAAAATGTAGTGGGAAGCTGTAAAAAAAATCCAAATAGGGGGGAATTGGGAAAAAAAACGCAATTCCTCCACTGTTTTACGGGTTTTGTTTCTACGGCGTTCCGTTTGCGGCAAAACTGACCCATGCTCTTTGTTTTCTGGGTCAGTACAATTACAACAATACCCCATATGTGTAGGTTTGTTATGTTTAAATAGCTTAAAAATAAATTTAAACTTTGAAAAAAACTTTTTTTTTTTTTTTTTACCTTTTTTTACGTCATATTCCGACCCCCATAACTTTTTTTTAGTTACATCCACTGAGCTTTTTAGGGGCTCATTTTTTGCAGGACAATCCATAGTTTTTATTGATACCATTTTGGAGTGTGCGTGACTTTTTGATCACATTTTATTACATTTTTCTGGGTAAGAGAAGTAGTGAAAAAATGGCAAATCGGCCATTTTCACCCTTTTTTCCGTCACGCAATTCGCCGTATTGGAAATTTTTTTTGATATTTTAAAAGTACGGGCGTTTTCGTTCGCAGTGATACCCATGATGTTTATATTTATTGTTATTTAGGAATTTATTTTTTAATTATACGGAAAGGGGGGTGATTTAAACTTTTTTTTATATTTTTTTAACTTTTTTTTAAAAAAAGTTTTGGATTTTAAGGCTCATGTATGAGCATATAGACAATGTTTTTTATTTTTAATTTTGAGCAATCAGGGATTTTTTAAACTCCATTTTAAGTCCCTTTTGCTCATTTCTTATCATGGCCTGCTATCTGGTGGCCAAAATAAGAATTGCAGATTGAAAGCTGTAAACCTCATCAGCGAGGTTTACAGCTTTCACATCAAGTGCAGACACCCCGATTGAGCACACGGGGAGTCTGCACAACACCTGGAAGTGCACACTTTCGGGTTTAGCGCAATTAGATGCTATGATCTCGCTTGATCGGCATTATTGCTGGTTGCGGTAAGTAGTGGCAGGTCTCTGCTGTTTAAAACAGCAGAGACTTGCCGGCCATGGCGCCCGCTGCACGTGGGAGCGGGCGTCATGTCCCTACATCGCCGTACATGTACGGCGCTGGTACCGAAAGGGTTAAAAATTTTCGCTTAAAAGGGTTGTCAGCTTTTCATTTTTAAGTCTTATGGGGAAAATTGACAGAAATAAGAAAACAGCACAATTTTCTTGGTTGTTTGTCTATGTTGAGACAGCCAATGAAACTTTGTTTAGTTTTTGCTGATTTTGATATAGCAAATGTCTTTATTTTAGTTGGAATTGTCTACCCACCCCCCCTCCCCACCGATACTTGTTATGGTCAAAGCTGTTCTCATTCGCGGAATTATCGCAAATTAGAAAAACATGGCTGGTTTCTTCCAAAAAAACAGTGCCACTCCTGTCCATGAGTTGTGTCTAGTATTTGCAAATCGGCTCTACGGAAATGAATGAGGCCGAGCTGCAATACTGCGCAAATTCTATGGATGATTGGCGCAATTTCTGGAAGAATGTAGTCATGTTTTTCTGATCTTGAACAATCCTTTTAGGGCCTGTTCACATTTTTTGCAGATTGAATTTTGCTCCCTTCTCAGCATGGCCATGGATTTAAACCAACACTCTGTATTGAAATGAATGAGAGGCAGAAACCAAGTGGCGACTGGTGAAATTGTGGCGTGGAAATGTGTGCCAAAATTCCACCAGCAAACAAACAGTATGAAACAGTATGTCCCCCTTAAAGCAACATGAAATCCTACATTCCCTGTGATATTTTTTTGAACATTTTGTTATAATTTAATTATATTGGGGATTTGGAGCTCTGGCTCTGAAAACAAATTATCCCAGACCAAAGATACATTATAACCTTTTAAACATTGCATTTTGAACAAAAATCTGCTTACAGTGTCTTAAAATCCTTACCCCACAGGTGATGCACTACATACAGCTCTCCAATCTGAGAAAAAAATCCTCCCACAGCTTCCTGATTCTCTTGGCGATACTTGATTGCACGGGCCCTAAATGCAACAATATAAACAGTTATGTAAAGAAAGACCTCCTGTGGCTACCAAAAATGTCTCAAAGCGAAGCAATCTAGAGCAGTCTCAGAGCTGAATGAAGCAGCAGCAGCACTCATGCATGACCGACACTCCATTGGAACGGGGGAGAATGAGCCTCCATTTTTTTGACTGGTCCCAGAGGTCAGACGCATGCCAATCAGACACATCCTCTATCCTGTGGATAGGGGATATGCTGTCTTAATGGGGCAAAAAAAAAACAACCTAAAACAGACTGTATTATTAACAGCCATTTCCAGCAAACGTGCTACTAGTAATGTATCTGCTGGAAACCCCCATGTAATAATTAAATATGCAAAGGCAGCATAACTTTGGGATATGTCCGCTCTACTGGTAGCCAAAACAGCACAAAAAAATTGCGTAGCTTGGCTATTAGTAGCAATTACAGTATATATCGGACACATAGTTATGAGCTAGGTGTAGTCATTGGCAGCACACTCCTCCGCCACTTAGCCGCCCGTGACTGACCTTTAGCTTGTATCTATATACACAGACATCCATCAATCATTGTGAGGAATACCCCAATATAAAACCAGAGCAGCATTCCCCCATAAATAATTATTTTGGTTTTAAAAATTCATCCATATTAGCACCAGTAATTACACAGCACAATAAGATCAGTGCATCTAGTTGTGCTGCCATATTACTGATATTATGATACCTCTCTGTAAATCAGTAATAGCAGTATTGTAACATCTCAACACTAACCTAGCAGCACAGTGAGAATATAGCACCAGTAATGCAGCGGTACAATATCACCATTTGCGACTGCCACTATTTATATTATAACATTATATACCGTGCTCAAAAAACAATTAAGGGAACACTTAAATCACACACTGGTTCTTGATGAAGAAAATATTCAAGTTGAAAATCTAATATAAACTGTAATTCGTTGAGAACAAACTGATGTATCAACAATCAATGGAAACCGAAATCATTAACTTAATGAGGGCTGGATTCCAATTCACCCTGAATCAAGGTAAAATATTCTTATCACTGGTCGATCATATTTTCGTGAATTTCATCACAGCCATTCATAATATGAATCAGTAGGGTGGCCGCCATGTGCCTGTATGCACTTCCGATAATGTCTGAGCATGCTCCAGATGTGATTATGGATGGTGTCCTTGGGGATCTCCTCCTAGACCTGGATCAGGGCATCAGTGAGCTCCAGGACAGTCTGTGGTATTACTTGGCAGTGCTGGATGCACTAATAAAGAACGTCCTAGAGGTTCACAATTGGATTCAGATTTGGGGAACATGAGGGTCTGTTAATGTCATCAATTACTTCATCATCCATGAACTACCTACATACTCGGGCCACATGTCCTGAACCAGGAGTACCCAGGCCTCACTACACTAGATAAAGTCTGACAACAGCACAAAGGGTTTCATCCCGGTACCTAACAGCAGTCAGGGTGTCGTTGTCTATCACATGGAGGTTTACATAACCTTCCAAGGATATGCCTCCCAAGACCATCACTGACTCGCTGCCAAAGTGGTCAGGCTGGATGATGATACAGGTAGCGTAACATTCACGACGGTGTCTACAAACTTTTTCATATATGTAACATGGGTTAGTGTAAACCTGCTCTCATCTGTGAAGACAATGAGGCACTAATGGTAGACCTGCCAATTTGGTGTTCTCATCGAATGCCAATCAAGTTGCATCATGCTGGGCTAAGAGCAAAGGTCCCATGACAGGACATCGGGCCCTCATATCACCATCTGTGTCTCTCAGTTTGGTCAGAAAAAGGTAGACCAGTAGCCCGCTGGAGGTCATTTTGTAGAGCTTTGACAGTGCTCCAGAGGAGCAGATGCTGGTCCTGTAGCTGGGTTGATGCCCTTCAACAGCCCTGTCTAGTTGTCCTCATGTAACAGTTCATGTCCTGGTAATGTCTCCAAGTTCTTGAGACTGTTCTAGGAAACACAGCAAACCTTCTTGCGACAGCACATGCTGAACAGTACTTAGTGGTTTTAGAAAAACATATGCTTCTACTTGAGTCAGTGTCTTTCATGGAAGGCCTAGATTGCATATTTCAGCAAAACAGTAATACACCACATACTGCATCCTTTACACCAGCACAGCTTCACATTCGGGTGCTGCACCGGCCAGCCTGCAGTCCAGACCTTTTACAAATAAAAAAACATTTGGTAGGTCATGAAATGAAAAATCCAGAAAAGACCCAGCACTGTTGAGAAGCAGAAATCCTACATAAGACAAGAATGGGACAACATTTCTCTCTCAAAACTCCAGCAATTAGTCTCTTCAATTCACAGACGTCTACAGTTGTTACAAGAGGGGACAATGGGAGACATGGCCTTGTCCCAACTTTTTGGAGATGCTTTGCTGCCCTCAAGTTATAAATTAGTTATTTTTTCATAAAATGTCTCACTTTCAACATCTGATATGTGATATATGATCTACTGTGAATAAAAGGATGTGTTTATGGTTGTCCAGATCAGACACCCCCTTTAATCTTCAATAATAGATATACAAATTCTAACACAGTTGCTTATTATAATTATTATATAACTAAAAATATGGACTCTCTCCTACTTGTTTTGGTAATATCTCTCAATATTTCTTATTTCCTCCTTTTTTTCTTCTCTCTTCTTTTGCTTTTCTTTCCTTCTCCCTTTTGCCTCTATGTATCTCCATATTTTGTCTACTTACATATGATGTGTCATTTATACTATGATGTACCGATCTGGATAATATTGGTCGTAGACAACTTTTATGCTCCCTCATGGGTATGATAATCCTGGGTCTTTTCTGTACTTCTGTGATTATCTCATATATTTGTACTCCACATTATGTTTATTGCTCTATACTTCAGAATAATTTTCCCCGTCTTCTTGGTTTCTTCTGACAAGGTACCCGCTGAAATCAACAATTTCAGTTAAAAAAAAACCAAAACAAAACACTTTACAGCATAAGATGGCATACTTACCAGTTATTTCCCCATTCAATCATGGTTCCTGGCTGGAAGTAAATACATCACATTAGTATAATCTCAAAATAACATTGTGCGATCAAAGTACTGTAGGTTATACTTAGACTTAGTTATTAGAGATGAGCGAACGTGCTCGTAACGAGCACTGTAGCGCTCTGCTCCCCTGCGCTCGCATGGGCGCAGGCATCCGGATCCGTCCTCCTCACCCGAACGGATCCGGATGCCTGAACCCATGCGAGCGCAGGGGAGCCGAGCGCTACAGAGCTTGTTACGAGCACGTTCGCTCATCTCTATTAGTTATGTATGAAATGTCAATAATAATCAACATAGACATAAAAAAAAAAAAAATAAAAAAAAAAAATAATTAAATATATATATATATATATATATATATATATATATATATATATATATATATATATATATCTCCATATATATATATATATATATATATATATATATATATATATATATATATATATATATTAAAACCCCCTACAGCCATGTTTTCTGATAGCAGACAAGTGGCACATTGTGAAAATGCCACCTAGAACTTTACACTCATGGATGTTTTGCAAATGAACATTCATGTTGCTAAACATGGCTAAATGTCTGCCCCACCAGAATCTAAGGCCTCTTTCACACTTACAGTGCCTTGCGAAAGTATTCAGCCCCCTGGAACTTTTCAACCTTTTGCCACATTTCAGGCTTCAAACAAAAAGATATAACATTTTAAATTTTTGGTGAAGAATCAACAACAAGTGGGTCACAATTGTGAAGTGAAACGAAATTTATTGGATCATTTAAACTTTTTTTGTAATAATAAAACTGAAAAGTGGGGACGTGCAAAATTATTTGGCCCATTTACTTTCAGTTCAGAAAACTCACTCCAGAAGTTCATTGAGGATCTCTGAATGATCCAATGTTGTCCTAAATGACTGATGAAGATAAATAGAATCCACTTGTGTGTAATCAATTCTCCATATAAATGCACCTGGTCTGTGATAGTCTCAGGGTTCTGCATCATGAAGACCAAGGAACACACCAGGCAGGTCCGTGATACTGTTGTGGAGAAGTTTAAAGCCGGATTTGGATACCAAAAGATTTCCCAAGCTTTAAACATCCCAAGGAGCACTGTGCAAGCGATCATATTGAAATAGAAGGAGTATCAGACCACTGCAAATCTACCAAGACCCGGCCGTCCCTCTAAACTTTCATCTCAAACAAGGAGAAGACTGATCAGAGATGCAGCCAAGAGGCCCATGATCACTATGGATGAACTGCAGAGATCTACAGCTGAGGTGGGAGAGTCTGTCCATAGGACAACAATCAGCCGAACACTTCACAAATCTGGCCTTTATGGAAGAGTGGCAAGAAGAAAGCCATTACTCAAAAATATCCATAAAAAGTCTTCTTTACAGTTTGCCACAAGCCACCTGGGAGACACACCAAACATGTGGAAGAAGGTGCTCTGGTCAGATGAAACCAAAATCCAACTTTTTGGAAACCATGCAAACGACACGTTTGGCGTAAAAGCAACACAGCTCATCACCCTGAACACACCATCCCCACTGTCAAACATGGTGGTGGCAGCATCATGGTTTGGGCCTGCTTTTCATCAGGTTAAAATTGATGGGAAGATGGATGGAGCCAAATACAGGACCATTCTGGATGAAAAACCTGTGATGAAAACAATGGAATAGTTCAAAAATAAACGTATCCAGGTCTTAGAATGGTGAAGTCAAAGTCCAGACCTGAATCCAATTGAGAATATGTGGAGCTGAAAACTGCTGTTCACAAACGCTCTCCATCCAACCTCAAAGAGCTCGAGCTGTTTTGCAAGGAAGAACGGGCAAGAATTTCAGTCTCTAGATGAGCAAAACTGATAGAGACATACCCCAAGCGACTTGCAGCTGTAATAGCAGCAAAAGATGGCGCAAGAAAGTATTGATGCAAGGGGGCCGAATAATTTTGCACGCCCCACTTTTCAGTTTTATTATTACAAAAAAAAGTTTAAATGATCCAATAAATTTCGTTCCACTTCACAATTGTGACCCACTTGTTGTTGATTCTTCACCAAAAATTTAAAATGTTATATCTTTTTGTTTGAAGCCTGAAATGTGGCAAAAGTTTGAAAAGTTCCAGGGGGCCGAATACTTTCGCAAGGCACTGTACATATTGTGGACAGAATTTTTGCATCAGTATTTAAAGGCAAAACCAGGAGTGGGTCCAAAACGTAGAAGAGGCACAAATCTTTCAATTATACTTTGCGTAAGTTCCACCCATGGTTTTGGCTTACAAAAAAATGACACAAAGTACTGACCAAAATACACGTGTGTGAAAGTGGCCTTAGATGTACACCACCTCCAAAAAATAGAAATAAAATGTGTTGAGTTTATACTAGTAACTTATGTCCATTGAGTGCATAACTTCACAAAATCACCAGGACCAAAGACCAACAATCTCCACAACCCAGATGCTACATCATGGAGGTGATAAATGGCCTGATGATGGCCAATGCTTATTTCACTCATCTAGTAGGTAAAAAATAAAAAAGACCCCCTATATGTGTAAATCACAGAACACAGAGGTGATGACATATATAAAAGCTGCTATATCGCCCACTGACTACAGGATTGGCTGTGCTGGCTGGGGTACTGGATAGCTGTACAAGGTGAGAGGTGAAGTGAGAGGTGTGATCTTTCTTCCTGCTGTCACTTGCAGCTTCACCCCTCAAGCACACAGAATAAGAAGTAAAACTTTTCATCTGCACCTGCACTCCAAATATGAGACTTTAATGGGCTTTAATATGATATGAAGATCAAAACTTGAACATCAAGGCTGAAGTCATGACCTATTACATATGCCCATGGTAAAGAAAGGATTTTTTTTTATTATACTGTTTTTATTTGGCTATAATGGCTATAATTATAAAATAAATCTTAAAAAAGGACTCTGAAACCTCTCCAAAAGGCTACCATTTTGAGAGGACCATCCTCCATTTAGAACAGATTTTGCCCTGATGGACCTTTGCCTCTACCTTGAGAGGACAAACCCCTTAGTATGCCACTGCAATTTTGGAAGGTCATGAAAAAAAAAAAAAAGAAAAGAAAAAGATTTCACTGTATTCGTTTTCACACTAGCCGCAATAAAAAATTTTTTTTTTCCATCAGCTACTTTTCAGCTTTGCTGTGTAGACTGTGACATGGTCAGCAAAGGAAGGAGGAATATTCCACTTATCTCAGTATTACATGGCCCATTTCAAAGACTATTGTTTAACATTATATTTATGTGCAACTGCTTTCTAGAAATGCTAAGCTCCCCCATCACCTCAGCTGTCTGACAGCCAAAAAATGGAGGGGCCCCAGGTCTCTAAGATCTCTACAAGACTGAAAAACACTGTATGACCGTTTATCTTCTGCTTACTACCATTAATTTATATATTCAGTGTTCCTTTAAAGGGGTTGTGCCAAGAAAAATATTCTACATTTTTTACACCAGCACCTGGATCTGAATACTTTTGTAATTGCATGTGAATAAAAATTTTGTATAGCCACTAGGCTATTCAATAAAATGTACCTGTATAGCGACACCTGCTGTTTGTTCTTTTCCTTACTTTTCAGCCCACCTCACTGAGGTGGTCGCACATGCTTAGTTTAATATATTAAGTTTAATATCTTCTGTTAGAAACTGTGACATTTACAGGGAAAAAGGCTACTGCAGAAAGGACATAGCCTCTGAGCTATGACAGGGAGAGAACTAAAGTACAAAGGATAAGCCCACTGAGAAAGGACAGGCTCCCTTGAGCTGCCAGCTTGAAATAAATCTAGCAGTACAATTAGTAGATTGACTGGGGAGATCTCTGGCTCAACACAAGGTACAGGGTTGGTTCTAGCTTTGTTAGGCTGAGTTCAGTTAACTGTAGTGTGAACTTAGCCTTAGAAAGAGATCGTTATGTACTATATGATGCCTGATTTTCATTTCTAAATCAATCATGGCATAACCCCTTAACTGTTATGTCAGAGTGGAGCTCCAGCAGTGGGAAAAGTAACTAACTGGAGGGGGGTCTTGTATGAAAGCTGACAGTCCAAGCTTTCATACAAGAACAATATATTCAGGACTGAGAAAGATATCACTGATAGAAATCGGGATGCTGTGAATGCAGCTGAAAACTAAAATAATTCCCGACTTTATTTCTAACAGTGATTTCTCCTCTGTTGCTTTAGCTGTCATTTTGGTTTTGTATGAAAGCCTGGACTGTCAGCTTTCATACAAGACCAGATGCATGTTTCTAGCTGCTACCATTGAGGAGACATCGCCATCTAAAGCAGCCCTCCCCCTCCAGTTAGCTAGTTTTCACACTGCCCGAGCTGGACTCAGGCAAAACAGTTAGTGGGTTAATGCTAACCGTTTTATTGAATAGGTAACCAAAAATCATTAGTAGATTAATAAGAAACAATGTTTTTGAACAGACCTTTAGTCTATATGTACGCAATTCATATATATTAGGACCTTTACGAGGTGTTGGCTCATTCCAAAAACTGAACTCCAGAAGCAGTTGGTTTCTGCGGGACAGTAGCATGTGACTACGTTCTTCGCGGAAAGCCAGGTATTCCTGCAGAGGAAGGCAGAATAAGCCGCATTAGTAGAACCGGTAAGCAGGAGCCATGTATTTTTCTTCATGGGGGAACTATACATAACAACATTGTGTGAAAGAAGGGTAGAAGAAAAAAAAAAAAAGACTGGTTATAAAGTACCACAGATATAGTATGTCTACTTGAGGATTTTGTAGCATTGTCTTTGCTCATTACCTTGTTATTTTTCAACTTATTCATACAGTCCATGAGTGCAGGATATCCCCCAGAGAATCGCCAGAGATGAACTGAAATGAAAACAAGCATTTAACCGGCAACTGTGCAAATACTCTCCCAACAAGTCTGTACCCACCTGCTTGGTCTTGCTCCCCATACCACGTATTCCAATTACCCACCAAATCACATGGGTAATCTGGGTCCTGGTGAAGTTTAGGCAACACTTCCTCTCTACATAAGAGACAAGTAAAGTGTATTAGATAACAGTCATGTAAATTAAATTAAAGGGGTTGTCTCTCCTTCCCTCCTTTCAATAAACCCTATTAGGTTATTGGCTCTAGCACTGCTCTTCATTTAAATAAACATGATTATAGAAGAATAGCCACTGACTTTCATACATATGGCCAACTTTACCATTTTAAAGGGCATCTATCAACAGATTTGTACCTATGAAGCTGGCTGACCTGTTACATGTGCACTTGTCAGCTGAAGCCATCTGTGTTGGTCTCATGGTCATATGTGCCCAAATAGCTGACAAAAATGGTTTTAATATATGCAAATGAGCATCTAGGAGCAACTGGGGTGTTGCCATTACCTCTCTAACTGGCGTGCCCTCTCTACTTTAATTGACAGGGCCAGGCAGTGAAAATGCCTGGCCCTGCGGAAGCTGCAGAGACAGCAAAGCCTCTAGGTGTACTGGCAACGCCCCCATTGCTCCAAGAGGCTCATTTGCATATATTAAAACTAAATTTTTCTCAGCATGAACATGCAAACAACCCTTCCATGCCACGTAAACCAGTTGAAACAAACAAACAAGGGGGGGGTTGCATTGTCGGGGAAGAGGGTAGGCCAGCAGGCCCATCTGATTTATCATTTTCTACGTCCGTTTTTGGTGTAGAAAATCATTGAAAGATTTAAGGCGGTTAGGCGTTGAATGCGCCTAAGTTATGTTGGGGCCGGCGCCTCTATATTATTTAGGCACATAAAGCACCAGCGCAGGAGCATCAAGAGTATAAGAGTATACATTTAAAAAGTCACATTAATATGATTACTTAATACTTTTGACGTCGACAGCACGTAGCTCATGAAGACGGTCATATTTCCTGAGCTGGCTTGGTGAGTTTATAACGTGTGTGACAGGTTGTCTGCACACTGATTGCGGTCATGGGTAAAAGGGGCAAATTATCAAAGTTGGGATGATTTTGGCATTCGGGCCAAGGGTGGCAGTATTTCTGTGAACTGTTCACGTACTGCTGTGGTGAAAGTGTAACGCGAGTGGACAAATTGCTAGTTAGCGATGTGGAAACTGTGGAGCACCACATGCAATTAATGTGAGAGGTGACCATCAGTGGAGCAGCTCACCGCCAAAATGAACCAGGGGACAACCAGATATGTGCCCAATACAGATCAGCTAATCCTACTGTGTATGGGGCTCAGAAGCAGACAGATGGTCACTGCACCTAATGACAGAAAAGAAAAGGGTAAAAAAGGCTTCAATTTTCGCACCAGAATCTGAACTGAACCTCCACTGATTGGCAAAGGGTTGCCTTTTCCAATGAGTCACGTTTTCTGCTTCATCGAACGTAGACATTGGTGTGTCAGGTGAGAAACAGAGAACAAACACCCAGCAACCAATGCTGGAAGAACACAAGCTGGTTGTGGCAGCGTTATGGTCTGGGAAATATTTTTCTGAAACTCTCTGGTCCCTCTCAAACGATCTGGGTATGAATCCATCCTTGAAGATCACATGCATGCTATCTTTCCTGGGGTGGATGGGATCTTCCAGCAAGACAATCCAACATGTCACATGGCTAGAAATGTCCGACATTGATTGGAAGTGCATAATCAAGACTACCCAGGTGCACTAGTTCCCCAGACGTGAACCCAACTGAGCATCTGTGGGACCACCTCAATCGTTGTGTTCTCTATGGATCTTCCCCAGATACCTGTGACAACCTACCAGGACCTTACTGAGTCACTCCAAGAACTCTCTACTTTGGACATTAGCCGTTGGTCATAATAATGTAACTTGACTGTACATAAATACTCTTTATTTGCAGGTCACAGAGGGTAACCTCTAAATAAGACATCTTTTCAATACACATCTCTTTGTAATCCACCATCTTGAGCGTTGGCACGCAAAGAGAGCTTACCAAGATCTGACCCGAGAGACGTGACCGTTTCTTTACGTTATATGCCTTTATAAAACTGGTACTGTCTTTTATCACTGCTACTGTTCACAAAATCATTTATTCACTTAGCCATTGTTTAAGCCTATTTATTCTTGTATCCCAGAATCCACAATAAAACAGCACATACGCAGGAGTGGGACCCATAGCAATCAGCTGATCAACAAGATGTCCGCTTTCTGTATAGGTTTCTCTCTGATGAGGCAACCCCTTAAAAAGATTTTTCATTTAAAACATTAAAATATACAACCTTTTACTGAATGGTAAAAAGTACAATACCCCAAAAAAACAAAGTAGAAATAATGAATTATCAGTTTATAGCACGTGGCAGGAAAATATAATTTGCACACTTGAATAGTCTTCAGTAACATAAATACACAGAACTGTCTTTTCAATCACAGTGATCCAGCCCACTTACATAGATGGTACTCACGTCAATTTGTTATAAGCGTCCAGGCATTCTGGCTTCACGTTATGAACTGCAGTGAAAAAAACAAAAACTTCCATTCAGGGCTGTGGAGTCTGAGTCAGTATCCATTTTGGTGGAGTTGGAGTCGGTATAAAATGGACCGACTCAGACTCCTAAAATTTATAATAAATTGGTACAGTTAGTTCAATGCAATATGTGCTGAATATATTTTCAGAAGAATTTGGGAAAATGATGAAATGTCCTATAAATGTCTGTTCTGTTCCTGATGTAAGGATCTAGGCTTTCAGTTGAGATAACTGTGTGCTGCCCTTTATGTCAAGCTCCTCAGCTACAGATCAGATGAAAAAGGCACTGGGAAGGAATGGCTGCACTCATCTCAGATCTGCTAGAGAAAACAGAATTAAATGGGTTTTCTCACTAGTTACAAAGATTAGCTTTCATCATAAAGTGACAGTTAAAAGAAGACATTTTCTAAATACAGTGATAGTAGATTTTACTTTAGCCATGAACTATAGACAGTCTAGCAGGTCCCTCACTGTACATAGGTTTCTATGGTAACCTGTTGACCAGAAAGACTGTTATCTGATTGGCCGATAGCAGTGAAGAATGATGGGAATGATCTCTGAGTGATTACCTTCAGTAATCAAAAGGTACAAGTGTTGTGAGGACCGAGAAGCATGGCTTTACCTGTAATTGTGTTAGAGATCACAATCTCCTGCTCTGTCAGAGGAAGTTAATATATGCTAATAACTGCTGGAGACCCACCCACAGCCTGAGGAGACAGAGTGAGTGCAAACTGCTTGTCAGCCAGTGAATCAATGTGCTGAGAAAACCCCTTTAAGGCAAGTACTTCTTAGTATATCTAAACTTTCAATAAACTGTGTATGCTTTATGTTTTAGTTTGCTTTTCTTCTGATGTAAAACACCTAGGGCCTTAAGTATGAAAACTGTTTAGGTGTAGAAGTTTCTTTGTTGCCCATAGAAACCAATCATAGCTTCCTTTTATTTCATATAGTGCTCTGGAGAAATGAAAGGGGAGCTCTAGTTGCTATGGGCAACAAAGAAATTCATACACCTAGACAGTTTTCGTACATCAGGCCCTGTACCCAGAGAAAAGCCTAATACTGGAAGTTCAGAGTAAAGATATCTAGTAAAACATAGATTACAGACATATCTGTAGTATTTATTTATGCAAAGTTTGTTTAAAGTTATCACTTAAACATGCGCCATGTATGAGGAGTCGGATTGGGAGTCGGAGTGGGGCTTTGGCTTACCGACTCCACAGCCCTGCTTCCATTAGAAGTAGTTTTGTTTTATAATATTAGATAGCAGAGCAGGGGTAGACAGCTAGTTGTGTTTTGGGAGCCACAAAAATGACTCGCTGTGATTCAGGAGCCTAAATTACAGAGAAATGGAGACAGGAACCATAGCATATTATCGTATACGGCTATGTGGTATCTGAACAGTAGTGCCACCTTTTGGCTATTCTCTACTGTGGTGCCCATGAAATAGTATATGCAAAACATTTCTTAGTACAGTAATGAACACAGAGTTATCCATATTATTATGCACGCTGCAAAAAATTACCCACAATATTGTGCTAGCCATGTACTATTATCTATAATACAGCTCAGTCTTGTACAATGCCATAATAGGTGTGTATGGGGCCCTAAATTACTTCTGCACGCCATAGATTTCATATGGCGGTATCTGCCATGCACCATTGCATTTTCATTTTAGTGAGCAAAGAGGATTTCAAGTTGATCAGGTGAGGCTGAATAGGAATGCTGTCCTGGGGACAAGACAATACAGCCGTCCTACTCTACCTTACCTTCTTTAACCACAGATAATTGCTATGATCAACGCTCCAGGCATACCTAGTGCAGGAACTGAGGGTGGGTATGTGTGTGCATGTCACAGGTATTCAAACAACACCAAAGTGAAACTGCATATGTCCTGCAAGGCCCGCTCACCCCTTCCTGAATGTTCCTTTATACTTTTATAAGATCAAATTTTGCCACTACCTCCTGAATAAAACACTACTTTAGTACTGGAAAGGATTGACATTTTGAGAGCTACAGATACAGGACATGTATAGCGGTGTGAAAAAGTATTTGCCCCTCAGGCAGTGGTGGACTGACACTGACTGCACTGGGAAAATCCTGGTGGACCAAGCAGGTCATGGCCTCATGTGGCTGACCACATCTCTAGTATACAGAAATACACACACTGCGCATCAGTATCTCCAGAGACCAGTGCTGATCATCATCTTCTTGCAATTGTCTGATCACATGGCCGTGAGTTTGCATCAGAGCCTGCATCCATGTTCTGGCCATGTACCTGTTTTTATGGCCGTCTTTAATGGCCATTCACTATGGGATTTTTAACATCCCAACTCCTTTAGTGCTCTCACAATGTACATAATGCCCCCCATGGGGCTCCCTGGACATAAAATGGTCCCCATGGTGCCCCACAGTATTATTAATGGCCCCTTAGCGCTGCCCAAAAGGAATGCCCCTTCTTAGTGCTTCTAGATGTCTAGTAATCCAGCATCGAGGATTCAGTCTCCCTGTCATAGAGTATGTAAGGGCAAATTCATATTGGTGCTATACTTTTGGCAGTCATTTCAGTTACCAAATGATGGAAGTGCCAGATCTGTCTGAGGATGGAGTGCAATGTAAAGAGTGTGACCGACATTACTATAAGGCTTTGTATACTGACTGTGTTCCATATTGCACGACAGAGCTTTATATAAGGGTCAGGAAACTGTCTTGTCTAAATGAGGAATTCCACTGTATTGTTGAATTGGCCCCACCTACCATTAATCTGACAATGGCTAATGGTTTGTTGGTCCTACCTCCTGTCATTTTCCACCAGACAAAGGACCCAGATAGATCCTCAATGGTAAAAACACAATCCGCCAAAGGCAGAACAATTATTAAAATTATCCTTGCTTGTGAAACATCTTTTTCCCTTTCTTGTCAATTTGGACATGCCTACTAAACTAGGCCACTTTTAGATACTTTTCAAGGTCACTTTATGTTTCCAATCCACCCCTGCTCTCACTCAATTTCTTCTATATATGCTGATTTATCACAATTTACTGCAAATATTTCAGATCATCCAACTAATTTTAAAGAGGACCTGTCACCACAAAATGCAGTGCCGTCTGCAGCCAGCATTTTATAGACCAGGAAGAGATGAGCAGATTGATATATTGTTTTATGGAAAAAGATTCATTAAAATGTGTAATTTATACATTTATATATCTGCTATTTCTGACTTAAAGGGAACCTGTCATCTCCGAAACACCCCCTTAACTAGAGTAAGATGTATAGTGTAAGTGATGCTGAATCCGAATATGTAAGTTTTATTTTCATACTCACTTCCATTCTGACGCTGTGCTCCCACAAACCAGCAGTAAAATGCACTCACTGGACTCGTCTTTGAGTCCTCTCCATTATGTGAGTGAGCACTGGAGTCCACTGCGTGCATTTTACTGCTCGTTTGTGGGAGCACAACATCAGAATGGAAGTGAGTATGAAGATAAAAATTACATAACCAGACTCGACGTCACTTACACTATACACCGCTTACTCTAGTTTGGAGGGTGTTTCAGAGCTGACAGGTTCCCTTTAAGTGTACACAGGGAGGTGTTATCAGTGATTGATAGTATTCTCTGTGTAAGTGTGTATACAGAGATAGCTGTCAGTCACTGATAGATGTAGACAGGGAGGTGTTATCAGTGATTGATAGTATTCTCTGTGTAAGTGTGTATACAGAGATAGCTGTCAGTCACTGATAGATGTAGACAGGGAGGTGTTATCAGTGATTGATAGCATTCTCTGTGTAAGTGTGTATACAGAGATAGCTGTCAGTCACTGATAGATGTAGACAGGGGAGGTGTTATCTGTGATTGATAGTATTCTCTGTGTAAGTGTGTATACAGAGATAGCTGTCAGTCACTGATAGATGTAGACAGGGAGGTGTTATCAGTGATTGATAGTATTCTCTGTGTAAGTGTGTATACAGAGATAGCTGTCAGTCACTGATAGATGTAGACAGGGAGGTGTTATCAGTGATTGATAGCATTCTCTGTGTAAGTGTGTATACAGAGATAGCTGTCAGTCACTGATAGATGTAGACAGGGAGGTGTTATCAGTGATTGATAGCATTCTCTGTGTAAGTGTGTATACAGAGATAGCTGTCAGTCACTGATAGATGTAGACAGGGGAGGTGTTATCTGTGATTGATAGTATTCTCTGTGTAAGTGTGTATACAGAGATAGCTGTCAGTCACTGATAGATGTAGACAGGGAGGTGTTATCAGTGATTGATAGTATTCTCTGTGTAAGTGTGTATACAGAGATAGCTGTCAGTCACTGATAGATGTAGACAGGGAGGTGTTATCAGTGATTGATAGTATTCTCTGTGTAAGTGTGTATACAGAGATAGCTGTCAGTCACTGATAGATGTAGACAGGGAGGTGTTATCAGTGATTGATAGTATTCTCTGTGTAAGTGTATATACAGAGATAGCTGTGAGTCACTGATACCTTCTCTGTGTACCGACTGCTGTTCATGAGGGCAGCCTTAATGGGGTTCTCCCACAAAAAATATTCTGCACTTTTCAAACCACCTGGATCTGAGTACTTTTGTAAGGCTACTTTCACACTAGCGGCAGCACGGATCCGGCACCTAAAGGGTGCCGACAGATCCGTACTGCCGCTGATACATGTGTGGAGCCGGAGCAGCGCTCCGGCCCCACACATTTTGACACAGACACAGAGAACATACATACATACACACACATACACACAAACACATACATACTTACATACTCCAGCCAGGGACGCCGGCAGCACGTCTTCATGCGCCTCCTGTGCGCAGTGATGACGATTCCCCACAGCGCCCTCCAGCCTGCTGGACAATTATGCCGCTAGTGTGAAAGTAGCCTAAGGCCCCTTTCACACGAGCGGGAGACTCGGACGTCCCCTGCATCGTGTGCAGTGTACTGAACTGCCGGCACTGAACGGGGGTTACATAGCATTATACTGATTTATGAGGCTATGTAACCCTTACAGTTCTGGAATGTGTTGGATAACATTGTCAGCATTATCCAACACATTCCAGAACTGTAAGGGTTACATAGCATCATAAATCAGTATAATGCTATGTAACCCCCGTTCAGTGCCGGGAGTTGAGTACACGGCACACGATGCGGGAGATGTCTGAGTCTCACACTCGTGTGTGAGGGGCCTTAAGCTCCTGCAAATGGTCCGGGCAGAGACTGGTACATGAAATGAAGGTGCCACCTGTGTCTGGATGGTGGATAATAAAACTGTGGGAGCTGCTTGTGCTTCTTTGCATATCAAACAATCCTCTCAACTGGTGGTCGGTCTGGGACGTCTGGAGGCTGTTCACCATGTGTGCGTACCCTCACATAGGTCAGAACAGCCTAGATGACAGCCAGTTCATCAGAAAGACCATCCTGCTTCTCTCAGTCCAATGATGCGTCCCCTCTCAAAGTCTGTCAACTGAGAAAAATGCCTTTGAGCAAGACCCAGTGTCTAATTAGACCACATCTGTAATCATTTACATATCTGCCTGAAACATAGCCGCATGACGAGTTTTGCAGAAATCTGACATTTTTATATATGTACACACACTGTATATACATACATATACACACACACCTTTTCATTAAATTGTGTCCTCTTAATCCCAAAACAAATCACTTAAAGTGTAACGATCATTCTTTTTTTTATTTTTATAATGTACTAGCAGAAGGACCCGGCTTCGCCTGGGTATATTTCATCTATTTCATTTAATATTTCTGTGTGTCGTTGCAGAGAGAAAGTCAATGCAGCTGACAGAAATTGATTTTTACCTTCATTTTTTCAATCCACATTGGCTGCTGAATGGGAGGGGCGTGACCTGACCGGGTCGGGGGCGTGCTATAGCGGGACCTTGGGAGAGGGGGTTCTTTTAAGTCCTTCTTTTGATGGTGGCCTGAATTACAGGTCAATGCCATGGTAATTTATGAGGAAACACAGTGGGTAGCAGTGGAAGAAAACATTGCTTCACACGGGTATATTTAATCTATTTAATTTAATGTTTCTGAGTGTCATTGCAGAGCGAAAGTCATCCTCCCTCCCACCCCTGCAGCTGACAGAAGTTGATTTTTAACTTCAATTTTTCAATCCCCGTTGGCTGCGGAGTGGGAGGTGGCGTGGCCTGACCGAGTCAGGGACGTGACTTAGCGAGACCTGGGGCGGGGGTTTTAAGTCCTTCTTTTGAGGGTGGCCTGAATTACAGGTCGATGCCATGGCAATTTATGAGGACACACAATGGGTAGCATTGTGACTGACTTGGACAACACGTAAAAAAAAAAAAAAAAAAAAAAAAAAAAAAAGTAGCAGATCCACCTAAACACACTGATCAAGCGGAGTCACGCTGCACACAGAAATCAATGCGTGTCCGCTGTTCTCAATAGGTACTGTGGCCCAATGCTGGATGTGGCATCTACACAGCTTCTCTACAGCAGACAACTCCACAGAATCTTTGTAAAAATTCAAACTGCTCGCTTACATTGAATTTTGTACAGGCCGCTGGTCTCCTTCTTAGACAGCAAAGTTGAATGTGCATCTTTGCGTGGATCCACCTTCCGTACAAAAAGGGACTGAAGCCAGCTGCTCTCTTTAGAGTTAGATGAATACCTAGTGGGAAAAGGATGGATGGAAAGTTAGGATATGCTATGAAGTGTCTACTGAACAGAAAGCAGCAACAACAGGACCATAAGTCGCTTAAAGTGAATGGGACGGAGGAACTGCAATAACACTGCTTGCTGCAACGTCAATGGCGAGTGCTGCGTTCTCTTCAAGCCAGCAGTAGGACCCCCGCCAATCTGATACTGATGACTTATCCTGAAAATAGGTCATAAGTACAACAAAAGCAGGCAACCCCTTTAATAGTAACTCCAAATGTGGATTTTCACTTTATCGACTCCTCTTATATTTGTTGGCAACCTGTACCTTGGTAATATACTGTATAATGCTAAAGGTGTGATTGAGAAAGAGTTGTGACACCACCGCATACAACGCCTTTCACTTTTACAGTCCAAAAGTCATCCTATCATTTTTATTTGAAAGTTAATGGATAACAAAGTACAGTCTGGTAGTTTTCAGAGGATACAGAGATAAGCTACTTCACAGCCAGTATTTTACATCAGTATTTGTACGTCCAAACCAGGATGGGAACCTACAAAGAGTAATGAAAAGGTTTGTGCCTCCTCTGTGTTCTGGACCCACTCCTGGTTTCAGCTTACAAATGCTGACTGTGTGAAAGCAGCTGAATGATAAGTAGTATTCAATAAGTGCCGCCATATGGCGTAGTATTCAGTTGTGTGCAGGGACAGACTGGGAACTTAAAGTGGAAAAAAAACAAAAAACCTAAGGCCAGGGCTACAGGACGACATGTGTCGCACCAATGTTGCACAACAATTTTTTAATGATAGTCTATTGTGTCATGCGACATGCTGCACCACGACAGTCGCTAAAAATCCATCCGAGATGCAAGGTATGTGTAACTAAAGGAGTATTCTTAGTTTTCATGTTCCCCCTTTAATGTGAACAACAGCTTTTCCACTGATAATTATAAAATTTTGCCTTCCGGGCCAGCACTGCAGTGCAGTAAAATGATACTCCAGGCACATCCCAGATCACATGATGTACAATGTGCATATGATCCTTGTCCAGTTAGAACCCACAATGAATGAGTCAGATATAAATGACGACACGTTCTTGACCTGCGCTCCATCATCACAGCGCATGTGTGAGAATGAATCATTCCCTAGCGCTGTGACAGCACAGAATACTATCCCACCCCCTATCCAGGGCAGCTGTACCTGCGCAGTCAGGAAGTCTCGGGCGCTGACGGATGATATCATGCAGGTCGGTGCCCAAGGCTGCCGAACGTTTGAATTGTTGGTTACTTGTACAGGGCTGGTTCTAGCTTTTTGTCACGTACTATATTTCATTTCATTTTTTAGGCTAGTTGCACACTAGCATCAGAAAAACAACCATCTGCATCCGTTAAGAACGGATCTGGTTGTATTATCTTTAAAATAGCAATGACAGATCCGGCATTAAAACCACTGTAAGTTCTATTGTGTCCGAGAAAACGGATCCGGCACCATTGACTTGCATTGTGTTTGCTGCCGGATCAGTTGCCAGACAGAAAACCGCAGCATGCTGTCCGTTCTGTTCAGTTATGTTTTGTCCCTATTGACAATGAATGGGGACAAAACAGAAAGGGGCTCAATACCGGAGAAAAACCTATGACGGAACTCAATACCAGAAAAGTTAAATGCAAGTGTGAAAGTAGCCTAAAACAGACATGTCAGGTGAGGAGACAGGTTCTCTTGAAGTGAATATCTGTTAGCGGGCCAGAACAATATTGGACAAAAGTAATTATCAATAATTCCTAGGTTAAAAAAAGCACCACAATTTTGGGTTAAATTGCTTTTGCTAGATAATATCACCCTCAGGGCTGGCCAGATATAGAGAAAATGGGTCCCTGGGAAACCGCATACAATTTCAAAATCCTTGATGATCCAGACTAGTGAAATGTTTAAAAAGGTATTCCAGGCCGAAAACAAAGACATCTGCTGGTAACATACGGTTTTCTTTTTATCCAATGCCTATGGTAATTTTCACCAGGCTCACCAATGGCTTTGAGTTCAGTACTTCTCGTGACTCCATGAACACCTCATAATGAATGATTCATTTTTCTGAAACCTCATATTTTATGCCTTCAGGAGAACTTGCTTCAAGGCATGTAATACGTGGTTTTTGACACACATCCCAACAATGAGAATTTCTAATTCATGCGTGGAAAAATCTGTGCAACATTAAAGGGGTTCTCTGGGATTTTTTTAGGCCCAACCTTAGGATAGGTCATCAATATTCCAGCATCTCCACTGATCAGCTATTCTAGAGTAGCTCCAGCACTGGACTATGTGGTGGATGATGCTGTGTAGATATGACAAGGCTCCCACTGAAGTGAATGCAGTAACCAGCCCCATCCACTACACAATGGACGGAGCTGTATAGATCCAGCTGATCAGTCGGGGTGCCAGGAGTCGGGCCCCGCTGACCTGATATTGAAGACCAATCATAAGGAAAGGCCATTAATATCAAAATCCTAGACAAGCCCTTTAACTCAGTGTTCCTCAACTCCAGTCCTCGGGCCCATCTACTGTTCATGATTTGGGAATATCCCATAGAGTGAGTACCTGTGGTAAGTCCTGATGCACTGACACTAATTATATCACCTGCTCAATACTAAGGAAATCCTGAAAACATGACCAGTAGCTGGTCCCTGAGGACTGGAGCTGAGGAACACTGCTTTAACTAATTCAAGATTTTCCACTGAAAACAATGGGAGAGGGACTTTTCATGTGGATTATTATTCATTTTACTCGCTTATATAGCACTGACATATTCTGCAGTGCTTTAGTCTGCTTTCAAATGTGCGTCAGAGGCTCCATTTTTAAAAATATATCGGAGAGAAAAGTCCTGCATGCAGGACTTTTTTCTCTGCTACAAAAATATTCTCCTGAAAGTAAATCTAACAGATCCCATTATAGTCAATGAGGTCTATTAGGTCACGTTTGCCTCTCTTACGTGCCAAATCTGGCACTTCCGTTATTTTCGTTCTTCTCCTTCTATAACTGAGCAGAACGGAAATACATAGAGCAGATGTGAAACCAGCCTTACAGACATTGTCTAAATTCCCCAGCAGCAGGTCTTTGGGCTGTGTGAGGAGGCCCAGATAAACTCCATGCAGATGTTGTCCATGGTCAGATTGAAATCTAGGACCCCAGCGCTGGAAGGCACCAGTGCTAATCACCGAGCCACCGTGCTGCACATACTATACAACGAAATCTACCCCTCTGAACATGCTCTTAAAGCTATAATATGACTGGTTGTTATGGCCATCTCACTATTGTGTCATAAATATCTGTCTGGAAGTTTGGTGTAGTCAGAGAAGAGGTTCTACCCCCGCACCACATTTATCATCCTGAGCCCCTGGGGTAAATCTAGACAACCTGTCTCATTTTACACCATCTATAGCAGGGATCAGCAACCTCCGGCACTCCAGCTGCTGTGAAACTACAACTACCAGCATGCACTGGGCTTGGCTTTTTCTTGTAACTCCCATAGAAGTAAAAGGAGGATTGTAGTTTCAGAACAGCTGGAGTGCCGGAGGTTGCTGATCCCTGATCTATAGGGGTTCTCCAGTCTATATATATTGATGACCTATCCTCCAGATCGGTGGGGATACTATACCTGGCACCTCCATCAGTCAGCTGTTTCAGGCTGCTATGGAGCTGGAGGCAGACAGCGCTGTACATTGTGTAATGGCCATGCCAGGGTGCTGCAACTTAGTTCCCATTCACTTGAATGGGACCAGAGCTTCACATTCGGCAACTTAAATACTGACAAATTAACAAATAAAAAGATCTACTTCAATTTGGATTAAAATGGCCGCTTTATTAAAGGAGTCACACCATGGAGACAAATGCCATGTGGCCTTGCCCCTGTCAATAAACTGGTACTGGAAACTACTCAGTATATGGATAGGCCTTCAGGAAAAAACTCCTTCAATTTCCCCTCTAGTGGTGGTGCTACCTTATTACCAGGTTTTCTCCCTAGATTACAAATGACCGCTGGGGTCCCACAAGGGCAGGGGTGCATCATTTTTTTCTGGTTGGGGGCCACATTGTCAGACTGAAGTTCAACCAAGGACCGGAAATAAAACAGAGTATTAACAACTAAAATACAATTTTTATGGCATATTGTATACATAGTATATACTATAAATGTTTGGTTACATTCTCAGGACCCATCAGATGGGAAAATACATGAAAAATACATGTGAGCACCGACAAGGCATAGACATACATATCTGTTTCCAGATGGTTGCGGGCCGCAGGTTGTGCACTTCTGCACTGGGGGTCTAATTGAGACTTAAAGGGTTTCTGTCACCAGGTTTTTCGGTATGAATCAGGCTGACATTAGAGATGTGCTAATGTCACCTGATTCCAAATATATATCTGTTCTATTTACTGGTGCCCCCATTTTTATATAAAATGAACTTTTATTTTATGCTAATAAGGCCTCTAGGTGCAAGGGGCGTTACCCCTGCTCCTAGAGGCTCTGTTGATTGACAGGACCAGGCAGAGAAGAAACACTCCATTCACCATAGCTTTCAAGGACCTTCAATGATGTCATGACCATGTGATCAGTCACATGGTTTAGGAGGAGACAGGCTGTTTGTGTGATCCTAACCATGTGACTGATCACATGGTCATGACATCATTGAAGGTCCTTGCAAGCTATGGTGAATGGAGTGTTTCTTCTCTGCCTGGTCCTGTCAATCAACAGAGCCTCTAGGAGCAGGGGTAACGCCCCTTGCACCTAGAGGCCTTATTAGCATAATAAGTTCATTTTATATAAAAATGGGGGCACCAGTAAATAAAACAGATATATATTTGGAATCAGGTGACATTAGCACATCTCTAATGTCAGCCTGATTCATACAGAAAAAACTGGTGACAGAAACCCTTTAAAAGGACCACTGTAACAAATCAGGATCATGGAAAGCGGAGCATGGAATATGAAAAGAAATATAGATACAAATTAAGCCATTGTCACAATTGCAATTATCAGCACCACCTTGGAGGGGGCTTCTCAGAAGGTGCTCCTCTCAGACTTCGGCTCTGTAATCTTCAGGATACAGAACCAAAGAACGAGAGCGGAGGTCAGAACCCTGGAGAATCCTGTTTACTGCCTCCACAGAGCAAAAGGTTAATTGCTCCCAGTCTACGAAACAAACACAACCTTTACCCCCCTCACACAGTGCACACTTGTAAGAGGGGAACAACATGACCGGTCATCACTGCTGGCTGATGTAAATGAATGGTGCAATAGTGGGCACGGCCCCTCACCCAGCATTATACCAGCAGGAGAAGACACTAGTAAGAAGTCCTCGGCCTGCATGTCAATGCTGCATATTAATGGATACAAGTACCTTCATTTTGTGTTGCATTTGCATGAAAAAGAACGGCGCTCAGATAGAAATCTAAATTTATCAAGCCTTGCACTAGTTTTTCTAAGGATGCCTACACACCGTGCGGATTATGCTTGGTTTCTTAGCATGCATAAAATCCAAAAAGCAAGGTGTATGAGATTTGTTTTTGTTGTACACTTTGCTTTTGTCTAAGGCCTCGTCCACATTTCCGTTTTTCACTGACGTGTGCTGTCCGCATTTTTCACGGACAGCACACGTACCCATTGATTTAAATGTATCTGTTCACATTTCAGTATTTTTCTACTGAGCGTGGGTCAGTAAAAAAATCACGGGGACATGCACTACTTTGATACGTGATGCGGACCAAGCACGCCCATTGAAGTCTATGGGTCCGTGAAAATCACTGACACACATCCGTGTTGTGTCCGTGATGCGTCCGTTTTTCACTGATGACTAATAGGAGATTCTTTGGAAATTATTTTTCAGCTGAGCAACGTCAGTGAATTACGGATGGTAAAAACGGACACACGGACCAACCACGGATCCTTCACGGATGAAACATGTACGCTTTTTTGCACGGATGTGTCACTGACACAGAAATGTGGACGAGGCCTTAAGGAGCAGAAATAAACCTACTGTGCAGATTTTGAAATCTGCAGCGTGTCAGTTGCTGTTGTGGTTTTTTTTGTGCAGATTTCACTCTTTGCAATGGAAGGGTAAGATCTGCAGAAAAACCACATCAAATCTGCACAAAAAAGAATTAAAAAAACGCATAAAAACTGCACTATATAGTGCAGATTTATGTGCATTTTGTATGTGGATTTTCTGCACACAAATCTGCACCGAGTTCAGGTGCCCTTAGAGTTAGAGGACCTGCACAAGAGTGTGGATGAACACACATAAGATCCGCACTATGTACGTTTCTGCACCAAAATCCGCTATATGTTAGGGCCCATTCAGACGACTGTGCTGTCTTTAGTGGATCTGCAAAACACAGATGCCGGCCATGCGCGTTCCGAATTTTGCGAAATGCACAAGGGCCGGCACTATATAGGACATGCTTTTTATTATTCGCGGGGTTGCAGAAAGGATGCGGGCAGCCCACGGTGTGCTGTCCACATCTTTTGCCGCCCCATTAAAACTAACGGGTCCGCATCCGTTCCGTTGTTCCCCATTCGTCTTGTGAATGAGCCCTAACAGTGTTTTTTGGTGCAGATTTGATGCGGTTTTGCCACAGATCTTACCTTCATTGAAAAAGGGGAGGCTAAAACAGCAAACATAGACCGTATGAATGGGCACGCATCTGTTCCACGATTTTGCGGAACTGGTGTGGACCCATTCATTTCAATGGGGCTGCAAAAAAACGCGGACAGCACACCGTGTGCAGTCCACATCCGTAGTTCCGTTCTGCAGCCCCACAAAAATTTCACGGACAAGAATAGGCATTTTCTATATAGCACCGGCCATGTGCGTTCCATGCGGACCGCTCATGGGCGGTATCTGTGTTTTGTGGATCTGAAATTTTTTGCAAAGTATACATAAGATTTGTGCAATCTCATACACTTTGCTCATACTGTACTATGCTGCGGTTCTTCCGCATGGAAAAACGGAACGTATTCTGCAATGTGTGGATGTGGCGTTAGGGTGCCTACACACAGTGCAGATTTGTGTTCAGGAAATCTGCACCAAAACCGCAAATAAATCAGTACTATTTATCACGGTTTTGGTATGTTTTTTTGGAGCCCATTTTCGGTTTATGTTGACAACCCCAATGAAGTCTATGGGGAAACCACTATATACAAGGTGCGGTGTCACACAAACAAGTGACATGCAGCAAATTTTCAAATCCACACAACAGGTCAATTTCCGCACCTAAGAAAAAAAAAAAAGCAAAATGCACATGAGATATGTCAAATCTCATTCACTTTGCTGGTACTGGATTATGCTGTGGTACAACCGCATGAAAGCGGAAGAACCTGAGGGTACATGCACACGGCAGTGCAGTCTATGCAGATTTTCTGCACAGTTTTCACACCAAATCTGCTTGTATTACTTGAGGACTTTGATGTGGATTTGCCCCAGTCCTCGTGCATTGATTTCAGAATCTGCACCACAGATTAAACTCCTGTACACAGGATTTTGAAAACCTCATCTACTTTGCCGGCACTGTATTACATTATGGATTTTTTTTTTACAAGAAAATCTGCACGTAATACGTGTAACATTGTCACAAGAGCCATTTTGTAACTTTTTTAAAGTCCATGTGAACCTATTTTGACACAAATGTACACCATGTTCGATACTTAGGAGTGGCAGAGGCGTGCCAGGGTCTGGATCATCAGCCCCAGGAAAATGTACTAATAGGTGTAAATGTTGGCAAAAAAAACAACTAGAACCAGGGGCTGGAGTAGGCACACGGACTGACAGAGGTGCCCGTTATTTATGACAAGGCGCACTCCTCGGCACAAATTACACCAACCTTACGGCAGTACAAGGGGGAAAACGTCTCCAGTCTCTACACTTTAAGGCCACATTCACACGACCGTGGAACGGCCATGCCTGTTTTGCAGACTGCAATGGGTCTGCGATCTGCCAAATGTGGAAGAATATGGGACATGTCCTAACTTTTGCAGAGTGGAGACACGGACCTGGAAGGGCTTCCACATAACAGCCTGCAAAACAGGCACGGCCGTCCCGCGGTTGTGTGAATGCAGCCTATGCGGTATTCAGCCTTCCACTACTCCATCAATTCTCAGACCCCGGCTGGACTGGCTGCGAGCTCTACCACATCTACTTTATGCAGCTGAACAGGAAGACATCTGGTTGCAACATCAGAGGAAGACTCTGCAGCCAGTCCAGTGTTCATGTGACCCCATTCGGTATTGTGGAATCAGAAAAGTGACAGAAGGATAAGTACGGCCAATAAACATGTCATCACTGGCCTAGAAAAAGCAAGGAGAAGGCAAAAATAGCTGATCAGGGGGCGGTCCCGGGTGTCAGACCCCCACCAAATACTGATGACCCACCCTAACTATAAAAGAACAAAAAAACTACATAGAAAGGTTGCATTTACACAACAGTGTTTTGCGGTCCACAAACTGCGGAACTACAAAACACAGTTACCGGCCATGTGCGCTCCGCAATTTTCGGACCGCACATGGCCGGCGCTATGTAGAAAAAGCCTATTCGTGGACAAGATTAGGACATGCTCTATATTTTTTGTGGGGCCACAGAACTATGGATGCGGACAGTACACTGTGTGCTGTCCGCATCTTTTGTGGCCCCACTGAAATGAATGTGTTTGCACCCGTTCCGCAAAATTATGAAACGGATGCGGACTCAGAATTACGGTCGTGTGAATGGACACTTCCTAGTAGAGAAAACCCAGCAGAGCCTATACGCTACTGAAATTTCCACAACTGAAAATCAGTTCCATTTCTACAAGAACTCATTCAGGTGAATGGAACTGATAATCAGGCATGGAAATTTCTGCACCAAAATCTGCAGCGTGTGAAGCCGCCCTTATAATCAATGGTGTCAGTCATGCACTTTTGGTGCTGACAATTTCCTGGTCTTATGACGTCGGAGAACAATAGATATAAACGCAGGAGTCATAGCTCACTGTGTGCTGCATTACATCATACGGTTGTACCAGTTGGTGGTACGCCTCAATGTGCACTCCAAAAGTAGCGATTGTGATCGTATCGAAAATAAATCCATAAATCTGGGCGCACACTAACAGACTTTGGTCCCATTCAGTCTTACACCACTAAAATCACAAGGATTGTGTTGAGTGAACTTGTGTTTTCAGGTTATCTATGAATTCTTATAATAAGTTATGGTCCATGGTAGCGGAATCCATAGATAACCCGAACCTTGTACGCCGAACTTGAAAACACAAAGTTTGCTCATCCCTCCACAAGAATTATCTGATCAGCCCATTTACACTCAAGTTTAACCACATTCAGTTTAATTAAAGCCACTAATCCCCATAATGGGGAATGTCTATTAACCCCTAAGATCATACTATGCACCTAGCAGGTCAGCTCACTCGCCTCCTCCACATGCTCCAAACACTTTTGGCCAAGGTCACACACTGACGGTCAGGTTGCGTTAATATTTAGTGTTCATACAGGTTCTGTGAAGACGAACGTACAGTAACCTGGGCTCAAGCCCGGTGGCATACATAGGGTTAATGCCTCCCCGCACGGGGTGTAGAAGTGACCACCTGCTCCACTTATCTCAGCAGGACGCCCCGCAGAACAGTCTGCCTTCTTACCCGCGACTCAGCTCGGCCACGCATTCTCCTCTGAGCCCGTAGCAGCGGCTCAGCCGCGGGACGACGGACACTCGTGACAGCATGTTCCCGGTGTCACATGAAAGATGGGAGCTCAGGTGGGTTCCAGTGTGTGCCCGCCCACTAACCGCGTCCCCGGAGCTTCACTGCAGCCTCTGCGCATGTGCACAAGGTAATCTGCGCGTGCCTGTGGGCGCCACCTCACTGTGGTATCGGGAAAGTCAGTATAGTAGATTTATATTTGTATGGGAGCTCAAAAATCTTTGAAAACTGAAGGGTAATGGGGCCCCGAGCAAACGGACACCAGGGCTGTTACAGCATACAGATAAATGTGCACGAAATACTGCCATACGATGAAGCAGAGCTCAGATAATACTGCCATAAAGTATCTAAATAATACTTCCATACAGTGTCCACAATACTGCCACATATTCCACATAATATTGTATTGTGCCATATAGTACCAAATCCCACCGTCTATAATGTTACCATAATTCACTATATAATTTACACACTTCAGTGTCCCATAGACAATTGATCCTCCTGTCCCGCCTCTACAACCAGCAGCTTTCTCCAGGACTAATGGGGGTCCACCAATCTCTGTCCTGCCTGTGAATGAATAAAGGGGATAATATTAGGGGATGGTAAATGGGCCTCCTCCTTTCTAGGGGACCTCCAAAGACCTGGATGCCCGTCAGCAACCTAATAGTGTAGCATTTAAACTTTCAATGCTCTTGACGACGAGAGACTTCATCATTAACCCCTTCATAGCCCTACCATAACAGAGATATTAGCATTAAAGGCTATGTACACCTTTGGAGACAATTTTTATTTATAATTGCATTTTACAAATTTTTGGCTAAAAATCATATTTTCAATTGGCCTTTATTAAAAATATTGAGCCGTTCTGTCACAAAGGGTTAACTGTTTTTCTAATTGTGTGCCTGGTACTTTCACTTTGTGCCGGTCATCTAATTACCCTCAGCTTTAAACTACTAAGAGGTCATAAACATTTATTTAAGCCACATTCTTATCAGTAAGGATACTTTCCCACTAGTATTTTCAATTCTGCTATTCAGATCGAATATTGATTCAGATTGAATAAGAGCAAGCCGGCCACCAATGACAAATGTCAGTGACCCCCTAAAACATGTGACTGCATGTGGTCCGGGGGGGGGGGCTGTGGATGGTTACATCTCAAGAGATACCGGCCTTATAAATTGAGTGCCAAAACCCTCTAAGGATTCACAGCTATGACAGCACTTGGGATGTTACCTCACTGCTAATGGCTCCATTAGGATGAAAAGTATGATTTGTCAGGGACAATGGCTGGTGGGTTCCCTGTATAACACCAGTGCATGTGATGATGTCATTGGGGCGGTGAGATTATAGGGGCAATGAGGTCACATGGTTGATGACTTCAAGAAGGTGATAATATAATCATGGGTAAAGTCAGTGGCATTGCCTATCCCTTTAAGGGTCTTAGAATAGATGGTGACATCATAGATGATGTCACAGGTGGGACTATGGCAAGTAGTATAAATCACAAGTATGGTTGGCCCTACAAATTCAGCACTGAGACCTGCACTGCTAGACACGACCATGGTGGCTGCATACAGGAGCTGGGGGCATCTGTTTTAAGGTGTCAATGTGAATGATGACTGTCTTCGTGATGTCAGCCCTGATGACCTCATCAGGAGGGTTGTCAGGGACTCGAGTTGTTTGGTCCTCTATAGGATATCAATAACTGTAATTACATCACATTGACAGTGCAAGGAATTATAACCATATACAATTGAGTCAAGGTGTCATGTTATGTTACGACGGATGGGATCGTCATGAGGCATATAACTAATCAGTGGGAGAGAAACTGCCAGAAAGCTGCATGCCTGGATTCAGGGCTAGATGTGGCCTATGCAGGAAGCTTGTTGTGTCCCATTACTGTTCCTTTGTTGGTAATCATGCTGAATGGATTGACATAACTGTCCTAGTGATGTCATCTCGAACTGGCAGGCTGTTAGTGAGATAGTCTTCTAATAAGGGACTTGCATTCCCCTTTCACATTGTACAAATGTCAATGAAGTGACTCAACCAATGTGGTGGAGAAGTGAGTAACTGCATGTGTACCCATGAATAAAATGATGCCACAGAGGTGAAGATGACATGAAAGGCAATCGTAGTGACAATGCCCATTAAGCTCCTTTTAAATTCCCAGAACGGATGGTGACATCACATTTGATGACAGCACAGATTGGGACGAGGTGGGAAATTATGTCACTTGGCCTTTAGGTGCTGGCCCTTTAGGGCTCCATAGAGAGTGCAGATGTTACTGTCTTGTGATGTCACTGCTAATGGCATCATCAATAGCAACATTCTTCATACTGAATTGACATTGTATGCTCCTATGGATTATAAACCTGTGTTTTCTGAATGTAGCAAATTAAGAATAGTGTTAAAGATTTCCTGTGACATGCCAAGAGCTGCACTATACTGTGGACCCCCTTAAAGGGATACTGCAGGAATGGGTCGGTTTTAATGAGATTTTCCAACTCTGAAGTGGGTTTTAAATAATAAATCCTGGGTGGGGATATTCTAGTTTTCTTGTTGTTTTGGATGGCGAATTGAATTGCAACATTCAGTTGAATATTATGTGTGTGTGTGGGAGAGGGTGTCTCTCTCCTCTTCTAGACTCAGGTTTATTTGCTGAAGCTTTTTAGAAAAAAATATGAGTCTGAGGAAAATAACTGGTCTTATATAAGAATTCTTAGGCTACTTGGAGCACATTTGATTCGATTCAAGTCTGAATTGAACTTTTTAAGGAATTTGATGAATCGGACCTGAAACAAATTTGAAGAAGTTTGCTCATCTCTAGGTAAAATCCAGATTTTTTTACAAAACAGGATGAATTCCAAATTAATAGCCTAAAACTGTTCATTCTGTGCTTTTTAATAATAAGATTTTTCACCTGGTGGTAGCCTCAAACTTTTCAATCAGTGCTTTTGTATAATAAGATTTCCCTTTGTAGTAGCCTCAAACTGTTCAATCAATGCTTTTTCATAATAAGATTTTTTTTTTTTTAAATCTATTGCTGCTTGCATCCCGACATAATGCTTCTCTGGAAAAGACATGCAAGTGTATTGTTAAGGGAATTCGAAAGATTTGCGAATAAATAAGCTTACGCAGGCTAAGTGAATAATTATATTTACTAAGTGATTAATTATATGATAACACAAAGAAATCACATACAGAATAAAAAAGTAAATAAACATCACAAACCAATGGGATGGAGACTCTGTTGATCATGCTATAACCCATGGCTGTCTACCCCTGTTATAATACATGACCGACACCCCAGGGTGTACAAAAGAAATAGGGCAAAGTCATACTCACATCCTATCTAGATGGAGGCCTGATCGAGTCTACTGAGACAAGCTGGGTTGCAGAGTTTTAACCTGTTAGCCCCCCCTCCAGTGTGCATCACTCATGTCTCTGAGATTACTCAGGAGTGTCTTGTTTTATCAGCACAATTGGGGGATGGGTTTCTCGCTCTAACCCACTTCATTACAAGGGAAACTTATAAACTATTACACAGAGTATTAAACAGAATTAAAGGGGAGAACCAATCAGTTACTTAAAAATACCCTTACAATACAGCAAGTTAGTCTCCTTTCCAAAAAGAAAGCAATACTGAGTGTCTCATACCAGGAGTCCAGCTCTTTCTAGGTAAGCAGGGACAGTCTTGGCATTTCTGGGGCCCTAAGCGAAGCTATGTCCGGGCCCCCCGCCCCCCAATGACGCGTCACGCCCCTGATGACACGCCCTCTGATGACACGCCCCCCCCCACACACACACACATCAAAGACTGGGACTAGAGATAAGCGAGCATGCTCGGGTGGAATTTGCGTGCGCTTTTTGAAATCTGCACGCTAATTCATACGCATATTTTAGTATGTACACTAATGCGTACGCATTTTATAAATTAGTACGCATTAGCGTACTAATTTATAAAATGCGTACGCATTCGGACAAATGCAGTAAGTGACAGCTGGGCGGGCGGTCTTGGGCACCGGCACAAGAGCGGAGCGTGGGGGCCCCCTTGGACGTCGGGGGCCCTATGCAAATGCATAGGATGCGTGGTGCCCAAGACCGCCCCTGTAGGTAAGTACCATTTAACAGAGCTGAGCAAAGAAACTTTGCTTGGCTGCCTAAGAGGCCTTGGTTGGGGTATTGTTTTTTCTAATGGAAGGTGTCGAGTATGCATGAGGAGTATTGTAACCCAGTCAACTTTCCTCAGTGTTTCTGGAAAAATATATGAAAATTAGCACATGCTACATCTCCTGGCATCAGATAGGCTTGGGAAAGCTAATTTGAGTGCCTTTCCCAGAGACCCAGAGGGTCATTGCCTGGCCTGCAATACTATGCACAAGTACTCCGCATACTAGATGCTCTCTGTAATGAGAAAGAGTACTCCAATCAATGCATATACTAGGCTTTCTCTCCGCCCTGAAACGAATCACAAAAAATCAGGTTTGTTTGGAGGACAAATTTTTGGGAAATTCATAACAACCTTGGTTCGGTACAAATTGATTCACTCATCCTTAGTGCAGATCTTTCCCTTATAACTTATCTTTGTGTAGCCTCCACTCCCAGTTTTAGCTCACAATTACTAATCGAAATCACTGCTCAAAACACTGACGTGTGAATAAGGCTTTATTGATGGAAATCACTGACCAGATACTGATGCTTGAAAGCCAATTATAAGGGATGAGCATTCCCAATAATCAGCCTATGTAAAAAGTGTCAGTGATCACCTGATGAAAGAGCACAATCTCATTCATTGGGCGATAGTGTCTTTCAGCCGGCACCACTGTTTTTGTACAGTGCAGTAATTGCCTGTCCCCATACAGCAGAGGTGATTTCAGAACGTAAATCCAGTCCTCATCTCCTCTGACGATCAAGCAATTATCAGGAACACTTTGTTAGTTCCCTAGAATTACCTGAAATATTGATCTGTGTAAAGGGCCTTTAGGCTAACTTACCTCAGTGAAAATGAGACACATAAAAAGTAAAATATAGTCAGGAGGGGTTATTTATGAAGCTCGCTACACCTGTTTTAGGCAAACCTCATTTTTGCGACTTTTTAAAAATATTGTCACACAGGCGTTTTTGCACCATGTTCAACATTTGAACGTAATGAGGGGGGGACAAGGGAGTGCTGAGAGCTGGAACATCGGCCCCAGCAAATTTACTAACATTTACACCTGAAAACAGGATTAAAATGGAGTAAAACTATTCTGCTCGGGGGTGGGAAAACTTTCTTAGTTGCAGCCAATCAGATTTCACATTTTATTTTTCAGAGCTCCTTTGAAAAATGAAAGATCGAATCTTTCATTGGCCATTTTGACCCTATTTTCTGTTACGCTATTCAGTGTACTGGAAAAATATTTTTATATTTTATTCTACGGAAATGGGGGTTATTTAAACTTTTATGTACAGTTTTTTTACGGTTTTGTAGCTCGTTTGAGGCAACAAAACTCATATTTATATATTTACTCATATTTATTATATATCCATATTGGTACTAGAATTGCTCATTTCTTATGTTGGCCTGCTGGTCAAAATAAGAATTGCAACTTCAATACCCTGGGTCTCTTCAGACAGACCCTGCTTACTGAAATCAATTACCGGCATCTTCATTGGCCACAGATGATGCTGGTAAGAAGGCCGGAGCTCCAGCTACTGGGTTTTTCACCCTTTAGATGCTGTGATCACATTTGATCACGGCATCTAAAGGCTTTAAATGGGTTGTCCGAGTTATGAAAAAAAAAAATATAGTACTGTAAGTCTCATGGGCAGTAATATATAACTAAGTTAAGCCCTTTGAATCCAGAGGAAAAAAAAGACTGGTTTGCATTTCCCACTTATAAAAGCAGAGATAATACGCGAGTTTGAGCGTTCGCGTGTTTGACTTTTAAGTGTGTGGTTGAATTAAGTGTGTGACTTTAGATTGCGTGACTTCAGATTCGGGAACTTTAAAAGGGAATACAGTAAGTCTGTCCATATCATTGTATTGTATTTTTTCGCTTTTGCTTGTGTAATCCCCATTAGAATGGCTTCCATCATTGACAGCGCAGTCCAGTGCACATCTTGTCTAATGTATGCAGTCCTGGAACAGCCGTTTAAGGGTGCATATATTTGTTCAAAATGTGAGCAAATTGTCCGCTTGGAATCGCACATCGTGTATCTAAGCGGGCGAATTTCAAAGCTGAGAAGCACTGACAATTCGGAAAAGAGTTTGCTGCTCAGTGAGCAAGCACTCTATGGGGTAGATGTGGGGGAGGGTGGTAGTGAGGAGGCACAGGAAAGTGAGGTAGCTAGCTGGGTAACAGTTAGAAAGCGGGTTAGAGGGAAAAGTGCCAGGGAGGCTAGCCCTGATCTGACACACCCCAACAAGTTTGCAAGTTTGGCAGATGAGGGGGATGTTACTTCAGGGAGAGCACTGCTGCAGCCGGACACTTCCTCTGCCAGTCAGGGGAATGTCAGCTCCAGTAAGCAGGGGGCCAGGAGAGCAGCGCAGGCCAGACAGGTGCTGGTAGTGGGCGACTCCATTATTAGGGGTACAGAGAGGGCAATCTGTCACAAAGACCGGGATCGTCGGATGGTGTGCTGCCTTCCAGGCGCTCGAGTTCGGCACATCGTGGATCGGGTTGACAGATTACTGGGAGGGGCTGGAGAAGATCCAGCAGTCATGGTCCATATCGGTACCAATGACAAAGTTAGAGGTAGGGGGAGTGTCCTTAAAAATGATTTTAGGGATCTAGGGCATAAGCTTAGGGCAAGGACCTCCAAGGTAGTGTTTTCCGAAATACTGCCTGTACCACGAGCCACACAAGAAAGGCAGCGGGAGATTAGGGAGGTAAACAAGTGGCTCAAGAACTGGTGTAGGAAGGAGGGGTTTGGGTTCCTGGAGAACTGGGCCGACTTCTCTGTCGGCTACAGGCTCTACCGTAGGGATGGGCTGCACCTCAATGGGGAAGGGGCAGCTGTTTTGGGGGAGAAGATGGCTAGAAGGCTGGAGGAGTGTTTAAACTAGGGACTGGGGGGGAGGGTAACTACATAATAGGAGGGGAAGATAGTGCAGATAGAGACCTGGGGCAAGGTAATGGAACTGGGGGAGGAATGGAAGGAGGAACTAGAACAGATCAGAAGGAAAGGTGTAGGGTAAGAAATATACACCAACCTCTTAATTGTTTGTACACTAATGCCAGAAGCCTAGCTAATAAAACTGGTGAACTGGAATTAGTGATGTGTGAGGAGGACTATGACATAGTGGGAGTAACTGAGACATGGCTGGATGATAGCTATGACTGGGCAGTTAACGTACAGGGTTACAATCTTTTTAGAAAGGATCGTCAAAACCGGAGAGGGGGAGGGGTCTGCCTTTATGTAAAGTCATGCCTAAAGCCCACACTCCGGGAAGATATAAATGAGGGACATGAAGATGTGGAGTCACTGTGGGTAGAAATAAATGGAGCCAAAAACAATAATAAAATACTACTAGGGGTTTATTATAAACCACCCAATATATCAGAGACCACAGAAAATCTACTTCTAAATGAAATAGATGAGGCGGCAAATCATAATGAGGTCGTTATTATGGGGGACTTCAACTATCCAGATATAGACTGGGAAACTGAAACCTGTACATCTCATAAAGGAAACAGGTTCTTGGAAATAACCAAAGACAATTACCTTTCCCAACTGGTTCAGGATCCCACTAGAGGGACGGCCATACTGGACTTAGTATTAACCAATAGACCTGACAGAACAACAGATGTGCAGGTCGGGGGACACCTGGGAAACAGTGACCATAATATAATAACCTTCCAATTGTCATTCAAAAGAGCGTTTCTTCAGGGAGGAACAAAAATACCAAACTTCAAAAAAGCAAAACTTAGCCAACTAAGAGAGGCCATAGGCCTAACTAACTGGGACAAAGTCCTCAAAAATAAAAATACAGCCACAAAATGGGATATTTTTAAAAGCATCCTAATATCTAATTGTGAGAGGTACATACCATATAGGAATAAAATAATAAGAAACAAGAAAAAACCAATGTGGATAAATAGAGCTGTAAAGAAAGCAATAAATGACAAAAAGAAAGCATTTAAATCACTAAAACAGGAGGGGAGTGAGGAAGCATTGAAAAACTATAAGGAAAAAAATAGAATATGTAAAAGACACATAAAAACAGCCAAACTAGAGACCGAGAGATTAATCGCCAAAGAGAGTAAAACTAACCCTAAAATGTTCTTCAATTATATAAATACTAAAAAGTATAAACCTGAAGGTGTGGGCCCCTTACAGAGTAATGAGGGGGGAGTAGCAGAGAGCGATGAGGAGAAAGCGAAGCTGCTAAATAACTTTTTCTCCACTGTATTCACTGAGGAAAATAAAATGTCAGATGAAATGCAGAGTATAAAAGTAAATTCCCCTTTAAAAGTGCCCTCTCTGACCCAGGAAGAGGTGCAGCAACGTCTTAAAAATATTAAAATAGACAAATCACCAGGACCGGATGGCATACACCCCCGTATCCTAAGAGAATTAAGTAATGTAATCGACAGACCCTTATTTCTGATATTTAAGGACTCTATACTGACGGGGAGTGTTCCACAGGATTGGCGCATAGCAAATGTGGTGCCAATATTCAAAAAGGGTCCAAAAACAGAGCCTGGAAACTATAGGCCGGTAAGTTTAACGTCTGTTGTGGGTAAACTGTTTGAAGGTTTTCTGAGAGATGCTATCTTGGAGTACCTCAATGAAAATAAGCAAATAACTCCATATCAGCATGGCTTCATGAGGGATCGGTCATGTCAAACCAATTTAATCAGTTTCTATGAGGAGGTAAGTTCTAGACTTGACCGCGGCGACTCAATGGATGTCGTATATTTGGACTTCTCCAAAGCGTTTGACACTGTACCACATAAAAGGTTAGTATACAAAATGAGAATGCTTGGCCTGGGAGAAAATGTCTGTATGTGGGTAAGTAACTGGCTTAGTGATAGAAAACAGAGGGTGGTTATTAACGGTACATACTCAGATTGGGTCACTGTCACTAGTGGGGTACCACAGGGGTCTGTATTGGGTCCTATTCTCTTCAATATATTTATTAATGATCTTGTAGAAAGCTTGCACAGTAAAATATCAATTTTTGCAGATGACACTAAACTGTGTAAAGTAATTAACACAGAAGAGGACAGTGCACTGCTACAGCAGGATCTGGATAGACTGGAGGCTTGGGCAGAAAAGTGGCAGATGAGGTTTAACACTGACAAATGTAAGGTTATGCATATGGGAAGGAATAATGCAAGTCACCAGTACATACTAAATGGTAAAGCATTGGGTAACTCTGACATGGAAAAGGACCTAGGAATTTTAGTGAACAGCAAACTAAGCTGCAGAAACCAGTGTCAGACAGCTGCTGCCAAGGCCAATAAGATAATGGGTTGCATCAAAAGAGGCATAGATGCCCGTGATGAGAACATAGTCCTGCCACTTTACAAATCACTAGTCAGACCACACATGGAGTACTGTGTACAGTTCTGGGCTCCTGTGAACAAGGCAGACATAGCAGAGCTGGAGAGGGTTCAGAGGAGGGCAACTAAAGTAATAACTAGAATGGGTGGACTACAGTACCCTGAAAGATTATCAAAATTAGGGTTATTCACTTTAGAAAAAAGACAACTGAGGGGAGATCTAATAACTATGTATAAATATATCAGAGGTCAGTACAGAGATCTCTCCCATCATCTATTTATCCCGAGGACAGTGACCATGACGAGGGGACATCCTCTGCGTCTGGAGGAAAGAAGGTTTGTACATAAACATAGAAGAGGATTCTTTACGGTAAGAGCAGTGAGACTATGGAACTCTCTGCCTGAGGAGGTGGTGATGGTAAGTTCACTAAGAGAGTTCAAGAAGGGCCTGGATGTATTTCTGGAGGGTAATAATATTACAGGTTATAGTTACTAGAGAGGGGTCGTTGATCCATGGAGTTATTCTGATTGCCTGACTGGAGTCGGGAAGGAATTTTTCCCCCTAAAGTGAGGAAAATTGGCTTCTACCTCACAGGGTTTTTTGCCTTCCCCTGGATCAACTTGTAGGAAAACAGGCTGAACTGGATGGACAGATGTCTTTTTTCGGCCTTACAAACTATGTTACTATGTTACTATGTTACTAAGTTTTAGGCAAAAAAAAAATCTATATTTCCTAATTTCCCTGGTTCTTTTCTGGCTCTTTGTTTACATGCAATAATAACAATCTCTGCCCCTCCCCCTCCCCTGCTCTGCAAAGGGAGTGAATAAGTCTGCCCTGAGTGACATGTCTGCCTGCTAGAATACTCAGCAGCATGTTGTATGTGTAGAACTACAAGTCCCAGCTGTACAATGACATTACTGATGCACACAGGAACTTCCCCCTACCTTTCTTGTGCAATACTTTGCAGAACTCCTCCAGTGTCAGCTCTGTGTCTACAGGATGAGGAGGGCAGATCCTATGTCTCTTCATTGCCTGTAGCTACTGTTGTAAAGCCTTTATGCCTGTGTTTGTTCTGGCTGAAGGGGTTAATGTTTTATCTGAAAGAATCCAGGGATAGAGCAGGAGCCGGCAGAGCAGGGGGGCAAGGCCAGCACAGTGCCGTCTCGTGTATAGGCTCTTATCTGCTTGTGCACGAATATCAGAAGAACAGGCAGAAAAGCTGACATCACAGGTCATGTGACCCTGAGTGAAATCTGAGAAACCAGCAGCTTTAGAAGCACAAAGTGCTGGAAAAGCTATTATATTTGATTAGTTAGAAATGGCAAAAAATAACTCGGACAACTCCTTTAATGACCGCGATTGGCATTTTTGCCAATTGCGGTCATTAGCCGCGGGTCTCTGCTGTTTGAAACAGCGAAGACCCGCTGGCCATGGCGCCTGCTGCATGCCCAAGAGGGCCCCATGCTTGCTCATCGCTCCAGAGCTGTACATGTACTACGCTGGTAGCAAAGGGGTTAAAAACAAGAAATTAAATTCTTTGTGAGGTGAAAATGAAAAAAATGCATTTCTGCTGTGGTTTTTGGATTTTGTTCACTGTGCACTAAAAATTACATGGCAGCCTTATGCCCCTTTCACACGAGCGGGAGACTCGCATGTCTCCCGCAACGCATCTACAGGGCTGGACTCCTGCACTGACTGGGATCGCATATAATGCTATGCGATCCCTGTCAGTGCCGAGTCCAGCCCTGTAGATGCGTTGCGGGAGACATGCGAGTCTTCCGCTCGAGTGAAAGGGGCATCATTCTTTCTTATTCTTTTCTCTTATCTTTTACTACTTTAACCCCTTCTCGACCACCTCACGTAAATTTACATGGGCAGTCGGGTGCTGATTGCACACATTTAAACAGGTTATCCAATATCATAAACATCCCCCCCATGTGCCAGGCCCCTCAGAGGGAATATACTTACCCTGCCCTGCTCCTGGTTCCCACACCGCCGCCGCTGCTTCTCCCTGCACACGGATGACGAGCCTCCCTAGCATCGCGGGTGAATCAGATGCAAAGGAGCTGTGAAAAATGAAAGGTGGAATCCGATTGGTTGCTTTACACCAGTTTGATAAATTTCCCCCCCGTGTGCAGACCCTATTACACAGTGTCTATCACGCAAAGACGGCACTGTCACAGTGTCTATGGCACAAAGAAGACTAAGCAGGATTGGGCATGTATGGAGAGAAACTGCGCAAGGTTAGAAACGTGGCTTTATCTCTCTTTCCTTTCTTTGGAATTTGGTTGGTATGTCGTAGTGCATGTCTCCATTGTTTTCCCACTATCCCAAGTTCAGTGAAAAAACAAGAATGTGTGAATAAGGGTTTGGCTACACGTGTTGCAGAAAAGTCACGTGATACAAAAATACGTGCGATATGTCTGTAACTTGCTGTCACGTGACTCATTTAGAACTGTGATTTGGCTGCAAAAACAAAACCAAGTAGCCGGCGAGTGGCGTGTCACACGAGACTTCCATTAAAGTCAATGGATGAGAAGCCATGCGCAACATGTGACACAAAATCCATTGTGACGCTTTCCAACACCATTGACTATCATTACATGAAATGCCAAGCAACACAGTCGCAGTGAGCCGTACGCTAAAGAGAGTAAAATCAATAGCGGGTGCTGTCTGTGGATCACTGATGTGTTTAGAAGTTCTTAGGGATAAGGTACGGCCACACATTCAGGTTTTTAGATACAGTTTTTTAAAGCCAAAACAAGGAGCGGATTGAAAATATTGGAAAAGTTGTATATGTCCGTTATCTTTTCTGTTATGATCCACACTTCATTTTGGCTTCAAAAAGTGCCTCCAAAAGTCTGAATGTGTGACAGCACCCTCTGGATCCCTCTAGCCATTCTACTGAACTATTCAGTCCTATATTTAAAAAAAAGGGAATGCTCTCATAAATCTAAGTTAAAAGGGTCTGTTCAGTGCTGATTGTTTTAGTTGTGTGCTGAACCTGACACTTCCGCTATTTTCGTTCTTCTGCTCCTTAAACTGAGAAGAAGATGGTAAATCAAATGCACGGTGTGAACTCAGCCTAAACTGCTTCTTTCAGAACAATCTACTGCCATCTGCTGGAAGGGGGGAAATTGCTGGAAAACTTGGCATGGAAAAATGTTGACATTAATGACATTTCACATACTCCAATCAGCCCTAACATTAAAACCATCTGCCTAATGCCTCATGCATGCAACCAGATGTATCTTGCGGTGCGCAAAACGCGGATCCGCAAAATACAGATGATGCCCGTCAGTGGAGTACATAGAGAAGTAAGGGCCCCATAGTAAGGATCAAACCAGGCCCCCACACAGGACAGAAGGGTTTCTGCCTAAAACCTTTTCAATGACCCTTGGGCCATTTTTCCACTGCTTCATTTGCTAAAAGTTGTTACTTTAGAGGGTGGAGTCCTGACCAAGTTTTCACCTCCAGTAGAAGAGGAGATGATCCCAACTGGGCCCCCTCTTGTCCTGGGCCCCATAGCAGTCACATGGTCTGCCACTTTGGTAGTGACGTCCTTGACGCCCGTGTAACATCTATATTGCATCATGACTTCATTGGGTTTGTGGTCAGCACTTTCCAGCCAATGTTCTGTTTTTGCAGAACAATCATATGGATACAGAAAACACACGGATCATACATGCACTTTCCACATCTTTATGTCTGTTCTGCAAAAGATAGAACATGTCCTATTCTTGGCCACAAAATGCGGTCCTCTGACCCATTAAAGTCAACGGGTCCGCAAAAAAATGAATGCAATACGGATGTCACAGGAGTATCATCCGTATTTTGCAGATTGACTTTAACTCGGACAACTCCTTTAAATTACAGTCTCAGTGGTGAGACTGCTGAGGCTAGTAATTGGTTGCAGCAGTCACGAGTCAATGTGATGCCACTGCTGCTGCACTGTTAACAAAAACTCCAAGAATACCAGAGGGCGATTTAACAGCTAAGTAGTGGCTGATTTAATTTATGCAATTTCCTCATCTTAGGCTACTTTCACATCTCCGGTATGAATTCTGTAGGACTGTTCAGGCAGACAATGCCAGGAATCATCTGGACACAAAACCGGAACATCCAATGGGGCCAGACAATCCTTCGCATTGTCTGCTGAAATGCGGCTGGATCTGTGCCCGACCCCATTATACTTTATAGGGCCAGCAGGCATTCCGGTGAATTCTGGCAGGCTATTCTCTAGCCTTAGGGCTCATGCACACGAACGTATTTTGTTTCCGCGTCCGTTCCGTTTTTTTTGCGGATAGGATGCGGACCCATTCATTTCAATGGGTCAGCAAAAAATACAGACAGCACACTGTGTGCTATCCGCATCAGCATGTCCGTTCCGTAGCCCCGCAAAAAAGATAGAACATGTCCTATTCTTGTCCGTTTTGCGGACAAGGATAGGCATTGTTACAATGGATCCGCAAAAAAAAAACGGAAACACGGATGCCATCCGTTTTTTTTTTTTGCGGATCCGCAATTTGCGGACCGCAAAACACATACGTTCGTGTGCATGAGGCCTTAAACTGCTGGAATCCTAGGTTCAAATCCGACCAAGGACAACATCTACACAGAGTTTGGTTGTTCTCCCTGTGTTTGCATGGGTTTCCTCCCACACTCCAAAGACATACTTATAGGGAACTTAGATTGTGAGCCCCACTGGGGACAGCAAGTGAGGATAATGTCTGTAAAGCGGTGTGTAAAATAAATAACTAAAAACTTTGGTTGATTCCAGACAACCCCTTTAACCCTTTCAGTTCCGGAGGTTTTTTAAGCTTTGCGCTTTCGTTTTGCGCTCCCTGTCTTCAAACAGCCGTAACTGTTTTATTTTTCTGTTCACATAGCTGTATGAGGGCTTGTTTTTTGTGGGACAAGTTGTACTTTCCAACGCCACCATTTAATATTGCATATGGTGTAGTGGGAAGTGGGAAAAAAATTCCAAATCGGGTGAAATTGCAAAAAAAAGCTATTCCGCTACAGTTCTTTTTTTATTTTTTATTTACAGGGTTTTTTATTTACAGCGTTCAATGTTCATTAAAACTGACCAGTTGCTTTCATTCTACTGATCATTACGAATCCGGCAATACCTAATATGTATAGTTTTTCCTGCGTTTTGATAGTGATAAAATAATTATAAAGTTAGACTTTTTTTTTCTTTTTTTGTTGTCATATCTTGACCCCTATAACTTTTTGGTATTTATGTGTACGGAGCTGTATGGGGGCTCATTTTTTGCTTGGCGATCTGAACTTTTTATACCATTCTGGGGTGTGTATGACTTTTTGATCACTTTTTATTTAATTTTTTTTTAGAAAAAAAAAGCGACAAAAAACAGCGAATCGCCATTTTGATGCTTTTTTCTGCCACACAATTCGCCGTATTGGAATTTTTTTTATATTTTAAAAGTACGGGCGTTTTCAGTCACGGTGATACCCATGATGTCTATATTTATTGTTATTTAGGTATTTATTTTTTAATTATACGGAAAGGGGGGTGATTGAAACTTTTAGATTTTTTTACTTTTTATATATTTTTTAACATTTTTTTAAATTTTTTTGTGATTATTTTAAAGCTCAAATATGAGCAAATAGATTGTGTTTTTTCTTTATGAGCAATCAGGAGTTTTTAATATTGAATAAAATCTCAATTTGCTCATTTCTTATCCTGGCCTGCCATCTAGTGGCCAGAATAAGAATTGCACTTTGAAAGCTGTAAACCTCATCAGCGAGGTTTACAGCTTTCAGATTGTGTACAGACACCCCATTTGACCACATGGGGCGTCTGTACACCACCGGTTTTTGGGCTACTAGATGCCGTGATCTCATGTGATCACGGCATCTAATTGCTGAAGAGGGCACCATGTGTCCGCATCGCCCCAGTGCCGTACATGTACGGCGCTGGGACTCTAAGGGTTAAATAGGTTGTCCAGTCCTTTACAAGTGATGGCCTATCCCAGAGATGGCCACCCTGCGGCTCTCCAGCTCTTGTAAAACTACAATTTTAACCATGCCCTGCCGATAGCTGTAAGCAGTCTTTGCTTGCTGGGAATTGTAGTTTTGCAACAGCTAGAGAGCCGCAGGTTGGCCATCCCTGGCCTATCCTCAGCGTAGACCATCTCTATCTGATTGTTGGGGCTTTGACACCCTACACCCCCGCCAATCAGCTGTTCTGCATGGTTCTGGAACAGTGGACAGAGCTGGTTACTGCAGTGCTTCTCCCACTGAAGAGAATAGCATCAGTGCTGCAGTAACCAGCTCCATCTACTACATAATGAAAGGAGCTGTCTAGGCTACAGCTGAACAGCAGAGGTGAGGGGTGTCAGACCCCCATCTATCAGATAGTGGTGGCAGCCATGTCTCGTACTGTAACTTGTCCCATTTATTTGGTCTTACTTGGGTTTATTTGGGCATACCTTTCAACAGTCCTGGATCTGGCCAGACAGCTGTCCCGAAATGGCTAAGGTATGTCCCGATTTCAACTGTCTGTGCATCCTGAGGAAGCACTGATAGTTAATGTAATGGTGAAGCAGGGGGCCGTCTGCTACCTGCTTCTCCATTCACTGACCAGCGCGTCGGCCAGGAAATCAGACAGTGTGCTCTTCCTACACAGCCCAGCAGGCACAATGTGTCGCTGCACTGCACCTCCTGGGGGAGTGCTGGAAGTGCTCTGATCATTGGGAAATGGGACTTGGTGAGTATTACTGCTATTTTATTTCATAATCAGTACAGGGAGTGCACTAATATGTGGGGGCCCAATGGTGACTGAGCAGGATTGGGTGTATAGGAATTGGGAGGAGTTAGACGTGGCTTAATATAAAAAAAATTCAGTGCAGCTGTTGCCCCCCTTAGGGCTCTCTTCACTGATAAGGCATTTGGATGGCTATAAACGTTAGAAAACATATTCCCCTATGTTTCTGTGAGATTTACCAACCGCCCAGAAATTTCTGAACAGTCCATAAAAATAGGCAACTTTTTTCCTGTGTTCATCATTTTACAGCTCACAGTAAATGCTGGTAATGAGTTATTATCAGTATATTGAGTTATAGATATGGATTACTTATAATCTTTATCATTTATTATGGTATTCCAATTTTCCGTAAAAAACGTCTGTCTGTGATTTTTGGCTAAGTTGTCCAGAATAAAGAAAAACTCTGGTTGGCAACTCTGCTCACTGGGCATCAGTAAGATTACTGAAAAAGAGTCCAAAATAATCCCTGCCCCCATGATCAGGACTTGATCACATTTCACCAGCTCTGAGGAGCTCCGGAAACGCTGCGTCATTTGGAAGACAAGACGCAGCATTCTAACACGCCCTCCTTCCACCCAGTCCACACTACACATCAGCGCACATACAGTATCAGCACCACTCGCGCATCACCGCCGGGGGCCAGTCACAGCGCTTCTGCGCAACAGCAAGGCAGATGAGAGCTCTTTTGTTATTGGCTTATGTTTGCCAAGGGTGATTGGCTGGTAATAGGTGATGGGCGTGGCTCCAGGACGCTGGGCAGAGCTGTGCGCTGCCTGTACATTGTCGCAGCTTCCGGTAAACACCGTTACGGAACGAATGTAAGTGTAATAAGTTCTGTGTACGACGCTGTGTGTGTGGACTCCGGGCGTCTCTCACGGCTGTCGTTCAGGGTGACTCGGTAGTTGTTTGTAAAGACAGTGCTGGGCTCGCAATTCATTGTCGAGTTGGGGAAGTGCTCTTTCTGGATGTGTGCACTGTGCTGGTCCTTGTGACTGGACTTCACGAAGGAAGTGCTGACCACCTACTGCTTCGTGGCGGGCACAGGGGCAGTGGTCTCTGTGTGAGCAGTGTGGGGTCAGGGGGGCTGCCCCCTGTGAGTGTGACTGGTACCTTAGTGAGGTGAGTTGGTATATCGTGTAGGGCCAGTGGTGTACATGTGGCAGTACATGGCTTTGAGGGGGAAGGGCACCCCTTCTTGTTGTTTGGGAAGGCTAGGACATGAGTGGTCTTCCTTGGTCTTGGTTGGAATTGTGACAGTGGTGATCAAATAGTGAAAAAGAGAGTGGCACTGGTCTGTGTTGTGGCTGGCAGTAGATAGTGGCACTGGTCTGTTGTGGCTGGCAGTAGAGAGTAGTACTGGTCTGTGTTGTGGCCCGCAGTAGAGAGAGTGGTGATGGTCTGTGTCGTGGCTGGCAGGGGAGAGAGCGGCACTGGTCTGTGTCGTGGCTGGCAGGGGAGAGAGCGGCACCGGTCTGTGTCGTGGCTGGCAGGAGAGAGAGCGGCACCGGTCTGTGTCGTGGCTGGCAGGAGAGAGAGCGGCACCGGTCTGTGTCGTGGCTGGCAGGAGAGAGAGCGGCACCGGTCTGTGTCGTGGCTGGCAGGAGAGAGAGCGGCACCGGTCTGTGTCGTGGCTGGCAGGAGAGAGAGCGGCACCGGTCTGTGTCGTGGCTGGCAGGAGAGAGAGCGGCACCGGTCTGTGTCGTGGCTGGCAGGAGAGAGAGCGGCACCGGTCTGTGTCGTGGCTGGCAGGGGAGAGAGCGGCACCGGTCTGTGTCGTGGCTGGCAGGGGAGAGAGCGGCACCGGTCTGTGTCGTGGCTGGCAGGGGAGAGAGCGGCACCGCTCTGTGTCGTGGCTGGCAGGGGAGAGAGCTGATGTGGCTGGCAGGAGAGTGTCAGTGTTCTGGGTTGTGGCTGGTGGAAGAGAATAGTAGTGGTCTGTATTGTTGCTGGTAGGTGAGAGTGACGGTGGTCTGGGTTGGTGGGAGAGAGTGACGGTGGTCTGGGTTGGTGAGAGAGAGTGGCGGAGGTTTGGGTTGTTGCTAGTAGGTGAGAGTGACGGTGGTCTGGGTTGGTAGGAGAGAGTGGCACTGGTCTGTGTTGTTGCTGGTAGTGGAGAGAGCTGATCTGTTGTGGCTGGCAGTGGAGAGAGCTGATGGTGGTCTGCATTGTGGATGGCGGGAGAGAGCGATGGTGGTCTGCATTGTGGATGGCGGGAGAGAGCGATGGTGGTCTGCATTGTGGATGGCGGGAGAGAGCTGATGGTGGTCTGCATTGTGGATGGCGGGAGAGAGCGATGGTGGTCTGCATTGTGGATGGCGGGAGAGAGTGTCGGTGGTCTGTGTTTTGACTTTCAAGTGTTAGCAGCTGTAAGAACCACTTGATTTAGTGATTGGCCTGAAAAAAAATGTGTTTAACGTATAATTCTGAGAAATTTACTAAAAAAAATAACTTTATCATTTTGAATAAAGTGGTGCCTGGATGTAGAACCTTTAAACTACTGCCTTTATAACCTGGTATAAGTACTGACTTTCATCCATAAATATTTCATGCATGATGTAACTGCGCATGCGGCACACTTCACAATATTTTCATTGTCATTTTTTTCTCCTGATAATGCTGGCTGCTCGTACAATCACGATGGGCAGAGTGTAAGCTCCGTGTTCTAGGCTCCCAGGAACCATATGGGAGCGTCATCTGTATAGCTCCAGTAATAGGAGCCTCAGAGAGAAGTGCCATACTGTGACCGGAGACCGCGCTCAGCGCAGCGCATTACCAGAAGGAAATTATGCATAGCTGTTTTTCTAGACTTGACCACAAAGAATAAAACTTAGAATAGTTTTAAAGAAGCAAATGTAAGTAAATGAATGCAGCTTAGGGGTAGCAGGTTTTGTGGCTTTAGAGTCCGTTTACCATCACTGACAGCGCTGTACAATGCATGTGAACGGGCAGGGACGGACTGGCCATAGCTTACCTTGCAGGGAAATTTCCCAGTGGGCTGATGGTCATGGCTGGGGCGGGGTAAGCATGAAAAAAAAGCACAGGAGCCCGGGCTACACGGCAGTGAACGCCACCTCCGGGCACTTCCAACGGCTAATTTACATATGGATTAAACTACGTTTTTGAAGCTTCTACAAGTCACAAGAAAGTGCCACAGGTACGATTAGATTTGTGATTAGGTGTGCTGTGGGGCTATGTCAGTGCTTTATAGGGGCATATGGAGGTGACAGACTCCCTTTAATTAACCCCTTAACGCCGAATGACGGCTTATCCCGTCATGGGCAGGAGCCGCTTGCCGCCCCATGACGGGATAAGCCGTCATGGCATTAAACTGTCACCATGTCTGATGACATGGTGACAGCGCTGAGACCCCGGCTATTAATTACAGCCAGGGGTCTCAGCTAACCAGCCCGGGACCAATGGGGGCGGTCCCGGGCCAGCGATCGCTGTGATTGGCTAGTCTGGTCAGACTAGCCAATCACAGGATACGCGTGTGCTGGTTGAAAGGATCTGATCCCCGCAATCCGAGACGGGGGTCAGATCCTCATAAAATGTTTGCAGACCCCCCCCCCCCCCCCCCCCCCGTCCCCTCCACCCCACACTTTTTCAGGCAGTTAAATTTTTAATACATTCCCCCCCCCCCTCCTCGATGTCAGGATGGCCGAGCGGTGAAGCAGAGTATCAGCGTACAGCTGACACTCTGCTTCAAACGGCCGACATCGCTGCTGGTGTGGATAGGAGAGAGGGAGGGAGCTCCCTCCCATCGGGACGCTGCTGTGCTGTGGCAGCGTCCCGATGGTTGCCATGGCAACCGGGGGACGCTCCCGATGGTTGCCATGGCAACCGGATGCTTCCGATGGTTACCATGGCAACCGGACGCTTTCGTCCGGCTTGCCATGGTAAAGCTTACTATGAATGAAAATACACTGCAGTACACTATACAGTGTACTGCAGTGTATTGTAAAACACCAGACCCACTGGATCTTCAAGAACCAAGTGGGTCTGAGTCAAAAAGTGTAAAAAAAAAAGTGAAAAAAAAAATCCAATTTTTCCCCATATAAGCACATGTTAATTGATTAAAAATGAAGAAAATAAAATACCTTAACATATTAGGTATCGCCGCGTCCGTAAAAACCCGCTCTATAAAAATATCACATGACCCAACCCCTCAGGTGAACACCGTAAAAAAAAAAAAAATAAAAACAGGGTAAAAAAAAGCCATTTTTTTCACTTTACATCACAAAAAGTGTAATACAAAGTGATCAAAAAGGCGTATGCCCCTCAAACTAGCACCAATCTAACCGTCACCTCTTCCCGCAAAAAATGAGGCCCTACCTGAGACAATTGCCCAAAAAATAAAAAAGCTACAGCTCTCAGACAATAGAGACACTAAAACACGATTTTGCTGTTTCAAAAATTATATTATTGTGTAAAACTTAAATAAATAAAAAAAAACTATACATGTTAGGTATCGCCACGTCCGTAACAACCTGCTCTACAAAAATATCACATTAGTTAACCCCTCAGGTGAACACAGTAAAAAAAAAAAAAAAAAAAAAACTGAGCCAGAACAGCCATTTTTGTTTACCTTGCCTAGCAAAAAGTGTAATCAAAAATCATATGTACCCCAAAATAGTATCAATAACACTGTCACCTTATCCCTTAGTTTCCAAAATATGGGCACTTTTTGGTTGTTTCTACTGTAGGGGTGCATCGGGGGGGCTTCAAATGGGACATGGTGTCTAAAAACCAGTCCAGCAAAATTCGCCCTCCAAAAACCATCTGGCGCACCTTTCCTTCTGCGCTTGCCCATGCACCCATACAGTAGTTTACAATCACATGTGGGGTGTTTCTGTAAATCGCAGAATCAGGGTAATAGTTTTTGAGGTTTTTTTTGCTATTAACCCTTGATGTGTTACAGGAAAAAATTGATTAAAATGGAAAATCTGCAAAAAAAAGTGAAATTTTGAAATGTCATCTCCATTTTCCTTTAAATCTTGTGGAATACATAAAGGGTTAACAAAGTTTGTAAAATTAGTTTTGAAAACCTTGAGGGGTGTAGTTTCTAAAATGGGGTAATTTATGGTGGTTTCTATTATGTTAGCCCCACAAAGTGACTTCAGACCTGAACTGGTGCTTAAAAAAATGGTTTTGGAAAATTTCTTAAAAATTTTAAGAATTGCTTCTAAAATTCTAAGCCTTCTAATGTCCCCAAAAAATAAAATTACATCTACAAAATGATGGCAACATAAAGTAGACATATGGGAAATGTAAAGTAATAACTATTTTGTGAGGAATCACTATCTGCCTTAATAGCAGAGAAATTCAAAGTTTGAAAATTACACATTTTTCCAAATTTTCTGTAAATTTATGATTTTTTTATAAATAAAGGTGATTTATATTGACTCAAATTTACCACTGTTGTGGAGTACAATATGTCACGAAAAAACAATCTTGGAATCAGTCGAATCGGTGATAGAATCCCAAAGTTATGAATTAATAAAGTGACACATGGCAGATTTAAAAAATGTGGCTTCGGCATTAAGTGTAAAAGTAGCTTCGGCCTTAAGGGGTTAATGCTTGGAGCATCCATGTCCATGGCTAGCGGCCACGGGTGCCCTCCCGAATTCAATTGTATTGTTTCTCTCTGGATGGTGATGAGGTTGAATACTGCAGAGGAGTATGGGAGCTCATGGCTCTCTGCCCTGCTTTTCATCCTCTTAGGACACAGGCCATTATATGAAAAAGTATACAAATGGCGCAGCGACATAGGCTTCTCAGGCCGAGACAGCATCTTGGAACTTACTGTAACTCATGTATTTTTTTTGTTTCCTTGTCCACTTGGAGCATTTTTGTGCTGCTGGAGTAGGACTACTTTCACATGTGCACTACAGCTTTCCAGCAGGCTGTTCCAGCGTAGAATGCTGGGAAGCGGCTGGACAAAAACTTCAGCGGGCAGCATTCTCTATCTGACCGGTTCTAGGCATATTTGTCAGGTTGTGGCCGGATCTCCACTGGACCCCATTATAGTTATTGGGGCCATTGGGCATTCCGGTAGGACTCCGGCAGGCTGTTCTCTGCCAGGACAGTCTGCCGAATATTATGCTGCAGATGTGAAACTAGCCTAATAGTTTGTGCTGCCCTGTGGTATTTGGTTTTACGCTTTGCTGACCCACCTACTTGTAGTATTTTGTGCTGCATTGTGTCAATTTGGAGCTACGTACAACATGGGGGCCACTTTTAGTTTGTTTTCCAGGGCCATTTTAACCCCTTCAGAACCATTTTTCACCTTGGAGATAGAGCTTGTTTTTTGCAAATCTGCGATGTGTCTCTTTAGGTGGTAATAACTTTGGAATGCTTTTACCTATCCAAGCCATTCTGAGATTGTTTTCTCATGACACAATGTACTTTATGTTAAAGGTAAATTTGAGTCGATATGTTTTACCATTATTTCTAAAAAAAAAAAAATCTGAAATTTACGGAGAATTTGGGAAAAAAAATCACTATTTTCTAAATTGAAATGAGTTTCTCTCCTTTTAAGACGGATAGTGATACCTCATAAAATAGTTATTAATTAACATTCTCCATATGTCTACTTTGTTTGCATCATTTTGTAAATATAATTTTATTTTCTTAGGAGGCTTAGATCGTGGTTATTAAAGCCTTTAGATGCCGTGATCAAGCTCGCGCTTCCGGGCTTCTTACTGGCATCCTCTGTGGCCAATGAGGAAGCCGCTAATTGATTTCTGAAGAGACCCAGGGTATTAAAGCTGCAATTCTTATTTTGGCCAGCAGGTGAACATAAGACCAACATAAGAAATGAGCAATTCTCTACCAATATGGATATATAATAAACATAATGAAAAAGTTTTGTAGCTTCAAACACGAGCTACAAAGCCATAACAAAAGTTTAAAAAACTGTTATAATAACTAAAAAAATATAAAAGTTTAAATAACCCCACTTTTCATACAATAAAAAAAACATAAATAACAAAAATATAAACATTACGGGCATTGCTGTGTCTGAAAAAGCACGTACTATTAAAGAGGACCTTTCACCCCTCCCAACATGCCTGTTTTAATAGCTTCATGCGTCCTCGTGTCATAACAGTTCTGGAGCATCTATTCTTATGGCTCTATGTTGTGCCATTCCTTTATTATTTCTACTAGAAGTTATGAATGAATCGCTAGCAGTCTGCAGTAAGGGTACAGAGGGGAGGTAACCAGTTAGGGGTGTGTACCTGTACAATCTGACAATGACAGCTCTGATTGGTCTGTGTAAGTACACAGCCCCAACTGGTTACCTCCCCTCTGTACCCTTACTGCAGACTGCTAGCAATTCATTCATAATGTCTAGTAGAAATAATACAGGAATGGCACAACATAGAGCCATAAGAATAGATGATCCAGAATTGTTATTACATGGGGAATGCATGAAGCTATTAAAACAGACATTTCAGGAGTGGTGAATATAAAAATATTTTTCCAATACAGCGAACGGAGTAGTGGAAAAAAGGGTCAAAGTGGCCAAATCGTCATTTTTTCATTTCTTCTCCTACCGCAATAAAATTTGATGAAAAAAGTCACACACACTCCAAAATGTTATCAATAAAAACTACAAATCGTTCCACAAAAAAGGAGCTCCTACACAGCTCCGTAGATATAACTCTAAAAAAGTTATGGGGTCAGAATATGGTGATATAAAAAAAGTGTTTTGTTTTTTTTTAATTGAAAGTTTTAATTTATTTTTACACATACTTAGACATAAAAATCTTATACATATATGATATCGTTCTAATCGAATGACGAGCACAGGTCAGTTTTGCCGCAAAAACCTGTGAAACGGTGGAGGAATTGTTTTTTTTTTTTTTCCCAATTCCACCCCATTTGGAATTTTTTCCCCCTACATTGTATGCCATATTAAATGGTGGCATTAAAAAGTACAACTTGTCCAGTAGAAAATAAGCCCTCATGGATATGTGAAGGGAAAAATAAAAAAGTTATGGCTCAAGGAAGATGGGGAAGAAAAATGAAAACAAAAAAACTCCAGTATCCTAAGGGTTAAAGAAAAATGGAGGCAAAATGTAACCTTTTTTTTGCAGATTTTGCATTGAAATCCATTTTTCATGTAAGGCAGCAAGGGTTAACAGCCAAACAAACCTCAATATTTATTACCTTTATGACCACTTTGACCCCACAGGCAAAACAGAATTTAGAAACACTTGGCTGTGAATAAAGTGTTGCATAAGCTCCGCATTTTTCATTTTCTAAGGGGTAAGGGGAGAAAAAGCACCACTAATTTTGTTTCACATTTTCTCTTGAACACGGCAACATTCCATATGTAGTCGTAAATTTCTGTTTGGGCATACGGCAGGGATCAGACGAGAAGGAGCGCCATATGGTTTTTGGATGGCAGATTTTGGTGGAATGGTTTACGAGTGCCATGTTGCTGTTGATCTGCCTCTGGAGACAAGTACAACCATTTTCTGACAACCATACATTTTATTTTTCTCTCAACGGAGCTTTATCATTGGTTCTGTTTTGGGGTAAATACGACTTTTTAATCGCTTTTTATTTAGCTTTTTGAGAAGCAGGATCAAGAAAAGGTGGCAACTATGCCATTGCTTTTTGGGTTTTGTTATTGCAGTGAACACCTTGCAGAAAAATGACACATTATTTATTCTGCTGTCAGTATGATTACAGAGAGAACAATTTTTTTGTTGTTTACAGCATTCATCTGAAGGCCATTAGATATTTTTATAGAGCAGGTCATTTTGGATACAGCAATATCTATTATGTCTATTTTAAAATTTTTGTTTGAAAAAAGAAATGCTGTTTTTGTGTTGCCATTTTCTGAGCCATGTTTTTTTTTTCTGTCACTCCTCTTCTGTAGGAGCTCATTTTTTGCGTGATGAGGTGACTTTTTCAGTGGTACCATTGTGGGGTACATAGTACTTTTTGATTGCCTGCTACTACACTTTTTGTATGACCAAAAAATTGTATGAAACCTGGCCATCTCCTCTTCCCTGTAGATGGTGTAAATTACCATATCAGGTGCCGAAAACAACAGGGTCACAGCGCTGGAACGGAGGGGGATTTTAGTAAAAAAAAAGTGCTTGCATCTGCCCTATCTGGTAAGCATACCTAACACATAATGCCCTGAAAGGCCCTCTTTAATATGGAAGAACTGGACTGGCTGAACAGTCCTGATCTCAAGCTCAATAAACACCACTGGATGAATTAGAGCAGAGATTGTGAGCCTGGCCTTCTCATCCAACATCAGTGTCTGACCTTATAAATGTTCTTCCACAGACACCCTCCAAAATCTTGTAGAAAGCCTTCCCAGAAGAGTGGAAGCTGCTTTAGCTATTAATGCCTATGGATTTAGAATGGGATGTGATAACAGGTCAAGTAGGTGGAATGTGTAGTTGTCCCAATTAGGGTTGCACTGGGTATCGAATTCTCGATACCAAGTCGATACTTTTGTCCCGGTATCAATATGATACCAGGATTTGCCTGTTACTGATACTAGGCTGCGCTACTGCGCAGCCTAGTATCAGAGAACACGGTGCGCACTGCTCTCAGCTTGCTCCATGTTCCCTCAGCAGCACAAGGGAGAAGGAAGTCTCCCCCTGTGCTGCCGCTGCCACCAATGAGAAGAGGAGGGGAGGGGCTGTGGCTGCTGCGCCACCAATAAACATTACTATCATTTATACAGGGTGGGTGCCGGCGCAGGATCACATAGCCGGCACCTGACCTGTCAGAAAGGGAGCTGCGATACACTGCAGTTAACCCCTCAGTGCGCCCCCCCAACGCCCCAGTATTAAATCATTAGTGGCAGTGGCCACAGGCGCCCCCCCCTCTTCCCCATTTCATTGGTGGCAGTGCAGATTCCGATCGGAGCCCCAGCAGTGTAATCGCAGGGCTCCAATCGGTTACCATGGCAACCAGGACGCTACTGAAGTTCTGGCTTCCATGGTAAGCTCCCTGCTGCCCTATGCTTTGTGCAGGGAGAGTTCTATTAGGGTGCATAGGACAAGGGTTCTAGCCCCTAAGGGGGCTAATAGGAAATAAAAGTAAAAAAAAAAAACAAACACCAAAATACTCCAAAACAAGTTTAAATTCCCCCTTCCCAATTTTACATATAAAATATATAAACAAAAATAAACATATTAGGTATCGCCACGTCTGAAAAATTAAAATATTAAAAAATATCTCCTATGCGGTCAAAGCCATAACAGAAAAAATAACTAAGTGAAAAAACCACGATTCGGCATTTTTTTTAGTCGCCTTGTAACCCCCCCCACCCCCCCCCCAAAAAAAAAAAAAAAAAAGGATAGGACTGTTCTATTATGGGCTGGACGTCTTATAAAATGCGGAATACACGCAGCTTTTTTTGGTGTTTTTATTTTTTTGCGTGGTATCGAGTATCGCGATACTTTTTTATGGTATCGAAAACTAATCAAAATTTTGGTATTGAGACAACCCTAGTCCCAATATGGTGCATTATAAACAGACCTTAGCATAGAGAGCCGGATGCTTCCAGTGAATTACTACTGTAGAATGCTCAATCCCGTCAGCTGATTTTCTGGCAGCTCACGGTGCTTCTAAATGGTCACTGTTGGTTTTAATACCTGCGGCTGCAGGAGTTGTATAGGGGCAGGAACCCCAGCCCTGACACACTCCCCTTCAAAGGGGTATTTCAGTTATGTTATCTACTCTCCACAAGATAGGGGATAACTATTAGATCAGTGGTGCTCCTATTGCTGGCACCCCCACAGATCACGAGAACAAGGACCCTGTACCCTGTGGAGCGGCCATATGTGCACCCGCTCCATTTCTATGGGAGTTCTACAGATAGCCGAGCCATCACTCAGCTATTTTTGGCAGTCCCATAGAACTTAATGGAGGATGGTGGGCATGCGCAGCTGCTCTCCGCTGACTTTGGGGGTCCCGCACCTATCTGACATTGATGGCATATCCTAGTGAGTGTCTAAGATGAGACCCTTTAAGGATTTGTGGTGCAGCATCCATGACCACCTCTTAGCAGCTTTATTACGGTCATATTGGTACCTTAACTATAAATATCTATTGTGATATTATGGAAAACGTGATACTGAATCATTTACACAGAATTTCAAGAACAATTCCTATTTATTTTTTTTTTCTTTTCGAGAATATTTTGAGATCTCATGCTCAGCAGCCATGTTTTATAGAGCAGACGACTGACATGAAGAAGAGTAGAATATTCCAGCATTGCTACAACGATCAGAAGCATGGATGAAGAAACGATTTGTTCCCTAAGATAACTAAAGAGACCTCTTGTTGGGTTGTTTCATTTAAAGAAGAAGTTAGGAAGCAGATTTCACATGGCCGGGGCAATTGCTTCGAGAATGAGCTTCAGCTCTCTGAAGCGGAAACAGCCGAAAACATTCACAGTCAGAATCATTACAATGGATGCAGAAATGGAATTCAACTGTGAGGTAAGGGCAAGCGGGCTCGTAAACGGCATCATATCTCTTAATAATATAAAAATGAATTTCTGTCTGTCTGTCTGTTCTCTATGCGTGACCAAACTACTGGACCGATTTTCACCAAATTCGGCACACAGGTACATCAGGTGTCCGGGAAGGTTTTAGACCAGGTCTCATCTCTCTAGGACGTACCGTTCCCGAGATATTCCCAAAATATGATCTCCATTAGCCAACATTACAACTGGGAGCTTTGGTTTTAAACTCCAACTGCCATTCTCTGCAAAGCCACACAGGGAGGGCAGGTTTCCATAACAACCAGGTAATTATCAGCAGCTGAGGATCTCATCCATTTCTATTTACTGACACTGTTAAAGGTATTCCGGTTACCATAAATATAACTTATGTTTTTTTCTATTACTACAGTTCAGTAGTAATAAAAGATGTTTTCCTCCACTGCTGCCTATTGCGTGGGCTCATAAATAAGCATGGTATTGACCTTTAATTCAGGCCACCCTAAAAGAAGTACTTAAAACCCCCGCCCCAGGTCTCACTAAGCCACACCCCCAACTCTGTCAGGCCACACCCCCTTTCACTCCGCAGCCAACAGAGATTGAAAAAATAAAGGTAAAAATCAACTTCTGTCAGCTGCAGGGATGGGTGGGAGGTTGACTTTCTTTCTGCAACAACACACATAAACATTAAATAAAATAGATTAAATCCACCCATGCGAAGCGTCTTGCTAATCCACGCCCCCGACTGTCAGGTCACGCCCCCTCCCACTCCGCAGCCAACGGGAATTGAAAAAATGAAGGTAAAAATAAACTTCTGTTTGCTGCAGGGGTGGGAGGGTGAATTTCTCTCTGCAACGACACACAAAAATTTTAGATGAAATAGACTAATTATAGACTACAACCGTTCGAAGCCTTTTGCTAAGCCACGCCCTGTCAGGCCACGCCCCCTCACTCCGCAGCCATTCTGCAACGACACACAGAAACATTTAATGAAATAGATTAAATGCACCTATGCGAAGCGCTTTGCTAAGCCACGCCCCGACTCTGTAAGGCCACGCCCCCTCCCACTCCGCAGCCAACAGGGATTGAAAAAATAAAGGTAAAAATCAACTTCTGTCAGCTGCAGGGATGGGTGGGAGGTTGACTTTCTTTCTGCAACGACACACAGAAACATTAAATGAAATAGATTAAATACACCCATGTGAAGCGTCTTGCTAATCCACGCCCCCGACTGTCAGGTCACGCCCCCTCCCACTCCGCAGCCAACGGGGATTGAAAAAATAAAAGTAAAAATAAACTTCTGTTTGCTGCAGGGGGGGGAGGGTGAATTTCTCTCTGCAACGACACACAAAAATTTTAGATAAAATAGACTAATTATAGACTACAACTGTTCGAATCGTCTTGCTAAGTCACGCCCCCAACTCTGTCAGACCACGCCCCCTCCCACTCTGCAGCCATTCTGCAACGACACACAGAAACATTAAATGAAATAGATTAAATCACCTATGCGAAGCGCTTTGCTAAGCCACACCCCCAACTGTGTCAGGTCACGCCCCCTCCCACTCCGCAGCCAACAGGGATTGAAAGAATGAAGGGAAAAATAAACTTCTGTCAGCTGCAGGGGTGGGAGGGTGAATGTCTCTCTGCAATGACGCACAAAATTTTAGATGAAATAGACTAATTTCAGACTACAACCGTTCGAAGCTTCTTGATAATCCACACCCCCAACTCTGCCAGGCCACGCCCCCTCCCACTCCGCAGGCAACGGGGATTGAAAAAAATCAGCTGCAGTGGTGGGAGGGTGAATTTCTCTCTGCAACGACACACAAAAATCGTAGATGAAATTGACTAATTTTAGACTACGACCATTCAGTACTAATAAAAGATGTTTTTTCCACTGCTACCCATTGCGGGTCCCCATAAATTACCATGTCATCGACCTGTAATTCATGCCACTCTGACCCCCGCCCCAGATCTCGCGAAACCACGCTCCGACTCTGTCAGGCCACACCCCCTCCCACTCCGCAGCCAACGGGGATTGAAAAAATGAAGGTAAAAATCAACTTCTGTCAGCTGCAGGGGTGGGAGGGAAGTTGGATTTCTTTCTGCAACAACATACAGAAACATTAAATGAAATAGATTAAATATACCCGTGCAAAGCAATGTTTTCTTCCACTGTTACCCATGGTGTGTCCTCATAAATTACCATGGCATCGACCTGTAATTCTGGCCACCATCAAAAGAAGGACTTAAAACCTCGCCCCAGGTCTTGCAACGTCACGCCCCCCGACTCAGTCAGGCCATGACCCCTCCCACTCCGCAGCCAATGGAGATTGAACAATTGAAGGTAAAAATCAACATCTGTCAGCTGCAGGGATGGGAGGGAGGATGACTTTCTCTCTGCAACGACACACAGAAACATTAAATGAAATAGATTAAATATACCCGCGCAAAGCAATGTTTTCTTCCACTGCTACCCATTGTGTTTCCTCAAATTACCATGGCATTAACCTATAATTCAGGCCACCCTGAAATGAAGGACTTAACCCCCCCCCCCGTGTCCCATTAAACCACGCCCCCTCCCACTCCGCAGCCAATAGGGATTGAAAAAAAGAAGGTAAAAATCAATTTCTGTCAGCTACATTGACTTTCTCTCTGCAACGACACACAGAAACATTAAATAAATAGATGAAATATACCCAGGCGAAGCCGGGTCTTTCTGCTAGTAGCCAATAAAAAGGTATTTTATTCAGGAAATCAGAGAATTGATTTTCCCACTACAGTTCAAGGGGTTTTCGGGCTCTAGACATTGATGACCTATCCCATGAAATTACTGCGGGCCATGAGTAGCTAGTCATTTTTTTTTAATCACTACGTTTTGGATTTCATGGTTATTCCAACTAATTTTTCTTGCCAGTGAAATTGCTACAGATTAAATCGCTCCAGCTACTTTCTTGACTGCATCAATTTAGATGCAGCTTTCAAGCTTACTCAATGCATTCCCTATGGACAGAGATTTCACAATAATTTTTTCGTATCGTGACAAAAGGTCTAGTGGTAGCCTCGGCCTTAACTCCCGCAAAAAATTTTATTCTCTGACTTGTTAGAAAGGTGCATGATATAATCTGTAGTGGATGTCATTTTCTTATCAGAGGCTGAAATTGAGAGTTTCCACTCTCTTCTTATTGTAGCTGGGTCATGTGACCAACTCCCTGACCTCCAACTGACCCAGGACAGGAAGCCAGTAACTGCTCTAGTCATTCCTATGAGACTGAAAGTGAGGCTCCCATAGGAATGCATAGAAAATTAGACTTCTTGTCCACGCAAAAGATGCTGTGAGTCTGATTGCTGGTCACATGACACAGATGAGCAGCATCAGGGAGATATAACTCACAAATACAGACACTGGTAAGAAAATGACATTCACTACAGATTACATCATGTACATTTCTAGCAGGACATGGAATAAATTTTTTTGCTGGAGTTCTTCTTTAAGTTCCATTTACATCAGAAACAATTAATGTATGGGACAAGTGATGCAGCTTCACCTCCACCGATGTTCGTGCAATTAATGGGAATATTTGGTTTGTTTCCGATAATTGCCTGAAGAATCGTCCTGTATAAAATAACCTTTAAGCTGGCCCATCAGCCAGCGCGTTTTTGTTGATGTATCCATATAAATAAGGGTACATTTACACAACCATATATATTATAATAATATATAATGCTATATATTTAGCAGTCCACATAATAAGTTAGATGTCTGTGTTGCACCTGTTTTTTTTTTTTTTGCGGCCCCTTTGACTAATGGGTCCGTGAAGTGCATTTTGAAGCCGTGTATAGGACGTGTTCTGTCTTTATGCAGAACGGACATATAATGCACATCCGTATGTTCCGTAAAAGATGTCCTATACTTGGCCTCAAAATGCATTGAAGTCAATTGGTCTGCCAAAAAAAAAAAAAAAAAAAAACAGATGCAACGTGGACATCATCCATATTTTGTGGGTCTGAGTTTTGTGGCCCGCAAAATAATACGGTCATGTGAATTTACCCCTCTTTTTTTGGAAGACAAATTGTATTTTTTGTGACATTTTGTAGTGCATATAACTTCTAGATTAAAGAGGTTTTCTGAGGTGTTTTTATTGATGACCTATCGTCAGGATAGGTCATCAATATCAGATCGGCAGGGGTCTGATGCCTGACAGTCCTGTCAGTCGGCTGGTTGAAGAGAAGGCTGCCTTCTCCATTGTTTACCTGCTTGCCATGGGCATCGCTGCGATGAGCAGGTGTAATTACAAGAAGCCATCCGATTCACTTCAGTGGGACGGCTCATTCCTATAAACTTGAATAGGAAGGGGTCGTCCCATTCATTTCAATGTGTTTACACAGCTCGCCTGCACTGCAGTGTCGATGGCAAGCAGGTAAACAATGAAGGGAAGGCAGCGCTGGCATGAGGTGCTGGGTGTCTGATGGCTGCCAATCTATCCTGAGGATAGGTCATCAATTTTAAAATCCTGGAAAACCCCTTTAAAGTGGAAGAACTACTAAATTAACCCTTTCATACATATGTGGGTAACTCCTTCACTTTCCTTTATTCTAGTTTTGATAACTGATTTGTTAGCACTACATTAAAGGACATCTGTCAGCAGATTTGTACCAATGACACTGGCTGACCTGTTACACGTGCACTTGGCAGCTGAAGACCTCTGTGTTGGTCCCATGTTCATGTGTCCGCATTGCTGAGAAAAATGATGTTTTCATATATGCAAATGAGCCTCTAGGAGCAATGGGGGCGTTGCTGTTACACCTAGATGCTCTGCCCTCTCTTCAACTGCCGCACCCTCTGCACTGTGATTGACAGGGCCAGGCAGTGTAAGCGTCATCACACCTGGCCCTGTCAATCAAAGTTCAGAGGGCGCAGGAGTTACAGAGAGAGCTGAGCCTCTAGGTGTAATGGTAACGCCCCCGTTGCTCCTAGAGGCTAATTTGCGTTTATGAAAACATCATTTTTCTCAGTAATGTGGACACATATGAACATGGGACCAACACAGAGGCCTCCAGCTGACAAGTGCACATGTAACAGGTCAGCCAGTGTCATAGGTACAAATCTGCTGATAGATGCACTTTAAGAGAATCTGTCAGAATAGAGCTTGTAATGCTCACGCAGGGAAATGGTTGCAAGCAGCTCTATCCTTTTCTACTAGAAACATGGATGTGTCTTGGAAGCAATCCCTGCACTCATGCTTATTTCTGTGCCCAATAACTTGGCCGATTTATTATAATAAAGATTATGTTTATGGTTTAAGTGCATTAAGTATAATACAACTAATGGGCAGTGAGAGTAGCACCCTCCAAATTGAATGATTCTAAAGTGAAATGGAATTCCCTAGAAAATTGCTAGCAGTAATATGTTCACGTGCATTTGTTATCCTTCAGGTGAAGTGGAAAGGGAAAGACCTTTTTGACCTGGTATGTCGCACCTTAGGGCTTCGTGAAACCTGGTTCTTTGGGCTTCAGTACACCGTTAAGGACACCATAGCGTGGTTGAAAATGGATAAAAAGGTAACCTGAAAACAGCAGTGTTTACATGGTCATATAGGGATTAGTTTATATTTCTGCATATTTCCAGGTAAATTTTTTGTCTTAAAGGTATTGGACCATGATGTCCCAAAAGAAGAACCCGTCACCTTCCATTTCTTAGCCAAGTTTTACCCAGAAAATGTTGAGGAAGAACTTGTACAGGATATCACACAGCACCTCTTCTTCCTTCAGGTACGTATCTTGTTGATACATTTATTATTGTACAGCTCTGTATGTTCATGGTTCTCAGTCTTCTACTCTCACATGTGTTTTGAACAGGTTAAAAAGCAGATATTGGAAGAGAAAATATACTGCCCACCAGAAGCCTCTGTGCTACTAGCGTCATATGCTGTTCAAGCAAAGGTGAGTTTTCCGTTCGGCTTGCAGATTGTGGAGTATTTCCATCTGGCCAGTTCTGTTTCCTGTAATATCTCATGTAAAAATATGAATGTTCCCCTTGTAATCACTTTTCTAAAGTGCCCCTTCTGTTTCCTATCCACTCTTGTTGTTTGTAGTTCTTTGTCTAGGCTTATATCCATATCACCATGATATATCAGCTGAGGCTTGCGCCATTCTACCTTAAAGGGGTTGTTTGGCTGATGCTGCTAAGTATAATTCATATACCCACATCAGGAGTACGCATGTTAAGACAACCTGCACATGGATGTCATCAGAGTGCCCCCTGCCTGAACTGTCAATCAAGGCAGATGAGTTCTGCATGATGATGGAGGAAGGGATGGGTTAAGGATGAGCAGGAGAGGGGAGTAACTATCTAAGGGTCCTTATACACACTTGAGTTTGGCTCTGGTGTTTTCTATATTAGTAACAAATGCCAGAATACGCCATTTTGCCTCTGCGATTTTTGGCACTTTTTTGTGCCCCTTTTTGGCTTGTTTTGCACACAGTGTGTCTTACCTCTAGTGTTTTCTTCATGGCATTTTTATCTTAAAGAGAAGGTGCACCAAAAGCTACAGGATGCTGCATTTTTTTAAAGAAGCAAGAAAGACAAAAAAAAAAAAAGCCACTTAATGAACAAAAACACCTGTAATGCCTCATTCACACGTCAGTGATTCACGGACGTGTGCTGTACGTGTCCTCCACGGACAGCACACGTCCCCATTCATTTTAATGTGTCTATTCAGACATCGGTGTTTGAGCACGGTCCGTGGGTCCGTGTTTTTAGCACGGATGCATGTCCTATATTGATCCGTGTTCCCGGATCCCTCATGCCCATTATAGTCAATGAGTCCGTGAAAACCACGGATCCCTCACGGATGTCATCCGTGTTGCATCCGTGTTTCACGGATCATTAAGAAGAGATGCTTTGAAAATTATTTTTCAGCTGTTCAGTGTCAGTGAAACACGAATGGCAAAACACAGACCCATGGACCCAACACGGATCCTTCACGGATGCCTCACTGACCACCTGCTCACGGATTTGAGCACGGACACGGACGTGTGAATAAGGCATAACGGAAAGAAAAAACTGCTTGCGTGCTGGTGTTTTTACCACCTAAATTGCCTGCTTAAAAGTGCAGAAAAACACCACCAGAACGCATTGTTAGTAATCTGCATTGCATTTATTTGTATAGATCAGTGTTCCTCAACTTGTGGCTCTGCAGCTGTTACAAAAATAACCATAATACCCAAACTCCCATCATTCCCAGACATTCTGCAGTTTTCAGAGCATGATGGAAGTTGTTTTTTGAACAGTTGGAGAGCCACAGATTAGAAAACACCGATATAGATATACAACTAACTTACTAAGGCTAGTTTTACATCTGCTGCATGGATTCTGGCTGCCTGCTGCCGATCCGGCACCGCCGGATGCAAACGGAATGTCCGCCAACCGCCTTAAGTATATTGGAGAGGAGATCCGGCTGCATTTCAGCAAAAATGCCAAGAGGATCAGACGGTCAGATCTCCAAGCCGCAGATGTCAAAGTAACCTAACTATGGCTTCTTGAGCAATCCTCAAATATACTTATGCTCGCAGCTTATTCAGTGACTAGCTTCTGGATGGTACTTGCGTTTGACATCTTCAGATTCCTTGTAGTGTGTTTATCACCAATTTTTGTGTCATAATCAGACTTGATCTATGTATATTCCTTTGTGCACTTGTGACTAAATGAGTCTACTGTCAGGTTGCTGACATATTGTCTATGAGCTAAATTCTGTATAGCTTCCATATTGCATTAATACACCACATTTTTCAGTTGAATCTCCAAACACTGTTTGGTTGTTTAGACCCAAGAAGAACTGTCTGTCACTAGGTTTGACTACTGACACTCGAGGATGAAGAAGACCTGTGACCTCTTCTGAAATGTAGATTTTAGTAAATATTTGTGTTCTTATGATTAAATATACTGTAAGTAAAAAACCAGACATTTCAGGAGGGTTCTCTTTAATTGAGCGCTTTATTCACCATTATATAATGGATGCAGTGTTGGGCCTGACCTGAGGGATAGTTGCATGATGCAGGGATTGAAAGAACGCCAAAGATAATTCCTTAGTCATATCCCTCCAGCCCTGCATTAATATATACATTATACTGTAAAGAAGCACTGCAGAAAAAATGTTTTCCCTGTACTGCATAGGCTGTTAATAATGTAGAAGTTATAGAAGATTATATGGGGAGCATTGATATTTTTACGTTAGCTATTACATGAAACTACTGGCCAGATGCTTTGTGTATATGTGTTTTAGATTATGTGCAATTTATTTGTTGTCTCCCATCTTGAGAACCCTCGGATATGGTTCCCCTATTGCAGCCTACATTTTTCATCACGCCTCTAGCTTTGTAGAGATAGAGGTGGGGGAGTTTCATCACACTAAGGCTCAGGGGCGGACTGGGAACTTAAAGTGGCCCTGGAAAAAATACTAAAAGTGGCCCCGTTTTGTAGTCGGGTCAAAATTAATGGAAGGCAAGGCCAGCAATACCATATTGTGGCACATTATACCACCACAACAGAGGCAAATACCACAGTCCATCACAAAATACTATCAGCAGCACAAAATACATCCCCAAAAGATTTCACTGGCCCGCCGTGAGGAGGGCTCAGGTGGCCCCCTGGGCTTCGGCCCACCGGGAAATTTCCCTGTAATGTCTATGGCCAATCCGCCCCTGCTAAGGCTGCATTCACAGAATGGTCTGTTTTTAATGGACGTTTTTTTCACTGATGCCTTTCTGAGAAACGGATGTTAAAAATGTTCCCATTCAATTGCATGAGGGCTGTCAGTCCATGAAAACGGACAAAATAGAACATGTTCAGTTTTTCAGGGCTAGGATGAAACAAATACACGACTAGAACATTAATAGTCAGTTAGCATTACATGTAAAAATTGCAGGAGTGCTTCTTTAATTGTGCCTTATGCGTTTGGAGACTTCTAGAAAGTCAAACACTGTTCAGGTTCATAAAGCTGTGCTGTGGTCCCTTTATTATGAGGGAAGGGGCATAGTCTGCAGTCATAAGATAATGACATAATGAAATGCCATCACATTATGTGATGGGAATATCACTCTAAATTAGAACAATTAAGAAATTAAAGGTGATTGATGTAAAACATTGGCATCTACCAGAATAAGTTAGTAAATCATAAGGGTCTCCTATTCCTTGTCTTCACTGATTCTCCTCATTCATTCTCTTTTTAGTATGGTGATTATGATGCATCTGTACACAAACGTGGATTCTTGGCAGAGGAGGAGCTTCTTCCAAAAAGGGTAAGCTAGATACAAGTAGAACTATTATTCAGGAGAGCCAATTTATTTGTCTTGAAGGGGTTGTCCAGGTTTTTTATATTGATGACTAGTGTTGATCGGGCACCAAAGTGCTCGTGTGCTCTGGTAGAACACTTGGTGATGCTCGAGTGCTCTACAGAGCACCCGAGCACAATGTAAGTCAATGGGAGAAGACCAGGCACCCCCTGCTCGGATGAGGGGAGGATGTCGGGTTCATAGGAAAAGGTCAGAATCGCAAATTCTCCTCTTTCACTCGTTAAAGTACGCTAATTAACTGAATTCGTACGCATTAGCGCACAATGCGTAGCATTAACAATGCTAATGTTACGCATTGTACGCTAATGTTACGCATTGTACGCTAATGCGTACGAATGTGTATGCTAATTTAGCGTACAAATTCGTACGCATTAGCGTACAATGCGTAACATTAGCATATACATTCGTACGCATTAGCGTACAATGCGTAACATTAGCATTGAGCGGACCCGAGCGTAGGCATGCTCGGCCAAGCAACGACTTCGGCCGAGCATGCTCGCTCAACACTATTGATGACCTGTTCTCGATCGGTTCTTCCTGAGTAACTCTGGCACTGGAACTACACAGCTTTGTCTGCTGTCATGTGGAAGGAGCTGGGTACTGCCACACTGCTCCTATTCACTACAGTGGGAGCAGCGCTGCAGTAACCAGCTCTGTCCACTACACGGTGGATGGAGCTGTGTAGATCTGGCTCCTGCTTCCTGCATCAGAGCTACTCGGGAACAGAATCTCATCCATCAGATACTGTTAGTCTATTCTGAGGATAGACCATCAATATAAATTTCCTGGGCAAGCTCCTTAAGGTGGCCATGGCGATTTTGGACGGCCTAAAATTCCATTTAGCCTATTTTTTGAGGCCCATCAATGCCTTTTCATGACATGAACGAGCATGGCAGAAGCATACCAATGGCTATTATCTGTGGAAAACTTAATCTGCGTATTGGATTTTTTATTAGTTATGTAGTTTGAAGAAAGACACAAGTATAACCAAACGGAAAGTCGTGGGAACAAAACCCGTAAAACGGTGGAAGAATTGCGTTTTTTTCCAGTTCCCCCCTATTTGGAATTTTTTTACCGCTTCCCACTACATTTTATGCCATAATTAATGCAGGCATTAGAAAGTACAACTTGTCCCGCAAAAAATAAGCCCCCATACAGCTATGTGAACAAAAATATAAAAAAGTTATGGCTCACAGAAAATAGGGAAGAAAAATGAAAACGCAAAACCGAAAAAACCTCCGGTACTGAAAGGGTTAATAGATGCTTCAGAAATGGTATTACACGGGGGATGCATGTAGACATGGAATGTCAGGAGAGGTGACAGGTCCTCTTTGATGTGCAACCAAAACTTATGACAACAGAGTGCAACTGAGTAAGAGGATAATCCGTCACCTGCACATCGGATATCTCGTGGAATTCATGGACTTGGTTTGACAAATACTTTGAATACTTTTGACTAATCACCTATTTGATTATCATGATGCCATTTACTTGTGTTAATCAGGTAATAAACCTATATCAGATGACTCCAGAGATGTGGGAGGAGAGAATCACTGCGTGGTATGCTGAGCACCGTGGGCGCACTAGGTAAGCTGGCGTCCACTGCTGCTGTCTCCTTGTCTTTATAACTCTTCCTGTTTCCTTAAGTGCAGGCAATTCTGTTTTTCAGAGATGAAGCCGAAATGGAATACCTGAAAATAGCACAAGACACGGAGATGTATGGAGTAAATTATTTTCTCATACGGGTAAGGAATCTTGTAAATTATGGTAATTATTAGTGACGGTTTCAGTTCAGGATTTGCCAGGGTGCACAACTGTTGCACAGAACAGGTCCTGCTTTGGTAATCTGGAGTCAGCTAAGTATTACATGGAACGCATGTGGTTTTAGATTTCCAGTCGCTTTGGTTAAAACCTTGGGAATACTTAGATAACCTCATCTGTGACATCCCAGCTTTTTGGTATATGCTGATCCCATGTAATAGTGATCTAATGGATCTGAATTTATATATATATATTTGTTTTTTTAATGTTGAGTTTGAATCTTTATTTTTCTTCCAAGAACAAGAAAGGAACTGAACTGTTGCTTGGAGTTGATGCTTTGGGACTCCATATTTATGACCCCGAAAACAGATTGACCCCTAAAACTTCCTTCCCTTGGAATGAAATTCGAAATATTTCTTACAGTGATAAAGAGGTAACTCAGTACCGTGTTTGTATTAAGTGTATATTTTACTAGTTTATCTGCATTTAGTGAATACAACTGAGGCAAATATCTGAACTTGAAAAAAAAGGTGGAAATGAATGGACCCTGGTCGCTGCAACTGTATTTAGAGACATGTCAGACACCTAGTAAAGACTACAGCAATGATGGCGAACCCTTTAGAGACCGCGTGCCCAAACTGGAACCCAGAACCCACTTATTTATCGCTAAGTGCCAACATGACAATTTACCCTGGATACTACAGTCCAGTATAGTATATCCTCCATGTACTTTATCATTTATCTATAATAACCTGTCTACATTCAGTGCTCTGCCTGTACTGTTCCTGAATACTACAGTCCAGTATAGTATATCTCCCATGTACTTTATCATTTATCTATAATATCCTGCCTACATTCAGTGCTCTGTACTGTTCCTGAATACTACAGTCCAGTATAGTATATCCTCCATGTACTTTATCATTTATCTATAATAACCTGTCTACATTCAGTACTCTGCCTGTACTGTTCCTGAATACTACAGTCCAGTATAGTATATCTTCCATGTACTTTATCATTTATCTATAATAACCTGTCTACATTCAGTGCTCTGTACTGTTCCTGAATACTACAGTCCAGTATAGTATATCCTCCATGTACTTTATCATTTATCTATAATATCCTGTCTACATTCAGTGCTCTGCCTGTACTGTTCCTGAATACTACAGTCCAGTATAGTATATCTCCCATGTACTTTATCATTTATCTATAATATCCTGTCTACATTCAGTGCTCTGCCTGTGCTGTTCCTGAATACTACAGTCCAGTATAGTATATCTCCCATGTACTTTATCATTTATCTATAATAACCTGTCTACATTCAGTGCTCTGTACTGTTCCTGAATACTACAGTCCAGTATAGTATATCCTCCATGTACTTTATCATTTATCTATAATAACCTGTCTACATTCAGTGCTCTGCCTGTACTGTTCCTGAATACTACAGTCCAGTATAGTATATCTCCCATGTACTTTATCATTTATCTATAATATCCTGTCTACATTCAGTGTTCTGCCTGTGCTGTTCCTGAATACTACAGTCCAGTATAGTATATCCTCCATGTACTTTATCATTTATCTATAATAACCTACCTACATTCAGTGCTCTGCCTGTGCTGTTCCTGAATACTACAGTCCAGTATAGTATATCTCCCATGTACTTTATCATTTATCTATAATATCCTGCCTACATTCAGTGCTCTGCCTGTACTGTTCCTGAATACTACAGTCCAGTATAGTATATCTCCCATGTACTTTATCATTTATCTATAATAACCTGTCTACATTCAGTGCTCTGCCTGTGCTGTTCCTGAATACTACGGTCCAGTATAGTATATCTCCCATGTACTTTATCATTTATCTATAATATCCTGCCTACATTCAGTGCTCTGCCTGTGCTGTTCCTGAATACTACAGTCCAGTATAGTATATCCTCCATGTACTTTATCATTTATCTATAATATCCTGTCTACATTCAGTGCTCTGCCTGTACTGTTCCTGAATACTACAGTCCAGTATAGTATATCTTCCATGTACTTTATCATTTATCTATAATAACCTGTCTACATTCAGTGCTCTGTACTGTTCCTGAATACTACAGTCCAGTATAGTATATCTCCCGTGTACTTTATCATTTATCTATAATATCCTGCCTACATTCAGTGCTCTGCCTGTGCTGTTCCTGAATACTACAGTCCAGTATAGTATATCCTCCATGTACTTTATCATTTATCTATAATATCCTGCCTACATTCAGTGCTCTGCCTGTGCTGTTCCTGAATACTACAGTCCAGTATAGTATATCTCCCATGTACTTTATCATTTATCTATAATATCCTGTCTACATTCAGTGCTCTGCCTGTGCTGTTCCTGAATACTACAGTCCAGTATAGTATATCTCCCATGTACTTTATCATTTATCTATAATATCCTGTCTACATTCAGTGCTCTGCCTGTACTGTTCCTGAATACTACAGTCCAGTATAGTATATCTTCCATGTACTTTATCATTTATCTATAATATCCTGTCTACATTCAGTGCTCTGCCTGTACTGTTCCTGAATACTACAGTCCAGTATAGTATATCTTCCATGTACTTTATCATTTATCTATAATAACCTGTCTACATTCAGTGCTCTGCCTGTGCTGTTCCTGAATACTATAGTCCAGTATAGTATATCCTCCATGTACTTTATCATTTATCTATAATATCCTGTCTACATTCAGTGCTCTGTACTGTTCCTGAATACTACAGTCCAGTATAGTATATCTCCCATGTACTTTATCATTTATCTATAATATCCTGTCTACATTCAGTGCTCTGCCTGTGCTGTTCCTGAATACTACAGTCCAGTATAGTATATCTCCCGTGTACTTTATCATTTATCTATAATATCCTGCCTACATTCAGTGCTCTGCCTGTGCTGTTCCTGAATACTACAGTCCAGTATAGTATATCCTCCATGTACTTTATCATTTATCTATAATATCCTGCCTACATTCAGTGCTCTGCCTGTGCTGTTCCTGAATACTACAGTCCAGTATAGTATATCTCCCATGTACTTTATCATTTATCTATAATATCCTGTCTACATTCAGTGCTCTGCCTGTACTGTTCCTGAATACTACAGTCCAGTATAGTATATCTTCCATGTACTTTATCATTTATCTATAATAACCTGTCTACATTCAGTGCTCTGCCTGTGCTGTTCCTGAATACTATAGTCCAGTATAGTATATCCTCCCATGTACTTTATCATTTATCTATAATATCCTGTCTACATTCAGTGCTCTGCCTGTGCTGTTCCTGAATACTACAGTCCAGTATAGTATATCCTCCATGTACTTTATCATTTATCTATAATATCCTGTCTACATTCAGTGCTCTGCCTGTGCTGTTCCTGAATACTACAGTCCAGTATAGTATATCCTCCATGTACTTTATCATTTATCTATAATAACCTGTCTACATTCAGTGCTCTGCCTGTGCTGTTCCTGAATACTACAGTCCAGTATAGTATATCTTCCATGTACTTTATCATTTATCTATAATATCCTGTCTACATTCAGTGCTCTGCCTGTGCTGTTCCTGAATACTACAGTCCAGTATAGTATATCTTCCATGTACTTTATCATTTATCTATAATAACCTGCCTACATTCAGTGTTCTGCCTGTGCTGTTCCTGAATACTACAGTCCAGTATAGTATATCCTCCATGTACTTTATCATTTATCTATAATAACCTCTCTACATTCAGTGCTCTGCCTGTGCTGTTCCTGAATACTACAGTCCAGTATAGTATATCTCCCATGTACTTTATCATTTATCTATAATATCCTGTCTACATTCAGTGCTCTGTACTGTTCCTGAATACTATAGTCCAGTATAGTATATCTTCCATGTACTTTATCATTTATCTATAATAACCTGTCTACATTCAGTGCTCTGCCTGTGCTGTTCCTGAATACTACAGTCCAGTATAGTATATCTTCCATGTACTTTATCATTTATCTATAATATCCTGCCTACATTCAGTGCTCTGCCTGTACTGTTCCTGAATACTACAGTCCAGTATAGTATATCTTCCATGTACTTTATCATTTATCTATAATAACCTGTCTACATTCAGTGCTCTGTACTGTTCCTGAATACTATAGTCCAGTATAGTATATCTTCCATGTATTTTATCATTTATCTATAATATCCTGTCTACATTCAGTGCTCTGCCTGTGCTGTTCCTGAATACTACAGTCCAGTATAGTATATCTTCCATGTATTTTATCATTTATCTATAATATCCTGTCTACATTCAGTGCTCTGCCTGTGCTGTTCCTGAATACTACAGTCCAATATAGTATATCTCCCGTGTACTTTATCATTTATCTATAATAACCTGTCTACATTCAGTGCTCTGTACTGTTCCTGAATACTACAGTCCAGTATAGTATATCTTCCATGTACTTTATCATTTATCTATAATAACCTGTCTACATTCAGTGCTCTGTACTGTTCCTGAATACTATAGTCCAGTATAGTATATCTTCCATGTATTTTATCATTTATCTATAATATCCTGTCTACATTCAGTGCTCTGCCTGTGCTGTTCCTGAATACTACAGTCCAGTATAGTATATCTTCCATGTATTTTATCATTTATCTATAATATCCTGTCTACATTCAGTGCTCTGCCTGTGCTGTTCCTGAATACTACAGTCCAATATAGTATATCTCCCGTGTACTTTATCATTTATCTATAATAACCTGTCTACATTCAGTGCTCTGCCTGTGCTGTTCCTGAATACTACAGTCCAGTATAGTATATCTTCCATGTACTTTATCATTTATCTATAATATCCTGCCTACATTCAGTGCTCTGCCTGTTCTGTTCGTAGTGTGCCTTGTGCTGAAGAATGGCAGGAAAAGTCTAAGATATATTGGTACACCATAGACTTTTTCCTGGGCGCGGGTGTACATTATTGGGTCTGAAATTGAAAGAAGGAATGAAGACTGCAACATGAAACTTAGGGGCCGTTCAGATGGCAGTAATATTGCGGGTCCGCAATACCACGGATGCCGAACCTTGTGTGTTCTCAATTTGCGGAACACATCGCCAGCACCCCGTAGAAGAAGCCTATTCTTGTCTTCTGTTGCCTTCTGTGAGCGCTGTGGGAATAACAGGATTTGGACCCCCTCTGATGTGATAATGATATCCTGAGGATAAGTCATTATCTTTTCCAGGATAATCCTTTAACTCAGTGACCACTAACATATGTAATAATTATTTTTTCCATGTAAGATTTATCGCTAGCTTGTGTGTTGGAATCCAGCCTCCCTGCCTGCTGTACATATGTATTTTTTTTCTATTTCAGTTTACCATCAAACCACTTGATAAGAAGATTGATGTCTTTAAATTTAACTCCTCAAAGCTACGAGTAAACAAGCTGGTGAGAGCTTATTTGTCAGTGGTTTATTTTGTATTATGTTTAGTTTTACCCCTGTTTAAATGATTATAGAGCCACTCCCAGAAAATGTTTTTTCTTCACTGTTTCTGATCTTGTGAGCTGTGTTTCAGGTAAGATTAAAGATGTCCTGTCATCAGTTTTACAAATAAAATTTCTGTACTTTACTTAATTCCTACCAGCACTCTTGGAATTGTCTTTTTTCCTATGGCAACCCTCATTTCAAGGGTATGTCACCCCTTAGTTCTGGAGCCCTATACCACAGTGATTCTACTGAGGTGAAATCTGCATGTTCACTCTGACACTGTCCAGTCTTTTGCGGAAAGTATCTGACTGTCATGGCTGAACATGATCTGGTAAGATGTAACATATGTTCCTCCATCACACAAGGAAGACTTCCGCTGGAAACATTGCTTGAGCCAGTCTCTGGCTGTGGTGCCGGGAGTGAAGTCTTTCCTTTGTGGTGATTTCAGTATGTCACTGTCTACATTGATTGGACAGCACCACAGCGAACGTGCAGACTCCACTTTGGGAGAATTCTTTTGGCTGCTGCCCCCATGGCAAACCTCGGTGCATTACCACATAGGCTGCCAAAACCATCGGGGACGGGGAAACATATCCTAGGAATGGGTAAGGTGTGTTGTATTGGCGGGAAAACACAATACTTGGAGTACAAATCCCACAAAAAAATGTATTCTCTGACCTGTTAGAAACGTACATGATGTAATCTGTAGTGAATGCAATCTTCTTACCAGTGACTGTATCCCCTGCCTTCTGATCCTCAGCTGTGTCATGTGACTAACTGACAGGAGAGGAAGTCGGTTACTTCTCTATTCATTCCTACGAGAAAAACATTGAGGTTACCATAGGAATACATAGAAAAACTGACTTTCTCTCCACACATAAGATGCTGTGTCATGAAGCAGAAAGGAGGGGATAACTTACAAATACAGACACTGGTAAGAAAATTACAGTCACTACTGATCACAACATGTATGTTTCTAACAGGTCAGAGAATAACATTTTTTTTTTCTGGAGTTCTTCTTTAAAGGAGCTATCCAGGAAAAGATATTCATGACTTATCATCAGGATAGGTCATCAGTATTAGATCTGCAGGGGTGCGGCACCCGATACCCCCAGCGATCACCTGTTAGAAGAGGCTATGAGCACCGCGGCCTCTTCCCAGGCCAGTGACATCACTGTACATCAGTAACATGGGTTAGTTGCAGCTTGGCTCCATTCTGTCCTTGTAAAGTTGCCAGGAGCCTGCATCTCTCACAAGAGTTTTGGTGAGTGCAGCGGCTCCTTGAAACAGCTGATTGGCGGGGATGCCGGGACTTGGACCTCCGCTGATGTAACATAGTAAAACAGTTTGTAAGGCTGAAAAAAGACATCTGTCCATCTAGTTCGGCCTGTTTTCCTACAAGTTGATCCAGAGGAAGGCAAAAACCCCGTTGAGGTAGAAGCCAATTTTCCTCATTTTAGGCAGAAAAATTCCTTCCCAACTCCAATCAGGCAATCAGAATTACTCCCTGGATCAACGACCCATCTCTAGTAACTATAACCTGTAATATTATTACACTCCAGAAATACATCCAGGTCCCTCTTGAACTCTTTTAGTGAACTTACCATCACCACCTCCTCAGGCAGAGAGTTCCATAGTCTCACTGCTCTTACCGTAAAGAATCCTCTTCTATGTTTGTGTACAAACCTTCTTTCCCTAGCACCTCCACAACGGCACTGACAGGAGCTTGTACCCGCCTCCAGAGGACAGGAAACAACAGCGGAAGCCAAAATAAAAGGACTCCTCCTCCGACAGTATCCAGTTTTTGTTTCCTGTCCCCTGGGACAGGTGGAAGCCGTGCCAGTGCCTATGCTGGTGAATGAATGGAAGCGCCCAGCCTTACCGTTATCCTCCGTTTGGAGAGGGCTGGGTAGGGGACAGATATGCCGGGTGGAGCGGGGGCTCCCCTTCTCTGTCCCTCCGGAATAAGTCCCTCGGTGGGCATCCCCGGGCTGTCCGCTGCGGCGGTGGATCCAGGCTTCGGGCCTAGGCAGGAGGAGCCTCCTTGGGCCGGAGGCTCCTGTGTGTTTTTGTGCGTGCCCCACTTCCGGAGGTGCATGGCGCGTCATTGTGCGCGACTTCCGGTGACGTTAGGGCGGCCGGCGTTTGTCTTCCGGCGTCTTCACATGTGAGCGCCGGAAGCATTGCGAAGTCTCCCCGTCGGGTGAATCTCTGCGCCGGATAACGGAATCTGTGTGGGGGCAGTGCCTGTTGACGCCAGGGCTCAGGGGTTATAAAAAGCCCCTGTGGTTTCTGCTGGAGGTGTTCATTCACCTCTGCGTCCAGGATGTCCTCCACAGAGGAAGCACGCAAGCCTGTGGAACCAGGTAGAGCCCTCAGCCCGGTAAGTGACCTCCTCCGTGAATGTTTCCATATTTTCACCACCCGGGTGTTGGTGCAGGTCCCATATTAAGTTTTTTGGGAAACCTTATTTTTGTCCCCCCCCCCCTTTTTTTAGGTGAGGGAAGCACCAGTGAAATCCTCGGGTGGTGAATCTGCTAAAAGAAAATGTGGCATGTGCAGGAAGACGCTCCCTCCTTCCACCAAAAAGCCGCTGTGTGCTCGCTGCACAGAAAAAGTAGTGGCTGAGGAATCCCCGTCTTTTATGGACAACCTCAGGGTTCTAATAAGAGATGAAGTTAATGCCGCCATAGATCTACGTATAACCCCTACTTCTCCCCGCCCATCTTCTTCAAAATCTGTGGAACCCCTTCCGGACATTCCTGATTTTGATGAAGGAGAACTTTTTTCTGTGGTGGATTCTGATTCCTCGGAAGATGGTTCCGGACGACCTCTTTGCTCTCCTGAAGATACGGAATCCCTTCTGAAAACTGTCCGTGCAACTATGAGGTTTGAGGACTTTAGGGAGCCTTTGACCATACAGAACCAAATGTTTCAGGGCTTGGGTGAAAAGAGAAAGCGTGTGTTCCCAGTCCATGGAAACATCAAGAAAATTATCGTTAGGGAATGGAAGGACTCTGAGAAGAAACCTTTGGTTTCCCGGGCATTTAAAAGGAAATATCCATTTTCTGAGTTGGAAAATGAGAATTGGGACAAGGCCCCTAAGATCGATGCCCCTGTGGCTCGTATCTCCAAAAAAACCGCCTTACCGTTTGAAGATATGGGTCTCCTAAAAGACCCTATTGACAAAAAATGCGAGGGTCTGCTTAAAAAAACCTGGGAGTCAGGGGCGGCTATGTTCAGCAAGAGCTCTATCTGTCTGGATTGATCAGCTTGAAAACCACCTGACAGCTGGTACCCCTAGGGAAGAAATCGTTTCCTCTTTACCAATGTTAAAGCAGGCCTCCAATTTCCTTGCAGATTCTTCAGCTGACATAGTTAAACTTTCTGCTCGTACTACAGCATTGTCCAATGCAACCCATAGAGCCGTCTGGCTCCGGTCCTGGTCTGGGGATGCTGGCTCAAAAAGCCGTCTCTGCTCCATACCTTGTGAGGGAGACAGGCTTTTTGGGTCAGCCTTGGATGATATCTTAGACAAGGCATCAGATAAGAAGAAGGGGTTCCCCTCTGAGAGTCGGGGTTACCATCAACAGACAAGGTGAGAAGCGGCAAGTCTCTGCTGTTAGAAACAGCAGAGACTTGCCGGCCATGACGCCCGCCGCACCCGCGAGCGGGCGTCATGTCCCCGCACCGCCCGAGCGCCGTACATGTACGGCGCCGGTCGGGAAGGGGTTAAACTAATGTGCTTTACATTCATTGGTGGCGCAGTGGCAACAGCCCCTCCCCTCCTCCTCCCTGCCAACTCCCCATTGGTGGCAGCGGCACAGTGGAGAGGGAGGGAGGGACTCCTCCTCCACTGTGCTGGTGAAAAGAACATGGCTGGGATGAGAGCAGCGCGTGTCATGTTCTCAGTCTTAACAGCCTAGTATCGTTAAATAGTAAGACCCGGTATCGTATCGATCCGGGTCTAAAAGTATCGATTGGGTATCAATAGTGCGATACCCAGTGTAACTCTATACTGGATTGCGAGGCAACCCTGAAGCTCATGAGAGCAACATATTTATTTTACCCACCCATTCTCCCAATGTGTCTTTGTTCGTTGTATTGTCAATATTTTCTCTTTATTTTCTTCTTATCTGTCTGCCATCTCCTTTTGTAGTTTGACTGTTTATGTTCTGCTCTATCATATTTCAAAATGTATCCTCCCTACTACTGGGTTATACCGCTCCCTCATTAGGGGCGTTTTCTCTTAGTCGGGAGTAATATTGTTGATAAATGCTTATTCTATGTCTTGAAATAACCAAATACGACAACGCTCCAGGTTCTTTGATATTCTTTATTAGTTTGATATGCTTTGTATTTGACTTCTGTAACTGTAATTTTTTTTTACATTTTGCTGTGTATACTTCATCTTGTTATTTTGCAAATACCCGAAACTGACTTGTATTGTTGTTTCAATAAAATTATAAAGAAAACAAAAATGAAAATATGTCTTATATTCTAGGTTCTTCAAAGTAGCCACCTTTTGCTTTGATTACTGCTTTGCACACTCTTGGCATTCTCTTGATGAGCTTCAAGAGGTAGTCACCTGAAATGGTTTTCACTTCACAGGTGTGCCCTGTCAGGTTTAATAAGTGGGATTTCTTGCCTTATAAATGGGGTTGGGACCATGAGTTATGTTGGGCAGAAGTCAGGTGGATACACAGCTTATAGTCCTACTGAATAGACTGTTAGAATTTGTATTATGGCAAGAAAAAAGCAGCTAAGTAAAGAAAAACGAGTGGCCATCATTACTTTAAGAAATGAAGGTCAGTCAGTCTGAAAAATTGGGAAAACTTTGAAAGTGTCCCCAAGTGCAGTTGCAAAAACCATCAAGCGCTACAAAGAAACTGGCTCACATGAGGACCACCCCAGGAAAGGAAGACCAAGAGTCACCTCTGCTGCGGAGGATAAGTTCATCTGAGTCACCAGCCTCAGAAATGGCAGGTTAACAGCAGCTCAGATTAGAGACCAGGTCAATGCCACACAGAGTTCTAGCAGCAGACACATCTCTATAACAACTGTTAAGAGGAGACTGTGTGCAGCAGGCCTTCATAGTAAAATAGCTGCTAGGAAACCACTGCTAAGGACAGGCAACAAGCAGAAGATACTTGTTGGGGCTAAAGAACACAAGGAATGGACATTAGACCAGTGGAAATCTGTGCTTTGGTCTGATGAGTCCAAATTTGAGATCTTTGGTTCCAACCACCATGTCTTTGTGCGACGCAGAAAAGGTGAACGGATGGACTCTACATGCCTGGTTCCCACCGTGAAGCATGGAGGAGGAGGTGTGATGGTGTGAGGGAGCTTTGCTGGTGACACTGTTGGGGATTTATTCAAAATTGAAGGCATACTGAACCAGCATGGCTACCACAGCATCTTGCAGCGGCATGCTATTCCATCCGGTTTGCGTCTAGTTGGACCATCATTTATTTATCAACAGGACGATGACCCCAAACACACCTCCAGGCTGTGTAAGGGCTATTTGACCAAGAAGGAGAGTGATGGGGTGCTACGCCAGATGACCTGGCCTCCACAGTCACCAGACCTGAACCCAATCGAGATGGTTTGGGGTGAGCTGGACCACAGAGTGAAGGCAAAAGGGCCAACAAGTGCTAAGTATCTCTGGGAACTCCTTCAAGACTGTTGGAATACCATTTCAGGTGACTACCTCTTGAAGCTCATCAAGAGAATGCCAAAAGTGTGCAAAGCAGTAATCAAAGCAAAAGGTGGCTACTTTATAGAACCTAGAATATAAGACATATTTTCAGTTGTTTCACACTTTTTTGTTAAGTATATAATTCCACATGTGTTAATTCAGAGTTTTGATGCCTTCAGTGTGAATCTACAATTTTCATAGTCATGAAAATACAGAAAACTCTTTGAATGAGAAGGTGTGTCCAAACTTTTGGTGTGTGTATGTATGTATATATATATATATATATATATATATATATATATATACATTTATTGACTCACCCCGGGCATGTCTAGAACTTACCTCCTCAAAGAAACTGATTAAATTGGTTTGACACAACTGATCCCTCCTGAAGCCATGGTGATACGGAGTTATTTACTTATTTTCATTGAGGCACTCCAAGATAGCATCTCTTAGAAAACCTTCAAACAGTTTACCCACGACAGATGTTAAACTTACCGGCCTATACTTTCCAGGCTCTGTTTTTGGACCCCTTTTGAATATTGGCACCACATTTGCTATGCGCCAATCCTGTGGAACACTCCCTGTTATATTATAGAGTCCTTAAATATCAGAAATAAGTATACGGAGTGCATACCCCCTTAAATGTCCCTCTTTTTGACCTGGAGGATTAATGCATAAATGTGCATTAATAAATTTACTAAATTGCTCCTTACTAAAGTGTCTGTATGGTTTCTACCTATAAATTAGACCAGAACTTCATTATTTGGTGCAATTTGGACCTTAAAATATCTATAATCTGATGATTTATGTGCTAACATTTATATGGACATTGAAACGCAAGAAAAAATTGCCACAGGGGCTCCAGTAATTATGCTTTGGGCGGAGTTACAGGTCTGGCCTAGTAAGAAAAATTGCACACATTGTCCCTCTTTGCAATTTTCAAAATTTGGGAGGTATGGGAGTGCTATAGGTGCAATGCTGTATGTGGCTGTAGTGTGGACACTATGCGGAGGGGGGGGGGTGGGGTGGGTGTTACACTGTTGTATGTTCTGTATATTGTCTTAACGTACAATGAAAAACCAATAAAAATGGCTTGATTTAAAAATATCAGAAATAAGGGTCTGGCTATGACATTACTTAAAGGGGTTGTCCGAGTTATTTTTTTGTCCTTTGTATGTTTCTAACTAGTCAAATACAACAGCTTTTCCATACACTTTCTGCTTCTAAAGCTGCTGGTTTCTTAGATTTAAAGGGGTATTCTCATCTTAGACAATGGGGGCATATCGCTAGGATATTCCCCCATTGTCTTATAGGTGCGGGTCCCACCGCTGGGACCCGCACCTATATCCAGAACGGAGCGGGGAGCGCTGCGCCTGGAGGACCCCGGGTTTCCGGGGGTCCAGCCACCACCAGGCGCAGCTACCCGCTGCGCTCCGGCCACCGCTCCTATTCATTTCTATGGAGCCGACGGAAATAACCGAGCCAGCACTCAGCTATTTTCAGCGGCCCCATAGAAATGAATGGAGGGCGGCTGCGCATGCGCAGTGCGCCCTCATTCAGTTCGGGGCTCCGTTCTGGATATAGGTGCGGGTCCCAGCGGTGGGACCCGCACCTATAAGACAATGGGGGCATATCCTAGCGATATGCCCCCATTGTCTAAGATGAGAATACCCCTTTAACTCAGGGTCACATGACCTGTGATGTCGGTTTCTCCCTGCTGTGTGATGTTTGGTGCACAAACCTCAGAGAGCAGATAACAGTCTGTACACGAGACGTCACTGGCTACGCCCCCCTGCTTTGGGACTGCTATCTGCTCTCTCCCTAGATTATTTCAGATAAAACATTAACCCCTTCAGCCAGAACACACTGAAGGCGTTACAACAGCAGCTACAGATGTAAAGAGACACAGGATCTGCTCTCCTCACCCTACAGACATAAAGGGGACACTGGAGCTGATCTGGAGGAGATGCAAAGTACAAGTACAGGTAGGGGGGAGATCCCGTGTGTATCATCAATGTCATTGTACAGCTGGGACTTGCAGTCCTACACATACAACATGCTGCAGAGTATTCCAGCAGGCAGACATGTCACTCAGCACTTGTATTCATTCCCTTTGCAGAGAAGGGGGGGGGGCAGAGATTGTTATTACTGCATGTAAACAAAGGCCAGAAAAGAACCAGGGAAATGAGGAAATAGAGATTTTTTTTTGCCTAAAACTTGCTTAACTTAGTGTTATATTGCTGCCCATCAGATTTAAAGTACTATATTTTTTTTTTCATAACTCTGACAACCCCTTTAATTCTCTTAGGATATCCTGTCTATTTTAATCTTTTTAAGATGCTAACAGTGTGATAATGATGATCTATCCTGAGGATAAGTCATCATTAGCTTATCCAGGATAACCCCTTTAAGGGGCTAGTGGACGTTAAGAATTATACATGGATTTAATTTGTAAAACTAATGACATAAGGATTTAATATGAAAACCTAATGACAGGTCTTCATTTAGTTCATTTGTAAAGCTAGTGGTACAGGGATTGAGAGCTGTATTTTGTAATGTTTGTTTTGTTGCACTGGGCCCCATAGACTGTTATGTTATGGTTAATAACCGTCTGATTCCTTTTTTTTTAATTTTTTTTCATAGATTTTACAGCTTTGTATTGGAAACCATGATTTGTTCATGCGCAGAAGGAAAGCTGACTCCCTTGAAGTTCAGCAGATGAAGGCTCAGGCCCGGGAAGAGAAGGCCAGAAAACAGGTAAGTCTCCACTTCAGTTGCATTTACAAATACACTTCTTCTCTTTAGGCCAATATGTATTTTTCCATCCCTACTGAAAGTATACAGATGGGTTGCTATTTTGAAAAAAAAAAAAACCAAAAACACAATTTCTAGATATGTATTCCTGTAAATCCAGCCTCCCCCTTTCAGCTGCTGTTTCACACATTTTGATGTGCCCATTCACCAGTCAGCCACCGTAGCCATACCTTGACAACTGTAAGCCAGAAATGGCAAAATAACCAACCTTTATTTGTATCGTATGATCCTGCCGTCATGTGTTTCTCCCTTTCTACCTCACCCTCTTTTTGGCATCCATTCCTACATTCAGTAGTGTTTGTCTTTTTTGGCATGCTGCTTGCTACATAAACTCACTTCTGCTATTGCTGAAGCTCTTGCGTGGACACGTTAAAGAGAACCTGTCACCATGAAATGCAGTGCAATCTGCAGGCAGCATGTTATAAAATAGGAGGAGTGGAGGTGATAAATATATAGGTTTTTGGGAAATGATTCAGGGCAGCACCTTCAAATCGCTTCTTGCAGTGACCTGCTTGATGAGTCCAAAATCTGGTGCTGGATTACATTTCATACACAGAATGGTGGCTTAATGGTTAGCATCAAGGACAGCATCCACATGGAGTTTATATGTTCTCCCCACGTGTGTTTCTCCAGGTACTCTGGTTTGATCAAAAATCACAGAAAAAGATACAAAACATGCTGCACAATATGATAACTCAATATGCGGATGTACATGGCAATATTTATAATGAATAAATCATGGAAAATAATGCACTAACACAATAGATACAAACATTATATACGACTAAGCCCTCATTCTGATCTGATAAAATCTGAGACTCTCAGCCAATATATTTTGATCAAAACACATCTGTGCCCATCTACCAGCGCCAAGGTGGTCTCAGTCAGGCAGGTCCTACGCTAATTCTACTTATGCCATTGCACATATAGGTGTGCGTGCTCCTCCTCTCATCGGTTGGTGGATGCACACAGAGGTAACTAGGAGCAGCACACTATATATGCAGGGTCTACTCTCCTGAATGTAGATGCCCCACGGCATAGGTAGGTTTAGAGTAGGACCTGCCTGACTGAGACCACCTTGGCGCGGGTAGATGGGCACAGATGTGTTTTGTTTAAAATATATTGGCTGAGAGTCTCAGGTTTTATCATATCAGAGTGAGGGCTTAGTCCATATATAATGTTTGCATCTATTGTGTTAGTGCATTATTTTCCGTGATTTTTTTACTCTGGTTTCATCCCACACTCCAAAGACATACTGACAGATAACTTAGCTTCTGAGCCCCACTAGGGACAGCAAGTAATGATAACGTCTTTAAAGAGAATATTTCAGCAATACATACTGTATGAAAGTAAAATAAAATTAAATAAGTGTAATATTTGACACTTTACATAAGACTCATTTGAATCTGGAAAATCCCACGCCTGTGGTGTCTGGAGACGCAGTGTGTATTTACCAGACTTAAAGGAGTTGTCCGAGTTATGAAAAAAAAAGTATAGTACTGTAAATCTGATGGGCAGCAATATATAACTAAGTTGAGCAAGTTTTAGGCAAAAAAAAAAATCTATATTTCCTAATTTTCCTGGTTCTCTTCTGACCTTTGTTTACATGCAATAATAACAATCTCTGCCCCCCCCTGCTCTGCAAAGGGAGTGAATACAAGTGCTGCCCTGAGTGACATGTCTGCAGGAATACCCAGCAGCATGTTGTATGTGTAGGACTACAAGTCCCAGCTGTACAATGACACTGCTGATACACACAGGATCTTCCCCCTACCTTTCTTGTACAATACAATACTTTGCAGATCTCCTCCAGATCAGCTCTGTGTCTGTAGGGTGAGGAGAGCAGATCCTGTGTCTCTTTACATCTGCAGCTGCTTTTGTAAAGCCTTGAGTGTGTTCTGGCTGAAGGGGTTAATGATTTATCTGAAAGAATCCAAGGAGAGAGCAGATAGCAGCCCGGCAGAGCAGGGGGGGGGGGCGTGGCCAACACAGTGTCATCTCGTGTAAAGACTCTTATCTGCTTGTGCATGAATTCAATATTAGCAGGCAGGGAAGCGGACATCACAGGTCATGTGACCCTGAGTGAAATCTGAGAAACCAGCAGCTTTAGAAGCAGAAAGTGTATGGAAAAGGTGTTGTATTTGACTAGTTAGAAACATACAAAGGACAAAAAAATAACTCGGACAACCCCTTTAACCCCTTTGCTTGTATGGCTCAAGTTGAGAGTTAACAGATGACGCCGGCCCAGGAGCTGAGCTCCCGCTGTAGCCACTGGGTGCCTGCTGTTTTACACAGCAGACTTCCGGGGCAGAGGCTGTGACCTGTGATGATGCTGATCACAGAATCTCACCACTCAGATGTTGTTTTCAATTGCGGTCTGCTCTCCACTCCTGAGGACTGAAAATTTTATCCTGCACCGAGCTTGGTTCTGGGAAGACAGAGAGTAAAAAACTTAAAATAAAAAAAAAAGGAAAATCTCTGTATTCGTAAAGGGGTTTTCCGGGATTTTAATATTGATGATGGCTCTATAGTATACACTTGAATAGGAAGAAGTGAAAGGAACGTCTTCTTGTAATTACACCTGCTCACTGCTGCGATGTCAATGGCGAGCAGGTAATGAAGGGAAGGCTGCGCTCGCATGGAGTGTGGCCTTCTCATCAACCAGCTGATTGGTCGGGGTACCTGGTGCTAATCCTTTAAGGGGGTTAAAGGAACTATAATAAAACAAGATGAGTCTGTTAAACTAGGAAATCTGTATGATACCATATCAAATATGAGTTCCCACTAGTGGAGAAGACGATATTGAATTATGTTGCCAATGATAACAATGAATACAATCAGTCAATACTGCTTGCATCAATGACATCTCCTGCCCCCCTTACTAAATGTACACCCACAATGGACATGGGCTGAAAAATCCAAATCAGATTAGCTGCTGATCTGTGGCAAAAACTGCAGTAAAATGTGTGTCATGCCATTCACTTTCACAATGCCTAGGATGAAAACAGTTTTGAAAATCCGCAGAATAAAATTGACATACTGCTGATTAAAATCCCTTCTGCTGGTTGTCCGCTCTTTTTAAAATTTATGTCATATCCTCAGGATAGGATTGAAGTGAATGGGATGGCTTAGTTGTAATAATACCTGCTCACTGCTGTAGTTGCGGTGGTGAGCAGGTAAATAATGCAGCTGATCGGTGGGGGTGCTGGGTATCAGACCCCCGCCTATCTGATATTGGTGAACTATCCTGAAGGATAGCTCATCAATATATAAAAAAAGCCGGCAACCTCTTTAAGCTTCTTTATTTTTCCGCTATGAGAATTTATTTAGTTGGTACTGTAAAACACTGCAGATTTACTCCTTTACATGCAGCATTTTGATGCTGTATGGATGTACCCTAAAGTTGCATATCCTTAGTTGTGCCATATGCTTGCTGTCATATAAGTAACATGTTTTCTGGTGTATGTATCTTGATGTGAAACATACACATGAATAATGTTGACAGCTTTAACATTAAAGGAAAAGCAGTGCCTAGAGCTCCTAATGCCAAAGGATGTCTCCAAAGAGGCCACTTAGACAGTAAACCATGCTTCTGTGTATAGAGTGGGTATGATCCTATGTCTCATTCAGGAATCTGATGGCTGTCTACTCAGCTTTCCACTTGACTCTTGCTCCCTTCTGTCTTGTGCTAAGGGTAGAGTATCACACTTGCACAGCCAGGCGGTCGGTCCGGTCGCTTTCACATACTGCGTCTTAGTGTGCTCTGCAATTACCCAATCCCTTGATGACAGCTGAGTTAAGTGTCGATGCGGCCGGACAGGAATGCTAATGCTATCGGAGAGAATGGGCCGTCGCAGTGTGACGCCTCTGCAGTACTTAGCATTCAAACGAACAGGCCTGAGCCTTCCACTCCTCTCCTCCCGCTCACTCATCCATTCGACTGCCTGACTAGCATACAGATAAGCTTTACTGCATTTTTCTCCACTTCCAAACATGTCCAAAAGGGGTCAGGATTGGTAAGGCTGCATTGCATGGATGATTTCTAGAACTGGTTCTTTACTGTGCAGAGTAGATGGGGAATATATGCATATTTTCTCTAAAGTTGGAGAACTAGCCTTTACATTTCTTACAGCATGTAGAGATACCTTTTCATTGGACTAATCTGTAGTATGGCCCCGGAGGATGAAATTAAAGTAAAACAACATCTGTACACGAGTGCTACTAAAGGATGATGATGCAATGGGACAGGACATATTTTACTTCCCATATGTCTCTTTAAAATTGGTTTTTTTTTGAGACCACAGTAGCTGGGCATCTCTGAAGAGATGAGTGAAGTCGTGACACAGAATGAAAACGCCATATATTACTAGCCACATAACATATCTGTAGCATTTGTATATAAATGTTTGTATTCAATATTTTTGTTATTGGATTAGTGTATTACTGTAAAGCTGTCCATACACATTAGGTTAATATGTGTCAAACACAGTGTTGTGTATGGGGGCCTCCCGACTCCCCCTGGACAGCAGTTATCAGGGGAGAGAAGGATAAGGCAGTTGGATTTGGTCTGACAGCCATCTAAAATTTATGTGGGCCCCATTCAGACGACTGTGTTATACAGGCCGTGAAAGCCCGGCCTGTGCTGCCCCAGAGGACGGGAGTGCACGGCGTCATTGGTTGCTATGACGCCGTGCGCTTCATGAGGCCGCCGCCATACAGTGAAACACTGTACACAGCGTGTACAGTGTTTCACTGTACGGCGGCGGCCTCAGAAAGCGCACGGCGTCATAGCAACCAATGACGCCGTGCGCTCCCGTCCTCTGGGGCAGCACAGGCTGGGCTTTCACGGCCCATATCGGGCCGTGAAACACGGTCGCCTGAATGGGGCCTTAAACGGGTTGTCTGGGCTACAGAAATTGATGACCTAACCTCAGGATAGGTCATCAGTATTAGACTGGCAGTGATCTGACTCCCCGCACCCCTGCCGATGGGCAGTATCAAGGGGCCATGGCCCTCATGCGAGCCTGGCGTCCTCGTCAAGGTTTACCTGCATGGCGTCCCATTCACTTTAATAGGACGAACAGCAGTAATTACATTGCACCAATGCTACAGGGGAGACGGCGTGCAGGTAAACATGATTGCCATGGCCCCTAAAACAGCTGATTTGGCGGGGGTGCTGGAAGTAGGACCACCACCGATCCAATATCCTGAGAATAGCACCAATGTGAAAAAGACTGGAATTTGCTTCCATTCAATTATCAGTATGAACTTAGGTGACACGTTTCGGCTCAGACACAAGCCTTTTGGAAACATACAGCGTATGGTAGTTACCGTGGTGGTGGGATGTTATCGATTGATGTTGGGGCGGCCTATTTAAAGGGGTTCTGTAGTTTTTTCAAACTGATGATCTATTCTCTGGATAGATCATCAGCATCTGATCGGCGGGGGTCCGACACCCGGGACCCCTGCTGATCAGCTGTTTGAGAAGGCAGCGGCCTTCTCTGTGTTTACCGCAGGCCAGTGACGTCACGACTACTATCACTGGCCTGGGCGCGGCTAAGCTCCATTCATGTGAACGGAGCTTAGCCCCGCCCAGGCCAGTGATACTAGTCGTGACGTCACTGGGCCTGCGGTAAACACAGAGAAGGCCGCGGCGCCCCTGCAGCGCCGCTGCCTTCTCAAACAGCTGATCGGCAGGGGTCCCGGGTGTCGGACCCCCGCCGATCAGATGCTGATGATCTATCCAGAGGATAGATCATCAGTTTGAAAAAACTACAGAACCCCTTTAAATAGGCTGTATAGGGGATAACTGTTAGATTGGTGGGGGCCTGACTGTTGGGGGAGAGGTTGAGAATTAGCTTAGTGCAGAGACCACTTCACAGTGAAGCTTTTCCTACAGTGTAATTGCAGGAGCAGAACCTGGCAGAATAAAAGTTCATAGTCGCACTACTCCCCAGACCTATGCATATCATGCTCTCCTTGACTCCTAGTTAGAGCTGTTAGCAGTTTTGCTTGGTCAGAACTGCTGACCGATTACCTTTAAAGGGATTCTGTCACCACGATTTTGACTATTAAGTTATTTATAGCACTGGATTCAGCTGACTATAAGCATCTCCAAAACGTTATTGTTATAGGGCATAAATGAAGATCTGATGTTAAAAATACCTTTTTTATCAACTGTCAATCTCTTTCTTAAGGAGCCCAAGGGGATGTGCCAGCGATGTTGGAGCCCGGGCACGGCGATTCAGTTGGAGCCCAGGACCGCCCACCTCATTAATATTCACTTCACTGCTTGAAGCAGTGAAGCTCCGGCACGGCTGTAATCCCGCGCAGGCGCAGTACATCCTGTGAAGCTGTAGCCGGCAGACCGCACGGCGCAGACCACTTAATGTACTGCGCCTGCGCGGGATTACAGCCGTGCCGGAGCTTCACTGCTTCAAGCAGTGAAGTGAATATTAATGAGGTGGGCGGTCCTGGGCTCCAACTGAATCGCCGTGCCCGGGCTCCAACATCGCTGGCACATCCCCTTGGGCTCCTTAAGAAAGAGATTGACAGTTGATAAAAAAGGTATTTTTAACATCAGATCTTCATTTATGCCCTATAACAATAACGTTTTGGAGATGCTTATAGTCAGCTGAATCCAGTGCTATAAATAACTTAATAGTCAAAATCGTGGTGACAGACTCCCTTTAAAAAAGAGTTAGCAAAATGAAGTCAATGGGTCTGTAAAAATGGGGAAGGCTCAAGGATCGCTTCCATATTCCGCAGATCTGTGGTTTGTGGACCGCAAAATGCTTACGGTTGTGTGCAAAAGGCCTAAAGAGGTTTTCTGAATTCAATAAAAACTCAGTCGGCCCTTGTCAATGGTCTAAAATAAGAAAAGAATCGATACTTGCCCCCTTTCCCCGCTGCTTCTTCCAGCACTGCACTCTGGGCTTCCCCACTGCTGACGACGTCCTCCCATCTGAAGAGGTGATATTCACCGTGCATCTTATCACTGGCCTCAGCGGTACACGGGACGTCACCGGTGCTGCCAGGAAAACAAACCGGGAGCAGCTGGAAGAATTCTGTATCTTTTCTTTTGTTATTTTAGTACATTTACAGGGACTACCTGAGTTTTTATTATATTAACTCAGAAAGGCCTGATGCACACGACTGTAAGGATTTTGTGGTCCACAAACCACAGATCTGCAGAATACAGAAGCGGTCATTGACTTCATTTTGCAGACGAGTATGTTCTATCTTTTGCTGAACAGACATACGGATGCAGAAAACACCTAGATGACTAAAACAATCATTTGTTCTTAAAGTTCAACATTTATTTGGTTGAAATTATCCTTTTTGATCAACTTTAGACCAACTTTAGGCCCTTTGTTCATGGCCACCTTAAGGGGGACAGATCTCAGTAGAGTTCCAAGGCCCCTGCATTCTTACAGTTGGCTGGCATTCTCAGCTCCATGGACCAGTACTAATGATGTCTTCCTAAATATCTCAGATATCAAAGGATAATTTAGTTTATACAAACCCGTCCTTGTTGTGGAGGGAGGTATGGTATATTGGTGGCCCGGCGGGTTGTTAGGATGGGCCTTACTCTATGTAGCCACCGCGCCCTCCACAGGACCACAGACAGCATGTTTATTTGTGATTGATCCACCTTAAACGCAAGTGATGTCCCCTGGGACCAACTAGCCAGTCAAACCGGAATTGGTGGGTCAATTGCAAATATAATATAGCAATGTAATATTGAACAGGGGGGATTGCCAATAACAACATGAATATACACTCACCGGCCACTTTATTAGGTACACCTGTCCAACTGCTCGTTAAGACTTAATTTCTAATCAGCCAATCACATGGCGGCAACTCAGTGCATTTAGGCATGTAGACATGGTCAAGACAATCTCCTGCAGTTCAAACCAAGCATCAGTATGGGGAAGAAAGGTGATTTGAGTGCCTTTGAACGTGGCATGGTTGTTGGTGCCAGAAGGGCTGGTCTGAGTATTTCAGAAACTGCTGATCTACTGGGATTTTCACGCACAACCATCTCTAGGGTTTACAGAGAATGGTCCGAAAAAGAAAAAACATCCAGTGAGCGGCAGTTCTGTGGGCGGAAATGCCTTGTTGATGCCAGAGGTCAGAGGAGAATGGGCAGACTGGTTCGAGCTGATAGAAAGGCAACAGTGACTCAAATTGCCACCCGTTACAACCAAGGTAGGCAGAAGAGCATCTCTGAACGCACAGTACGTTGAACTTTGAGACAGATGGGCTACAGCAGCAGAAGACCACACCGGGTGCCACTCCTTTCAACTAAGAACAGGAAACTGAGGCTACAATTTGCACAAGCTCATCGAAATTGGACAGTAGAAGATTGGAAAAACGTTGCCTGGTCTGATGAGTCTCGATTTCTGCTGCGACATTCGGATGGTAGGGTCAGAATTTGGCATCAACAACATGAAAGCATGGATCCATCCTGCCTTGTATCAACGGTTCAAGCTGGTGGTGGTGGTGTCATGGTGTGGGGAATATTTTCTTGGCACTCTTTGGGCCCCTTGGTACCAATTGAGCATCGTTGCAACGCCACAGCCTACCTGAGTATTGTTGCTGACCATGTCCATCCCTTTATGACCACAATGTACCCAACATCTGATGGCTACTTTCAGCAGGATAATGCGCCATGTCATAAAGCTGGAATCATCTCAGACTGGTTTCTTGAACATGACAATGAGTTCACTGTACTCAAATGGCCTCCACAGTCACCAGATCTCAATCCAATAGAGCATCTTTGGGATGTGGTGGAACGGGAGATTCGCATCATGGATGTGCAGCCGACAAATCTGCGGCAACTGTGTGATGCCATCATGTCAATATGGACCAAAATCTCTGAGGAATGCTTCCAGCACCTTGTTGAATCTATGCCACGAAGAATTGAGGCAGTTCTGAAGGCAAAAGGGGGTCCAACCCGTTACTAGCATGGTGTACCTAATAAAGTGGCCGGTGAGTGTATATATTTAATACAAACGTTGACTCTGGGGGTCTTAATGCCAAACTATAGAGGCATTACCACTGATATAGTATGAAATTGATATATAAAGTGGATTAGATATTTCTGTATTGAACAGGACATAATGATACATGAAAATAGGTTACCATATCATTGGTCATTATATTTGAAAGCTACATTGGACTTTTTTGCCATTTGCACACCCCTTCTCTATGAATTAAATCTTACAGCCATTTAACCATAATGGGAGATTCTTCTGTGATGCTATGTCCCCTGAGGAACTAGTCCCTTCGGTACAGGGAAACGCGTTGGGCCATTTAATGATACATTAATGGCAAATGAATTGGTGAAATCCAATGACTTGTGAATAGAGAGACTTTATTTTTTTCAGAGTTTTTTTTTGTCTTGATTTGGCTGATCATGTGTACTCTAGATGAGAGGAATTATATCAGTTATGGATTATAAAACTGTATATACTAGCAATCATGACTGACTAATTGACGTCTGGGTGGTGGTCCTTTATCTCTGTGTCAGGGATCGCCCCTATTGGGGCGGCTATTCGGTTTTTAGACAGGGCCTATAGAATAGGGAGGAACAGGGATATTCCTTCTAGTGGTATTTTTATATGTAATACATAAAGGTTATGTTTTAGTGGTGATGGTCTGTGATAGTCCGAGTACAGGGTAACCCTAATTGAGATAAAACATAACTTTTACTGTTTATGCTAAGAGTAAATACAAGTGTGATCCATTAAAACTATCGGGTACCGCTATAACGCTATTATGTTATGGTGTACAGATCACGTCTATCATCTGATAAGACATTGGAGTGAGGTGTTGGCTCAAATTGCATATGAAATTCTGGTGGGGGGTTGATCTACCAGTATTTTGGGGTGAATCTATAGGTACCCATATTACCCAATATGTCCCAGGTCTAGTGGTCTCGGTGTAGTCTGGCTGCAGCCTACTTTTTGGATTCTTCCAAAGTAGCAGAGGAGTACTTGATTTTGTGAATACATGCTTTAATGAGCAGTCATACATAGTTGTGGAGAGAGACCTCTTCCACTCTTGAGGTCTCCCCTTACTCCTTTCTTACACCCCTAAGGGGGAGAAGTATAGAGGGGGGAGAAGGTACGTTCAGATCACACACTCCTATCAGAGACTGATTACCTGGCCCTGGGGGGCTTCACTATTGGTTGCAAAAACACAAGACGTGTGCAGGATCACAGTAAAATGTGGCAGGGCTAGTGCTTGCTGACTACCAGACCTTCAGAATCTACCTCCTAATAGAAGTGTCGGTATGGGCAACTTAAGTGTGCCTTCTGACCCTTCTCTTTCCCCCGATTAGGGGTATAAGAAAAGAGCAAGGGGAGACCCCAACAGTGGAAGAGGTCTCTCTCCACACCTAGGCTCTGATAGGAGTGTGCATGTGTGATCTGAGTGTGCCTTCTCCCCCTATATCCTTCCCCTGCTTAGGGGTATAAGAAAGGAGTAAGGGGAGAACTCAAGAGTGGAAGAGGTCTCTCTCCACAACTATGTAAGACTGCCGACTAAAGCGAGTACTCCTCTGCTACTTTGGAAGAATCCAAAAAGTAGCCTGCAGACTATACTGAGACCACTAGACCTGGGACATATTGGGTATTCTAGATACATATAGATTCACCCCAAAATACTGGTGGATCAACCCCCCCCCCCCACCACCACCACCACCAGAATTTCATGTGCACTTTGTGCCAACACCTCACTGAAATACCCTATCAGATGATAGACGTGATCTGTACACCATAACATAATACAGTCATGGCCAAAAGTTTTGAGAATTATACAAATATTAATTTTTACAAAGTCTACTGCTTCAGTTTTTATAATGGCAATTTTCATATACTCCAGAATGTTATAAAGAGTGATCAGCTTAACAGCAATTACTTGCAAAGTCAATATTTGCCTAGAAAATGAACTTTATCCCCCAAAACACATTTCAACATCATTGCAGCCCTGCCTTAAAAGGACCAGCTAACATTGTTTCACTGATTGCTCCAATTAACACAGGTGTGGGTGTTGATGAGGACAGGGCTGGAGATCAATCTGTCATGATTAAGTAAGAATGACACCACTGGACACTTTAAAAGGAGGCTGGTGCTTGGCATCATTGTTTCTCTTCTGTTAACCATGGTTATCTCTAAAGAAACACGTGCAGTCATCATTGCACTGCACAAAAATGGCCTAACAGGGAAGAGTATCGCAGCTAGAAAGATTGCACCTCAGTCAACAATCTATCGCATCATCAAGAACTTCAAGGAGAGAGGTTCCATTGTTGCCAAAAAGGCTCCAGGGCGCCCAAGAAAGACCAGCAAGCGCCAGGACCGTCTCTTAAAAGTGTTTCAGCTGCGGGATCGGGCTACCAGCAGTGCAGAGCTTGCTCAGGAATGGCAGCAGGCAGGTGTGAGTGGCATCTGCACGCACTGTGAGGCGGAGACTCTTGGAGCAAGGCCTGGTCTCAAGGAGGGCAGCAAAGAAGCCACTTCTCTCCAGAAAAAACATCAGGGACAGACTGATATTCCTCAAAAGGTACAGGGAGTGGACTGCTGAGGACTGGGGTAAAGTCATTTTCTCTGATGAATCCCCTTTCCAATTGTTTGGGACATCTGGAAAACAGCTTATTCGGAGAAGATGAGGTGAGCGCTACCACCAGTCTTGTCTCATGCCAACTGTAAAGCATCCTGAAACCATTCATTGTGTGGGGTTGCTTCTCAGCCAAGGGAATCGGCTCTCTCACAGTCTTGCCTAAAAACACAGCCATGAATAAAGAATGGTACCAGAATGTCCTCCGAGAGCAACTTCTCCCAACCGTCCAAGAGCAGTTTGGCGATCACAATGCCTTTTCCAGCATGATGGAGCACCTTGCCATAAAGCAAAGGTGATAACTAAATGGCTCAGGGAACAAAACATAGAGATTTTGGGTCCATGGCCTGGAAACTCCCCAGATCTTAATCCCATTGAGAACTTGTGGTCAATCATCAAGAGACGGGTGGACAAACAAAATCCTACAATTCTGACAAAATGCAAGCATTGATTGTGCAAGAATGGACTGCTATCAGTCAGGATTTGGTCCAGAAGTTGATTGAGAGCATGCCAGGGAGAATTGCAGAGGTCCTGAAGAAGAAGGGTCAACACTGCAAATATTGACTTGCTGCATTAACTCATTCTAACTGTCAATATAAGCTTTTGTTACTCATAATATGATTGCAATTATATTTCTGTATGTGATAAAAACATCTGACAAACACACATAAAAACCAGAGGGCAGCAGATCATGTGAAAATAGAATATTTGTGTCATTCTCAAAACTTTTGGCCATGACTGTATAGTGATAGCGTTACCCAGATAGTTTTAATGGATCACACTTGTATTTTCTCTTAGCATAAATAGTAAAAGTTACGTTGTATCTCAATAATGGTTACCTTGTACGGGGACTATTTTTTGGGTTGTTAACCTTCTCATCTAGTTTTTGTCAAAATGCCCATGGGCTTCACCTTCTTAGAGGCTTCTTTTTGTCAGTGGTCTATGATATATACATTCTTTAATCCCAAGTAGGTATGTTTCCTATATGCTTTAGTACAGTACATTTTATTATTGCATATATATGCGTGTATACAATTAATTTATACAAAATGCTAGTTTATTTTAACTCTAGTTTACAAGTTTAACAACATCAATCCACAAGTCAAACATCAATCTGCTTTCACCTCGCTTTTGAATCAATTGAGGTCTTCTGTAAGACTGTGGTGTCATCTGTTGTACTGTAGTTCTCCATTTATTCCACAAGGAGGTGATATGCAGATGCAGAATAAAGTAAAAATGTTCGACCTGAACAGTGAAGTGTCAGCCCGACGGGTGACAGAGGATATTTGGAGAGCACTACAGAACTGGTGCTTAAAGAACATTTGTCAGTGTGATCAACCCTATTAAATCAGGCATACTGCATGTTTGAGTTGATCCAGTCGATTGAAACCACCCATATGCAGTTGAAATTCAATGTCTCATTTTATACAAAATCTGCATTTTATGCTAATTAGGTGTTCAGTGCACTGAGGGGTGGGCCGCATCCCTCTGCCTTGCCTTACAGATACCGCGATCGGTGTTGATCTGAGGGGTTAGATGATGGGGTTTGGTGTGGACACCGTTATCCCTCATTGCGGCTGAGTGCCTGCTGAATGATACAGCCGGCACCGCCTCATAAGGAGCGGCCTGCTGCTGATACGTTAGGTATATTTTAGTGCGAAATTTTTTTTTCCTTTGGCTGCACATGCTGTAAAAATATAACAGCGCTTATACTTATGTTGCTCATCCCCTGTGGCTGTTCTTCCGATGTTGTTTCGGTCCACTCTGTGATCCACATTGTACTCCAGTCGCAATGCGCCTGGAAATGACTCGGTTTGCCAAATGACCAGTCAGTGGCTGAGGCAGGTCATTGGGGTCCACACTAATACTGTACTGACCCCGGCATCTTTGGAGTCAAGAGGCAGATATTGGAAATCACTCCAATGATGGCCGTTCTAGAAGGAGCCTGGTGTCAGTCAGTGCTGGGCTCTCACAGTAAGGCTACTTTCACATCTGCGCTTTCTCTTTCTGCTACTGAGATCCGTCATAGGATCTCAATAGCGGGGGGGAAAACGCTACCATTTTGTCACCATTCATTGTCAATGGGGACAAAACTGAACTGAATCAAACAGGGTGTACCAGAATGCATTCCGTTCTGTTCCATCGTGGACAGAATAACGCTGCAAGCAGTGTTTTTCTGTCCGTGATGTGGTGCGGAGCAAGACTGATCTGTCCTGACCTACAATGTAAGTCAATGGGGACGGATCTGTTTTCTCTGACACAGTAGAAAACGGATCCGTCCCCCATTGACTTTCAGTGGAGTTCATGACGGATCCGTCTTGGCTATTTTAAAGATAATACGACCGGATCTGTTCATAACGGATGCAGACGGTTGTATTACCAGTAACAGAAGCGTTTTTGCTGATCCATGACAGATCCAGCAAAAACATTAGTGTGAAAGTAGCCTAATCCGGAGTGCTGCATCAGCGCAGCCTGTGAGATCTGTTCAGTTCAGGACTGAACAGGCTGTGTGAACACGGTGCTTCCAGAACAAAGAAAGTCTCATGCATGGAAATACTCATGGGACCTTTTGTAAAGCCTAAAATTGTCTGTACAGGCTTCTGTGACACTTCTATAGGCATTATTGCGACCCCTGTTTGGGGGCACTAAGGGAGTTTGGTTATAACTCGGACAAGCCCTTTAATATACTAATATCTTGGCCTCTTGTAACAGTTAGTCTAAGTGTCTTTAAAAATGAAAGTTATAGTGTTAAAAGATCTTTTCAACCTTTTTATGATTTTGTTGCAGATGGAACGCCAAAGACTAGCACGAGAAAAGCAGTTGAGGGAAGAGGCCGAACGAACGAGGGATGAGTTAGAGAGGAGATTGCTGCAGCTGAAGGAGGAGGCTCAGATGGCCAATGATGCTCTTGTGAGTGCATTACATTTGAAATGATTTCAGAAGTCAACGCTATTATATACAGTATTTTATGTGTATTGTCTTCAAATCCCCAAATGAATGTGACCTGAACTGTACACTGCATCTGTTTGGGGGGTGCATGTGGACCTGTTATAGTCACAATAATTATTTTACAGATTGATCTTACAAGATAAAGGAATATCTTGCAGGATCACGCAAAGCCATTCTTGATGCTCTCCGCAACAGTTGGACAGTGTTAGATAGGTGGAGATGACTCTACCTCTGTAGAAGAGATGTTTGCCGCCCCTTGGCAAATCTCATGCTATTATATAGGGCAGCCGAAATAATGATGGTCATGGGAAGGCGAGGGTCAGAATACTCAGATGACTGGCAGGATTTATGTTAGGTGCACAGTTAACATTTTTTTAAAAACTTGGGGACGAGTCTTTTTTAGTAATCAATAGAATAGTAGCAGGGGACCTAATGTGTGTGTGAAAATGTGCCTTACACCACATCCCCTATACTTGACAGAGGACGCCATGCGCATGGATTTGTGTAGGTTTTGCCAAATTGTAACCTTGAACTTGTACTGTTTCATCATTAAATTAAAAGGTTGGCCAGTTTCCTATATTGATGACCTATCCTCAGAATAGGTTATTAGTATCAGATCCGTGTGGGTCAGACTCCCGGAACACTTGCCAATCAGCTGTTTTAAGAGAACGCAGTGCTCATATGACGCTGTGTTCTCTTCACTGTTTACCTGCTCACTGTCAAAATCGCAGCAGTGAGCAGTACAATTACAGCTCTTTCCCATTCCCTTCAATGGGAAGGAGCAGTTATACTCTGTTCTGTCCCATTGGGGAAACCGTTCTACAGTTATAACTGTCCTTACATCCAGTAAAACAGCTGCCTTGACAATACTGAGCACTTACTGCTCACTCACACATATCTCCCGGCTGCAGGTTACTCAGCATGCCGGGGATACAGCAGAAGAAGTCACTCACAGCGCTGGCCATGCTGATCAGTGAGAAATAGCAAGGAGAATAAGTATAATTAGTTTACAGATATTAATCTACTGTCCTGTCCACTATGTGAGGGAGCAGTAAGCGCAGAAGCCTATCTTCCCACTCAGTACTGCATTAGGAAGACGAATGTACCTTAGCCAATTTCACTTTAGAGAGCGCTGCTAAGGGGCCGTTCAGACGGCCGTGGTATTGCGGATCTGCAAAAATGTGGATCTGCAATACCACAGATGCTGACCAGCGTGTGTTCCGCAAATTGCGGAACACACGGCCCGGCACCCCGTTCTAAATGCCTATTCTTGTCTGCTACTGTGGACAAGAATAGGACATGTTTTTTTTTTTTTTTGCTGAGCCGCGGCTGCCCGCTATCATTGAAGTGAACGGGGCCGCACCTATTCCGCAATTTTCTTATGTGAACAGGCCCTACGGGACGTTTCTGGACAAGTTTTCTAGTATAAATGTAAGATTTTTCTGAAATGTTAGAAAAAAATTCCCTATCTCTGTCCCTAAACATTAGCAAACAAAAAAAGACAGTTACACTTTAAAGCTACATTCACATGACCGTAGTGTTTTGTGGATCTGCAAACCACGGATACCGGCCCATGTGCACTCCGCCATTTGCAGACGGCACATCCCCCGTTATCATAGAAAACGCCTATTCTTGTCTGCAATTGTGGACAAAAATAGGACATGCTGTATTTTTTTTGTGCAGCCGCGGAACAGAACTACGCATCTTTTGTGGCCCAATTGAAATAAATGGGTCTGCATCCATTATACAAAATTGCAAAAATTTGCATTCATATGGTCGTGTGAATGTAGTGTTAATAAGTAAAGCGCAGCAGATGTGCTAGAGACGCTTTCTCCTGTATATACTCTGCTGGGAGTTTTATCACATTTTTTTTTCTAATAATTATGGCAAAAATCCCACAAAACCTGCACATACTGTATACAGGAACCCTAAAGCTGTTTTCATGCATGGGTATTTTGGTCAGCATTTTGCATCAGTACCTGTGGAAAGAATTGTACCTTTTCTGTTTTTTCGATCCACTCTTTTAGTTTGGGTTGCAAAAAAAAAAAAAAAAGTCTGTAAGTGACCTAAGGGTGTTTTCACACATGTTGGTGAGGAAGGGTAATGCTCGACGTTTGTCGCTACATACCATGCTGCTCCTGGACTTGTGTTATTTGACATTGCAAATACATAGGTAGCCACTAACACACATGATAGAACTCCAGGAGTGCCCTTACACAGTGCTACCCGGCCATGGGGTCTGCATACAGACCACTGCTAATTTCTGGGATACACTTGTACTTACTGGTCTGTACTTGACATTGTTTCAGATGGTGAATACACATGCTGCGTGGCAATTAGCAGCAATCCACATGCAGATCCCGTGACCGGGTATTGTAACCATTAATTGAGTATTCTTTTCTCTAGATGAGATCTGAAGAAACGGCTGACCTTCTAGCCGAAAAGGCCCAAATTACAGAGGAAGAAGCTAAACTACTTGCCCAGAAAGCGGCTGAGGCAGAGCAGGAGATGCAGAGGATCAAAGCCACCGCCATTCGTAGTGAAGAGGAAAAGCGGCTCATGGAGCAAAAGGTGCTGGAGACTGAAATGCTGGCGCTAAAAATGGCAGAAGAATCTGAGCGAAGGTAGATAAATGTGTAAACCAAAAGTGATGTTTTTAATAGTCTGTTATGTAATGATGTCCAATAGGATTGAAGTTAAAGGGAACCTGTTGCCTGCTGTCCTCACTGAGGGAAGCATAGTGTAATGACATGCCCACTGATTTCAGCGGTCTTTCCCTTCTGCGATGGCAGGCGGTACTATGATAGTACAGAAATGCGCCAGCACTGCGAGGGAGGTGGCCTGCACTCCACTGCCTCCGGACAATGAGTGATATGTTCCTTTCCAATACACAACAGGAAAGAAACCTGTCACTCATCGTCCAGAGGTGGAGGAGGGCAGCGAGCCTTATTGGACTCATCTCCCTTGGCATGTCAGTACTGTAAAAGTACTTACTGCCATTATAGAAATGACAGACCACTGAAATCAGCAGGTATATCAGTACACTATGCTGCCCTCAATGAGGGCATCATAGTTCAAGTTCCCTTTAACCTAGGCATAAACAATTCCTATCCAGGTATAGGAGCTAGCAATAACTCATAGCAGGGATGGGTTCAACAGCAGGCTCCCCTTCCTTTTCCCCTTTTGTCATATCTAGACCTTCTTGTTTCCCCAGTTCTAACATTAGGGCCTCCACCCTTCCTTCTGTAGTCCAAGCACAAATTAAAGGGGTATTGCGGTTACCATAAATATAACTTATGTTTTAGACTAATTCATCATCAATAATTACCTAATATAAAGTAGATACAATATATTTACCGTTCAGTAGTAATAAAAGATCTTTTCTTCCTCTGCTACCCACTGTATTTCCTCATACATTATCATGGCATCGACCTGTTGTTCTGAGCCTTTGTTAGGTCGAGCATGCTCAGTGTGTTGCTATCAGTTCTCTAGCTAAATGTCAGTGTGCTGCTGATTGGTGAGTAGAGGGGGCGTGACCAGACTAGAATATCAGGCAGCCAATCAGTAATCAGCAACACTCACAGCAGGAAAGCTAGGCATTGTGGGGATTGTAGTCTTTTTGATGTTTTGTGAGGGAAGATCAGGAGCCATGATACTCTGTGTGTTGCAGGCTCACATAGGAGCTAGACAAATGGATTGCAAGGTAAATTGAAGATCTGGTTATATGTGTATATGGGTTCTGGTTGGGTCACAGCTTGCAGTCTTAATGCAATTTTTAAATTAATTTACTTTACTGGAATACTAATAATGCAGGGGTAGCACAAAGTCATATTATCTGTGAGGGGGTTCAGGTAAAGACGTTTAGAATCAGTACAGCATTTAACTAGGTTCCTCTGTAAGACTTGATTGTCATCTTTTTCTTTATCATTCTTCCCCTGTCTCAGAGCTAAAGAAGCAGAGCAACTGAAGCAAGATTTACAAGAGGCGCGGGAGTCTGAGCGTAGAGCCAAACAAAAGTTATTGGAAATTACCAGCAAAACAGCCTATACGGTGAGGTTTGGCCAATACCAGGACCTAATTGTAATGGCGTCCACATGTGAAGTGGTAAAGATAACTGGATAGTTGATACTGATACCAGGAGTCATTGAGTGATACTGGATTGAGTGATGTTATGTTACACTTGGGATATTAAGGAACAAGCTTATTCAGAATATTAACCTTTTTTTTCTTTTCTGTGTGACCATTTATTCATTATTGGTGATTCAGTATATATATGTTTTCCCAAAACCTTTGAGAACAGGGAACCTTAAAGGGTTATTCTCATTTTAGACAATGGGGGCATATCGCTAGGATATGCCCCCATTGTCTTATAGGTGCGGGTCCCACCGCTGGGACCCGCACCTATATCGAGAACGGAGCCCCCGAAGTGAATGAGGGCGCACTGCGCATGCGCAGCCGCCCTCCATTCATTTCTATGGGGCCGCCGAAAATAGCCGAGCGCTGGCTCGGCTACTTCCGTCTGCTCCATAGAAATGAATGGGAGCCGACCGCGCATGCACGGCCCGGCTCCCATTCATTCCTATGAGCGGCGCGGGGAGCTGCGCCTGGTGGTTGCCGGACCCCCGGAAACCTGGGGTCCTCCAGGCGCAGCGCTCCCCGCTCCGTTCTGGCTATAGGTGCGGGTCCCAGCGGTGGGACCCGCACCTATAAGACAATGGGGGCATATCCTAGCGATATGCCCCCATTGTCTAAGATGAGAATACCCCTTTAAATGTATATTCCAGAGATACTTTCACATCAGCGGTTTCCCTTTCCTCTATTGAGTTCCGTCATAGGGTCTCAATAGCGGAGGAAAACGCTTCAGTTTTGTCCCCATTCATTGTCAATGGGGAGAAAACTAACCTGAAGGGAATGGAGAGCACCAGAATGCATTCCATTCCATTGCGTTCCCGTGACGCACACAAAATCGCAGCAAACAGCATTTTTGAGTGCGTGTGGGATGCGGAGCAAGATAGCTCCATCATGGCTCACAATGTAAGTCAATAGAGACGGATATGTTTTCTCTGACACCATAGAATGGATCTGTCCCCCATTGACTTACAGTGGTTTTAGAGACGGATCCGTCATTGCTATGTTAAAGATAATACAAATGGATGGGTTCAAAACGGATGTAGACGGTTGATGGAAGCGTTTTTGCTGATCCATGACAGAGCCAGCAAAAACGCTGGTGTGAAAGTAGCCTTAAAGAAGAACTCCCGAAAAATGTTTTATTCTCTGACCTGTTAGAAAGGTGCATGATATAATCTGTAGTGAATGTCATTTTCTTATCAGAGGCTGAAATTGAGAGTTTCCACTCTCTTCTTATTGTAGCTGGGTCATGTGACCAACTCCCTGACCTCCAACTGACCCAGGACAGCAAGCCAGTCACTTCTCTATTCATAAAAATAAAAATTTTTGCGGGAGTTCTTTAAATGTCTGATCGGTTTTTGTCCTGTTTCCCAGCTATTCTAGAGCCGTTTCCCTATAGACTTTGTCACTCATCAACAGTCCTTTCCTTTTTATCCTAGTTTTAGAAGATATTGGAACTCAGATTGGACATTTGTCAAGTTTGAAAGTTACCCCCCATCCAAAGTTATCCTCAAACTCATTAATCAATGGCAGTCCAACTGCTGGGACCCCCACTGTACAGTGGTCCCATTCCCCTATGCTTATGGAACGGCAGGTGGTGCATGTGCCCTGCTGCTTCATTCTCTGTGGGACTGCCGGAGACAGACCAAGTATTAAGCTATCTCCGGAAGTCCAATAGAGAATGAATTGAATGGCAGGACGCACAGTCTACCTGCTGTTCCATTAGAGTGGGTGAACGGGACCCCCGTTTTCATGATCGTTGGTGGTCCCAGTGTCAGACTCCCACTGATCAGTTAGTTACCCCTAACCTGTGGATAAGGGGTAATGTTTAAACTTGAGCCACTTCTATAAGACATGTTCTAGGAGGGTGAGGTTAGAAATGAGAGATGTAAGCAATTCAACTAAAATGATCTTTTTTTTAGTTGGTTTTTGCTGATATCTAGCTCCTTAAAGAGGACCTTTCACCACTCCTGACATGTCTGTTTTAATAGCTCCATGCATTCCCCATGTAATAACAATTCTGGAACATCTATTCTTATGTCTCTGTGTTGTACCATTCCTTTATTATTTGCACTAGAAGTTATGAATGAATTGCTATTTGTCTTCAGTAAAGGAACAGAGGGGAGGTGACCAGTTGGGGGCGTGTACCTGCACATACTGACTATCCAATCAGGGCTGCCATTGTCAGACTGTGCAGATACACCACCCCATACTGGTCACCTCCCCTCTGTTCCTTTACTGAAGGCAAATAGCAATTCATTCATAACTTCTAGTGCAAATAATAAAGGAATGGCACATCATACAGACATAAGAATAGATGTTCCAGAATTGTTATTACATGGGGAATGCATGTAGCTATTAAAACAGACATGTCAGGAGAGGTGAAAGGTCCTCTTTAAATCAAACAAGCTCATGTGGTGGCCCCACTGGCTCATAAAGGCTTTAGTCATTTGTCCTCAGCCTTACCCCCATCGTGGGCTTTTCAGTATCGGTTTTTGCTGCATTGTCTGTCCAGTATATGAAGATCTTCGGTTGGGTAGACAAAGCTAAGGTGTGAGATAGCTAGACACTTCACTTTAATAAGACACCGATACAAATGTGCTTTTAAACTGTATTGATCTCCTGCTGTGTGAAACTACTCAGCAAATTATTGCTGCTGTTATTTTAAGATTCACTCACAGGCCGTACTGGACAGAGGTGCACATTCTGCTTAGTAGTTCTTTCCCAGCAAAACCCTTCACGAGGACTCGGCTGTTCACATAAAAGCTGGAATTCTCTTTAAATGTTTGTTCCTCATTATATACTAGATGTTGTCAGGAGTTTGGCAGGACTGCTTATTGAATCCCTTCAGTTCATTACATCTGGCAGATCTCGAGGTGCAGTTCAAAAGGGAAAAGCAAAGAAAGAGTCAATTTTCATTTCTCATCCCATAATTGCTTTTCTTTGAACAGCATTTTTCATCCTCACGAAAAAAAATTGTTTGTAGTTTAAAAAAATATTAATTCAGCATTATTCGGTTTCACTGCTGACAGTTCATAATGACTGTACAGTGAAGGGGTGCACTTCAGTAGATAACTTGCTGCTCGCACTGGGAATGTAAGTTTTTTCAATTCAGATATTCACAGATAAAACTACAGTGTTAAAGTCAACCCTGAACTAAAAAACAAAATCTTAGCAGCACTAGCGTCATTCTGTTGTTGAATTCAAGATTAAAATCAGAAGTGTGAAAAAAAGAAAGCTGATCTTCTTTAAAGGTGATCTATCACCAGCAGAGTCGCTGGTAAACCAGACGCAATGGGGGGAATTTATCATTAGGAGAATATTTGAAGTCCGTTTTGCTTCAGTCTGTGTTGGAGTACTTTGTGCCACATTTATCAAATGTCACAGGTTGTTTGATAAATGTGGCTTGTCCTTAAACCTAACACTTCTGTCTAGAGAAGCTACTACACTTTTCCTACTCCACCCTCCTCCTGGAGTGAGATTGCGACTATTTTGCGACTTTTTAAAAAAGTCGCAATGATAAATCTGGAGTGAAACTCATTAACATGGCTAACCACACCCACTTTTCCACCCATATTACAAAACTGGAGTGAGTGGTGTACACATGCAAGAAGTCGCAAAATTTTGCGCAAAAAAGTCGCAAAAGCCCTATTTTGCGACTTTTTGATGCCAGAATTCTGGAGTGATGGTATGATAAATCAGGGCCAATGTCTTCCTGAATGTAATGATACCTTGCACTTAGCAATCCATTACTTCATTCTGGAGAAAATGTACCATATTTTTAATCCATATGCAAGTGAGCATTTAAGTGCACTGAAGACGGACTGAAGCCACTCTGTGCACCCTTGCCCTATTTGCAGCCTCTGCCAGCCCCTCTCTACTTACAGTGCCTTGCGAAAGTATTCAGCCCCCTGGAACTTTTCAACCTTTTGCCACATTTCAGGCTTCAAACAAAAAGATATAACATTTTACATTTTTGGTGAAGAATCAACAACAAGTGGGTCACAATTGTGAAGTGGAACGAAATTTATTGGATCATTTAAACTTTTTTGTAATAATAAAACTGAAAAGTGGGGCGTGCAAAATTATTCGGCCCCCTTGCATTAATACTTTGTTGCACCACCTTTTGCTGCTATTACAGCTGCAAGTCGCTTGGGGTATGTCTCTATCAGTTTTGCACATCTAGAGACTGAAATTCTTGCCCATTCTTCCTTGCAAAACAGCTCGAGCTCTTTGAGGTTGGATGGAGAGCGTTTGTGAACAGCAGTTTTCAGCTCTTTCCACATATTCTCAATTGGATTCCGGTCTGGACTTTGACTTGGCCATTCTAAGACCTGGATACCTTTATTTTTGAACCATTCCATTGTAGATTTTGCTTTCGTTTGGGATCATTGTCTTGTTGGAAGATAAATCTCCGTCCTAGTCTCAGGTCTTTTGCAGACTCCAACAGGTTTTCATCCAGAATGGTCCTGTATTTGGCTCCATCCATCTTCCCATCAATTTTAACCATCTTCCCTGTCCCTGCTGATGAAAAGCAGGCCCAAACCATGATGCTGCCACCACCATGTTTGACAGTGGGGATGGTGTGTTCAGCGTGATGAGCTGTGTTTAGAGTTGAGCGAACGTGTTCGTAACGAGCACTGTACTGCTCGGATCCCCTGCGCTCGCATGGGCGCAGCTATCCGGATCCGTCCTCCTCACCCGACAGATCCGGATGCCTGCGCCCATGCGAGCGCAGGGGATCCGAGCAGTACAGTGCTCGTTACGAACACGTTCACTCAACTCTAGCTGTGTTGCTTTTACGCCAAACATATCGTTTTGCATTGTTTCCAAAAAGTTGGATTTTGGTTTCATCTGACCAGAGCACCTTCTTCCACATGTTTGGTGTGTCTCCCAGGTGGCTTGTGGCAAACTGTAAAGAAGACTTTTTATGGATATCTTTGAGAAATGGCTTTCTTCTTGCCACTCTTCCATAAAGGCCAGATTTGTGAAGTGTTGGACTGATTGTTGTCCTATGGACAGACTCTCCCACCTCAGCTGTAGATCTCTGCAGTTCATCCAGAGTGATCATGGGCCTCTTGGCTACATCTCTGATCAGTCTTCTCCTTGTTTGAGATGAAAGTTTAGAGGGACGGCTGGGTCTTGGTAGATTTGCAGTGGTCTGATACTCCTTCCATTTCAATATGATCGCTTGCACAGTGCTCCTTGGGATGTTTAAAGCTTGGGAAATCTTTTGGTATCCAAATCAGGCTTTAAACTTCTCCACAACAGTATCATGGACCTGCCTGGTGTGTTCCTTGGTCTTCATGATGCAGAACCCTGAGACTATCACAGAGCAGGTGCATTTATACGGAGACTTGATTACACACAGGTGGATTCTATTTCTCTTCATCAGTCATTTAGGACAACATTGGATCATTCAGAGATCCTCAATGAACTTCTGGAGTGAGTTTACTGAACTGAAAGTAAATGGGCCAAATAATTTTGCACTCCCAACTTTTCAGTTTTATTATTACAAAAAAAGTTTAAATGATCCAATAAATTTCGTTCTACTTCACAATTGTGACCCACTTGTTGTTGATTCTTCACCAAAAATTTAAAATGTAATATCTTTTTGTTTGAAGCCTGAAATGTGGCAAAAGGTTGAAAAGTTCCAGGGGGCCGAATACTTTCGCAAGGCACTGTAGCTATTCAAGGCATTGTGCCTAGTTTAAACTGTGACTTTCACGGTGAGAGGTTAAAGGGATACATCCAACCAAAATCCATATTAGCAACTAAGATTGATATATAGATAGATAGATAGATAGATAGATAGATAGATAGATAGATAGACTTGTACATATATCTATTGAATGGTTTAGTTCCTGAGTCTTTATCTTACTGTTTGGACTTTTAGCACAGCAGGGAACCTGCCATGTTGAGTGTGGTGTTGGAGCTGCAGACAGCATGTTATATGGCAGGAGAATATATGGTTTTATGGGAAAATGTTCAGTGTAACTTATAATTTATGCATTTATATCTGTGTCCATTCTAGCCTCTAAAGTCAAAGAGGCGGTCCTATCAGTGACTGACAGCTTTTCCTGTATGGTTGTGTATACTGAGAGAGAGCTGTCAATCACTGATAGGAGCACTTCCTTGACTTCTGAATTGAAATGAATGAAATATATGTATCTCCATAAAACCTGCTGACCTGACAGATGTCCCCTTGTCAGCTGAATTTAATGGTGTTTTTTCCATCTCACCATGTGCTTGAACGGCTGAAGTTGCTTTTTAATTATATGCAAATGAGTCCCTAGGTGCAACAAGGGCGGTGCCATTGCACCCAGAGGCTCTGCTCACTCTCTTGCTTGCAACATCCCCTCCACTTTGAATGACAGGAATAGGCACATTGCCGTCAGTATTCGGCTCAGTACAGAAGCACCCCAATCCATAGATTCAGTACCGTGCTTGCGCCAAAAACACTGAAGTGCCTGAAGACAAACCTTGCAGGTGTGAGACTTCGGGGCCAGACGTGATTGTGTCTTCACGTCCTGGCCCTGTAAGGCAAAGTGGTGGGGACATGACATGCAAGAGGTTCAGTGGTGCTCATTTGCATATTATTAAAAAGTGAATTTCTCAGCAATGTGGACACAAAGCAAGATGTGACCAACGCTATTAAATTCAGCTGGCAAGCGCATATCTCAGGGCAGCTGGGTTGACTGAGATATATTTGGTGACAGATTCCCTTTAACAAAACTAATGCCTGTCCCTACTTTGTGCTGCCCTCAGATAGAGGAGCATAAATGTGGTAACAGCTTCCCTTTAATTCTGTTCAAAGTTTTCTGTAAAATCTGAATCTGTCGGTGTACGTTACACCAAATAACATGTACATAACACCGACTCTAGCAGGATCTCCTGACAGTCCTATGTGTATGCAGGCCTTTTAACTGTCCCCTCCCAAACTTTAATCCTTTGTTGTACCGTGAGATAAGCAGATATGATGTTTGGCCTCCGCTTGTCTCCATCTCTGGAATTGTATAAACGTGTGTGGGAGTGTTTATCTCATATATACAGCCAGCTAGTATAAGTATAGCCCGTCACACCACTGCACTACTCTACTACTAATTGAAAATGATTTTAAAACTGCTGTCCAGCTCATATTTTTATTCTATCTTTTAAAAGGCTCAGAATGACTTAAAATAAAAAGTTATAAGTCATACACCTCTCCACCAGTCCCTCAACACTTTTGTTAGGATGCCCACAGGATCTCTGCTTCCTGGTGCCTCTTGACACACAGGCTCAGGCAAGTCACTTCTGCAGTCAGCTAAACAAGCATTTACTGCGTCAAGAAGCACCAGGAAGCAGAGCCCAGTGGTGCCCCACGAGCATAGGAGAGATAAGGGATTCGTGGAAAATGTTGTGCCACTGTTCAAAAAGCTGAGCCCAGAAACTATAGGCCTGTAAGCATGACATCTGTCATGAGTAAATTGAAAGGTTTCTTAGAGATGCTATCTGGGAGTATCTCAATGAAAATAAGTATATAACACAGTATTGGTGCGGCTTCCTGAGGGATCGGTAACACAGAAGAGGACAGTACACCGCTACCAATGGATCTGGATAGATTGGAGGCTTGGGCAGAGAAGTGGCAGATGAGGTTTAACACTGACAAATGTAAGGTTATGCACTTTGGAAGGAATACTGCAAGTCACCAGTACATACTAAATGGTAAAACACTGGGTAACACTGACATGGAAAAGGACTTGGGAATTTTAATTGACAATAAACTTAAAGGGGTTCTCCCACGAAAAATATTCTACAGTTTTCAAACCAGCACCTGGATCTGAATAATTTTGTCATTGCATGTATTGCATGTAATTAAAAATTTAGTATAGCCACAGAGTTATCCAATAAAATGTATCTGTATTGTGCCACATGCTGTTTTTTTTCTTATTTCTTTGTCCTGCTCACTGAGAAGGCCGCACATGCTCAGTTTCGTTCTTCAGCTGCTTCCTGAGCTGTGATAGGGAGAGCTGAGACACGCCTCCTTAGCTGCAGCAGAAAAGACACTCCCCTTGAGCTATCAGCTTGATATAAATCTAGTAGAGCAATGAATAGGGAGATCTCTGGACCCATATGAGGTACAGGGCTGGTTCTAGCTTTGTTAGAAAGAGATTGTCATTTACTATATGACTTCTGATTTTCATTTTGGCATAAGCCATGGCATAACCCCTTTAACTATTGTATCCAGCGTCAGGCAGCTGCTGCCAAGGTCATTAAGATAATGGATTGCATTAAAAGTGACATAAATGCCCGTGATGAGAACATAGTCCTGACACTTTACAAATCACTAGTCAGACTACACATGAGTAAAGCTTCACTTCTATGGCCGGCTCGCGATCTTGCCGAGCCACGGCTCCGCAATAAAATATAGAACATGTCCTATACATACATATGAAACAGCAGACAAGTTTAGTCATTTTCAATGGGGCGCCCGGCCGTGTTCTGTAAATTGCGGAACACACACCGGGCAGCACCCGTAGTATTGCGGCGTCTGAATGCGGCCTTATTCACATGTGTTTTGGTCAGTGATTTCCAGGATCAGTACCTACAGACATACGTCTGTATTTCAGTCTAACAACCTGTTACTATGAGTATAATTACGTATTTTCTAAATGTACTGTGAGCCTTTAAAAAATAAATGAATAAAAAGATTGGCTAGAAAACCACTTTAAGATTTCAGAGTTGCAGTCTTTGTGTAGTCTGTCTTGCTTTTTTTTGTTCTTTTCTAAAACATGCAATTTTTCTAAACGTAAGTCATTACTTTTCCAGCAAGCAGCAGGAACTACCAGTAGCTCCGTGCCCCCTGTTGATGTGCCAAGCTTCAGCATGCTCAGTGACAGCCTGCCCTATGATTTCAAGGACACAGATATGAAGCGCCTGTCTATGGAAATTGAAAAGGAAAAGTAAGAGTTGTCTTACCTGTTTGTATGCGTTTTAAGCAGATTTTAGTTTCTGTATGTTAAATTTTATTTTATGTTACTTATATAGGGCCAGCATATTTTGCAGTTGTTTACACACATTGTCACTACTGTGGGTATCCAAATGGGATAACCTACCTCAAACATACACACACTAGGACCAATATGTATCACAAACCAGTTGTCAGTTTGCTTTGGAGTGTAATGGGTGCCAAATTGCCCAGTAGAAACACCTGCAAGCATAAAAAAACTGCCAGAGATGTTTCTTTTGGTTAGATTTTAAACCAAGACCCTAGTACTGCAAGGTAGCAGTGCCATGCTGCAAAATCTTCAGTTTATATGGGTATGTTGACCAGGACTGTACATTTCTTAAAACACTATGGAGGATATTGAGGTATGACTGCTCATGCACATACTGGAGGAGATTTATCAAAACTGGTACTAAGGAAAACTGGCCTAGTTGCCTATAGCAACCAATCAGATTCCACCTTTCATTTCTCCAAGCTCCTTTGGAACATGAAAGGTGGAATCTGATTGGTTGCTATGGGCAACTAAGCCAGTTTTGATCAATCTCCCCCACTCTATATTTAACAGAACCTGAGCAAACTGTAATTTTTACGTAGGTAAGTATGGTTGTGAATAGTTTTCAGAGAGGTAAGTGCTGATATCATGGCCACCTGGTGATTATGCTTGTTAATGGCATTGTCTAGACTAGATACAGTGGTCAACCGAGATCAGGACTAACCTGTGAATGTAAAGAAGACTGTTCTCATTCATTCATAAATTTTCTATAATATAAACAGGATAGACAGCTTTCAGGTAGACATTGAAGAGGACACAGCATTTGCACAAGTGCAGCGGCTCCCTCAAACAGCTGATCGTGGGGGTGCTGGTTGTCTGACCCCCCCCCCCCACCAAACTAATACTGATAACCTATCCCGAGGATAATAGGTCATCAGTATGATGAAACCAGACAACCCCTTTAATGGTACAGTTTTTCATGGCAGGTTTGCATCATTGTGTGCATCCATTTTCTGGCTGTCTATTTGTAATGACCATTTTCTCGGTCGTCACATTGGGGGACACAGGACCATGGGTTATATCTTGCTGCCACTAGGAGGCTGACACTAAAAAAGACCAAAAGAAAGTCGGCTCCTCCCAGCAGGATATAACCCGCCTACTGGCAGTAAACTAACCAGTTTAGTTTAGTTTAGTTTAGTGTCAGTAGGAGGCAGACACAGGTCTGGGTTTCCCAGTCCTTTGTCTGGTTTATTTTTTTCTATCTTTATTTTTTTCTAGTTTTTAATACTAGGTTTTCTTTCCACAGGTTCTGGGAAAGCTGGGTATTCTAGATCCAGCTTCCCTTCCTCTGTGACCAGGGCACAGTTCTTATATTGGAAGGACTGTCCACCCTGGGTCACCTACGGCCGGACCCAGCGCCCAGGGGATAGGTGCACTCCTGTTCCCCTCTGCGGACCACCCATCCGCCCCGTCCTCTGCTGCTCAGCCTCCCAGAGCTGCAGCAGTTCAGAGGTCCCCTATGTGCCGGCAGAAGACGTCGGAAGGTGAGTAGTGCGGGAACTACTGTGCCCTCCGGCTTTCCCCCCCCCAGCAGTGTGCCGGGGTCAGTGTCTCTACCTCTGTGGGGGGCCCCTCTCCCTGGCGCCAGCGTTGCTTGCGGGATCGGGGCTCCCGACTCCCGGCTGTGCCCTCTCTCGATGTGGTGCTGCTGTGGCTCATGGGAATGTTCTGCGCTCAGTAGGTGAGCGTCAGGGTTGGAGCTCCGGGCGTTTTTCTCCATCGGCGTTCTCCGGCCGGGGCCGCGTCACTCAAGCGCCGCCCCCTTTCTTCCCGCGCGCTGTGACGTCTTCCGGCCGGGCCGGCCCTCTTCTGTTCCCGCCGGCGCGAAGCCTTACCTGACCACCTCACGTTCTGGCTGCTCCGGTCAGTGGTTGCTCCTTTCTCTTCAGGCGGCAGATTTTTTTCTGGACCTCCTGCGTCGGTACCTGCGCTGCTGAACAGCAGCTCCTCGCTCCGGTCCTCCATTCAGCATTTCTCCTCTACCTTTCGGTGAGTCTCTCTCTCTCTCCCTTATCCATGTCCTGTGCTGGGTCCCTGGTCCCCTGCTAATGTCCCTCTCCTTTTTCTTCTAACCTCCAGGTACCCTGCCTCTCCAGCATACTGTCTGCTAGGGGGCTGCCTTCCTTGTGCTTTTTTGTTAGTATAGTTTTTTCTCCATGTCTGACTCAGGCTCTAGAACTACTCGCCGTCCTGCGGCGCTGCCCTCATCAGTTACTTATTATTTTTGTTCTTCCTGTCAATCAAAATCCTCTACTGGCCGTTCCCAGCCCCTTTGCGCTGCATACTCTGCTAGCTCGGACTCTCCTCCGGCCGCTGCCCAGAGCGCCCCCCCTGATCAAGCAGCGGTAGAACCTACTCCGGCTTGGGCCCTTGCCCTCTGCCAGTCCGTCGCCGATCTGTCCACGGTTTCCCAAACCATGGCCTCCGTCTTGCCTCTTCCCAGGCGTCCATCGTCCCTCCCCAGGTTCACGCTCCTTCTGGTCCCTCCTCCAGCTCCCATCTGGCCAGGGATCGCTCTCGCAAACGCCCGCGTACCGCTCCTTCCCGTTCCTCTTCAGGATCTCCCGATCCCTCTCCGGCTACTGCTGGTGTCTCACGTGACCGTTCTCTCTCCCCGGGCGAAATCTCCAGCTCCGAGTCCCATTCCTCTTCCCTTTTGGAAGATTCTGGTAGCTCTACATCTACTGTGGACAGCTTAGTCTCTGCCATTCGGGACACCTTTCAGATTTCTGACAGCCAGGATTCCCTGGCCTCGGGAGATGTCTTTTTTTCTAAGAGTTCCCGGCGAGTCCGTCCTACCTTCCCTTCTCACAAGGAGTTTGATGCCTTATTTGATAAGAACTGGAAATCCCCTGACAAGCGTTTTTCTGTTCCAAAACGCATTTCCCTTCTTTACCCCTTCCCCCCAGAACATGTTGCTCAATGGTCATCCCCACCATCTGTGGATCCGCCAGTCTCTCGCCTCTCCAAGTCCACCACGCTCCCCTTAGATAGCGCGGCCTCTCTTAAAGACGTTACGGATAAGCGTGTAGAATACCTTGCCAGATCCGCCTTTCAGGCTGCCGGTTCTTCTCTTCTTCCCACCCTGGCCTCTACCTGGGTTTCCAAGGCTGTTTCCACTTGGGCTTCTCAACTAAAGGATGGCATCCTGGCAGGAGCTCCTGCTCAGGAGCTTGCTGACCTCGCTCAACAGATTCAGGACGCAGGCCAGTACCTCTGTTCAGCTTCCCTTGATGCGGCGGGCTGCTCCGCCTCGGCCTCGGCCAACATCGTAGCCATCCGTCGCTCTCTCTGGCTCCGGGAATGGCGCGCCGATGGGGCTCACTGGCCTGCCCTTCTCTGGTACCCGTCTCTTCGGGAAGCGTCTTGACGAAATTATTTCGGACGCCACGGGAGGCAAGAGCTCCCTCCTCCCTCAACAGCGTCCCAAGCGCCAGGATGCGCACCGTAGAGCGGGGCACTTCCGTTCTTTCAGGTCCCTTCCCCCGCCGCGTTCCTCTCGCCCGTCCGCTTCACAGGCCAAGCGGCCCGGTTTCTCCAAGCCACGCTCTTCTTGGCAGTCCCGTCCCAATACTTCGCGTTCCACCTTCAAGGCTGGGGGCGCCAAGACTCCTTCTTCCTGAGGGTCCCTCCCGTCCCGACGCTCTTCGGGTGGGCGGTCGTCTTCGTTTTTTTCAGGACGTCTGGCTTGCCCAAGTTCAGGACGCCTGGGTACGAGATGTGGTCGCACTCGGCTACAAAATAGAATTTGCTCCGCGGCCGTTTCTTTCTCTCTCGTGTCCCTCGTTCCCCTGCCCTGGCAGCAGGGTTTCACCACGCGCTAGCTTCTCTTCTTTTCAAAGGCGTGGTGATCCCTGTCCCTCCTTCGGAGAGGTTCAAGGGGTTCTACTCCAACCTCTTCGTGGTCCCGAAGAAGGACGGTTCGTTTCGTCCAATTTTGGACTTGAAGCTTCTGAACCGGCACGTCAGAATCTCCCATTTCAGGATTTCCATCTTAACGAGGATATTGTCCTCCCGTCTTTCTGCCCTTCTCCCGTTCATCCGCGCGAGCGTTCTCTTCACCATTTGGATGTGGTACGCGCTCTCCGCACCTATCTTACTCGCACAGAATCTTTCCGTCGTTCCGACGCCCTTTTTGTCATTCCGGACGGGCCCAGGAAGGGGCTCGCGGCTTCTAAGGCGACTCTGTCCCGCTGGGTTCGTCTGGCCATTTCGGAGGCGTACAGCAGCAAGGGTAGGGCGCCTCGTTTTCGGGTGTCAGCTCACTCCACTCGGTCGGTGGGAGCTTCTTGGGCAGTGCGCCATGGTGCTTCGGCCTTGCAGGTTTGCAAGGCCGCCACATGGGCGTCATTGCACACGTTTTCTCGGTTTTACCGGGTGAACACTTATGCTTCCGCTGATGCGAGTTTGGGCCGCAGAGTTCTGCAGGCTGCGGTGGCTCCTTCGGTCTGAGGTTTTTTTTTTTTGGGTTGTTTCCCACCCTAAGGGACTGCTTTTGGACGTCCCATGGTCCTGTGTCCCCCAATGTGACGACCGAGAAAGTAAGATTTTTTGCTTACCTGTAAAATCTTTTTCTCGGAGTCTTCATTGGGGGACACAGCACCCACCCTTTTCTTAGCTTATGAGTTCTTCGTCGCCCGACGGTGATAGTTCTTGGTTTGAGTTAGACTGTTGTCTGGTTCCTCCTATTGCTTTTCACACACTGGTTAGTTTACTGCCAGTAGGCGGGTTATATCCTGCTGGGAGGAGCCGACTTTCTTTTGGTCTTTTTTAGTGTCAGCCTCCTAGTGGCAGCAAGATATAACCCATGGTCCTGTGTCCCCCAATGAAGACTCTGAGAAAAAGATTTTACAGGTAAGCAAAAAATCTTACTTTTTGCATCACTTTTTAATGGACATGAAAACCGACCATTAAAAACTGATGAATTTCATTGTTTTTTTTTTTTTTTTATTCCAATTTATGGCCCCCATAGTACCCACAGTATTATAAATGGAACCCTATAGTGCCCTCAGTAGCATTTGAAACCAAACCCCTTTAAAAGTAAATGCACACGTTCAGGATTTATGTGCAGAGAATCCAAAATGAAATCCGCAGTGTTTGCAGGGAAATCTGTGCAGACAATCCGCATCAATTGGTCCGGATTTACATGTGGATTTGATGCAGATTTTACTTTCCCCATTGAAGTGAATGGGGAAAATCCGGTCAGTAAAAATAAAATAAATTCACATGCTGCGGATTTTAAAATCCGCACCGCAGGTCAAAACCTGCACAGAAAAAATTTGCATCATGTACATAAGAATTTCAGATTCTGATAGACTAGAATACAATGTACATGAACTATGGTGCGGATTGCACACAAATCTGCACGCAATCCTGATCGTCTGCATTTAGCCTAAAGGGACTATCATATATTGATATTTACGTTGATTGTAATGGTTTTCCATGCTGTAAATATTTTATTCATGTTCATTCTGGCATATATACTTTCTTGTCTGATAACAGAATAAATATGGCCTTTAATCATTCAAGACAGTGGAAAAAATTATCAAACTTCAATTTATTATGAATGATGGAACAGATTTTCATTAGTTGGAACCAAACATTTTAGTCTCATAATCAAAAGATAATTAGCAATTGTTTGATGGTTAGATTTTTAGTTGGCAGCCGAGATGGCCACACATTTTAGCGTTTGTCTAGTGGACGTAACACCCAGACATCTCACAGTCCCTTTGAATTGATTGCCATGAAACCCTAAGATCTGGGTTCGGTTCAGCAGAGCCCTTGCGAAGGCGTCAAAATGTATCCACATTTAAAATTAGCAGTATTAGGCCCCATTCACACGTCCGTATAATGTGTCCGCATCCTGTCCGCATCCGTTTCCGCAATTGCGGACAATTATGCGGATAGGATGCGGATCCATTCATTTCAATGGGTCCCGAAAAAATGCGGACAGTACACCGTGTGGTGTCCGCATCCGTGTGTCCGTTCCGACTGTCCGCAAACAGAAATCCTCCTGTCCTACTTTTCCTCCGATTTTGCGGTCCGTAGCCCAATACAAGTCTATGGGACGTTCGTAAATGCGGAAGACATGCGGAAAGGCATCCGCATGTCATCCGTATTTGCGGATTCCGTTCCAAGAGGGATGAAAAAAAAAGATGTTATTCATCCTTCCGTTTTTTGCGGATCCGCAAATAACGGATGACATATGGATACATCCTTTCCGTTTTTTACGGAAAAACGGAACGGATGTCCTGGAAAAACTGAGTTTTTTGCGGAACAACGGATCCGCAAAAAAACTGACCGTTTTCCAGGATGTGCAAAAATACGGACGTGTGAATGGAGCCTTAGGCTGCTTTCACATCTGCGCTTTGTCTATCCACTATTGAGATCTGTCATAGGATCTCAATAGCGGAGGAAAACGCTTCAGTTATGGGGACAAAACTGAATAGAAGTGAACGGAGTGCACCAGAATGCATTCTATTCCCATGACGCACACAAAAGTACAGCAAGCAGCATTTTTTAGTGCATCCTGGAATGTACGTCAATGAAGATGGATCCATTTTCTCAGACAAAATAGAAAACAGATCCGCCCCCAATTGAATTACAATGGTTTTAGAGACGGATCCGTCATGGCCGTTTTAGAGATAATACAACCAGATGCGTTCATAACAGTTGTATTATCATGCAGGTTTGCATCATTGTGTGCATCCATTTTCTGGCTGTCTATTTGTAATGGCCATTTTTTGCATCGCTGGACATGAAAACCGAACATTAAAAACTGATTAATTTCATTTTTTTTTTTTTTAATTCCAATTTATGGCCCCCATAGTACCCACAGTATTATAAATGGCACCCTATAGTGCCCTCAGTAGCATTTGAAACCAAACACCACGTTTCAGGGGCACATTCACGCGAAAAATAACAGCCATTAAAAACAGACTATGCCTGTTTTTCATGTCCATTTTGCATCTCTGTGTGCATCCATTTTCTGGACATGTATGACACGGCGGGAAGCCATCGTACAGGTACAGCATGCTGATCAGGCAGGTGAATACAATGATGCCAGCGCATTCACTGTTTTTGCTGATCCATGACGGATCCTGCAAAAAAGCAGATGTGAAAGTAGCCTTATGCATGATTGGTTATCCTTTGCACTAATTGGAAGATCTCTTGCACCATTAAAAAGGTATAATGTTATCCTGTGGAATTAGCACATACATTCTGTAGCCCAACCATATCTAACTCAGTCAAGCAACATTTTTATATAAATTACACCTCGGGTAAATGAATATGAATGCAGAATGAAGTCATAGGTTTCACCATAACAGACGTATTGAAATTAAATTAAAAAGTTCTGATTATACAGTGTTTCTCATGTTAACGTGCGGCCTTTCATGTAAGCATATGATTTTCCTCAGGGTGGAGTACATGGAAAAAAGCCGGCACTTACAGGAACAACTGAATGAGCTGAAAACGGAAATAGAATCCCTCAAATTGAAGGAACGTGAAAGTGCAATGGACATAATGCATGAGAATGCAGGCAGCAAGCAGAATACAATCAAAAAGGTGAGACAAAGTGGGGGCAGGAATTATGTGGCTGGAAGGGCTGCTGGCACCAATATCTCGGTAAAATTTGTCAGTATTTTTCACAATTTATGACATTTTCTCTAATACTCTACACTTACAAAGTGGGCACCAGCTGTAGTTCAGGTCAGTGGAACCTTAATTATTTAATGCCGTGAAATAGATCGACATGTCCCTCTGCAAAGACAAAAGTCGTGTTGAAATTAAGGCACCATAGAAAGCGTTACTGCATTGAAAGAAAACTGCAAAGGACCTTGGTCAAGTTCACTTGCAACTTTCTTAGACATGGACTAAGGGTGTGGATAGACTTTGACTTTCTCTCCCAAACCAGGCAAGTTTGAAAATCCCCAGACAGACAGACAGATGTGCTCAAACTTCCATTATAAAGCATACGCTGTGTTATGGTTGATTTTGTTAAATTTTAATTACCACACAAGGAACCTGTCATAGAAGATAGGAATGAATTCATAAAGAAGACCAGAGCTGAAATGAATGACTCATTTTTGTTTTTGCCTGTATGAGACAGCCATGCTGGTTTTATCTGCTTGCATAATATCATGTTCACAAGCGATGGCATTTTTGTTTTTTTCCTGTCAGGGAAGGAGAGCAGTCTGCATCTGAGAGTGACGCATAGTGTGTGCCAGGTATTGTGTGTGTGCATGTCATGTTAACCTTTGTGTAACTAACCTGCGTGTGTGTATTTGAGAGCAACTCTCCTACAGCATGAAGGGCTGTTTATTCCAAATTAGTGCTCAACATTCCCCTAACCAAGTTACAGTATCCCACACTTCAAATTTACTTAATGTTAAATCCTTTTCTGCACTTATTTTGTTCTGCCTTTTATTTTCATTTTCAGTGAAAACTCTCTTAGACAGCCACCCTAGTATTTACAATTCTAGCTGCACACTTTATTGAACAGATCTTAGACCTGATGAGACTGGTGTACTTTCTTTGAAAATTGCTGTATAATCCTTTTTGCATTTAATATCACAGGAGATACCAGCTAAAACGTAGCCTTTATCAAATAATTTTAAAATATTGATAGAGATATCAATATACAACATAACGGGGATATCCTATTCCGTAGTGAATAAAGAAGGCAGCTCTACATCTTGATGGACTTGATGAAGATGGAAAAGAAAATCTCTCCCTAACTATATCCCTAGGCTATTTTGCCCTGCCTAAAACAGAATAGCCGCCCCGATAGGGGCGATCCCGTACCAGGAACCTCCTGATGTCCCTCACTCGGCCCTGGTACAGAAGAACCTCCACCCTCTAACAAAAACACCACACCAGTGAATAATCAGGTCACAATAAGGTACATATAATCAGTATGTCCCTACGCGTTTCACCTTTAGATTATGGCTGATCAGGGGACCTTAAAATTGGTATTATGACCAGATAGACATATAGCAACACTCAGGATTGGTGTTATAGCCAGATAATCATATAACAGATGATAGTTATATCAGGTGGAGTACCAAATTGTATATAGTTCCCACAATTTACAAGCAGTTGTATATGCCCCGCTAGAAATCATATAGGGTAGGACCTGATCAGAACCTCAATACGGACCAGGTCATTTCAGATACAACAAATATATATCCACAGTCCTATCCAATGTTTGCCTGTATAATGGTGGTATATACATTATCATACCATATATAATTTTCTTAACATCAATGTATAGTCCTAATGTAAATAGCAGGCTCAGATATACACTCAGACCGCGCATAGTTAAAAAATCCATCTAACAATAAATGGGTCCTCTCATACATAGATAAGCAAAACAGTAAGTGTCATCTGGGTCCTCTCTGTTGATCAGAGGCCCAGTTATACTTGCGTGAGGTACGGTTTCTTAGTATGGAGGACGCCCAGCTCGCGGTCGCTCCTGCTCCAGCACGCGCTGTTTTCTGAAAAATGGGAGGTGGGGAGTATGCCTATGTCATCACCCCATTTAAATAGAAGGGCCTACATTGCTCAACTCCCTCTGGGGGTGGCACGGTTACACCCAGCATCATATCCACCTCCCTTTACCAGTCACATGATAGGACACCTGATCGCAGGTCCTCCCCTATCAATCACATGATAAAACGTGATCGCAGGTCCTGTCACAGGAATCATTGCATCTACAAGGACAAGGGGAGTGGTGTTCTCATACCCAGCGCGATCATAACCTCCTCTTGTTGATCACATGATAAAACACATGATTGCAGGTCCTGCAAGTATCGCCCAGAGTTGCTAGGTAACGGTTCATATACAGCCATAAATAATCTTTATATCAATCCATGTGGGCTGGGGGAGCTATATTCAGGATCTTATATAGCTGCCATCAGTCAATATAATTTAACATCAGTAGTTTCAGGGTACTCATAAAAGGCGGCTAGTCTCTAATCGTAATATTATACAGACAAAACGGTCTTAAAGATGTAGTACACCAAAAAGGATATCATCAAAGTGGCTAGTAAATATAGGCACATATTTAGATGGATTATCTCAGACAAACAACAAAACAACAGATAACCCCTGTGTTTCAAATAAAACAGACATATTCAATAATCTCATTAAGGCCATAGGGTGATAATGTCTTTAGCATGAAGATCCATCTGGATTCTTTCTGTTTTAGTAATTTATCCAGATCTCCTCCCCTTTTTGAGGGATGGACAACTTCAACCACCCCAAACTTTATACCGGTCTGTTGGTCTTTATGTATAGTCCTTATATGTCTGGACAATGGCTTGTCCCGGTTATTCCGGACATCTCCCACAAGTTCCAAAATACGTTTTTTGAAAGGTCTGCAGGTCTTTCCAATATACATCAGTCCACAGGGGCATACTGCCATGTAGACTACTCTTTGTGTATTGCAATTGGCAAATTGTCTACTACCTGATATTTAAATGAGTATTTTAAAGAGGAACTTTCATCACTCCTGACACGACTGTTTTAATAAATTCATGCATACCCCATGTAATAACAATTCTAGAACATCTATTCTTATGTCTGTATGTTGTGCCATTCCTTTATTATTTCTACTGGAAGTTATGAATGAATTGCTAGCAGTCTGCAGTAAGGGTACATAGGGGAGGTAAACAGTTGGGGCTGTGTACCTGCACAGTCTGACAATGGTGCCCCTTTGTACCCTTACTGCAGACTGCTAGCAATTCATTCATAGCTTCTAGTAGAAATAATATAGAATTATTATTACATTGGGCATGTCAGGAGTGGTGACAGCTCCTCTTTAATATCCTGAGCTTTTTCACTTTTTAGTTGGGCGAAAAATACAGTGATGGTAAGTACACCAGTCTTATCAGGTCTAAGAGATCTACTTAATAATGTATGCAGTTTGTAGTGCTACCTCTGGTGACAGATCCTCTTGAAAATGAGCATGTCAGATTACTTCTGCTGCCCTGTCTGGGAGCAGTATAGAAGGAAAAGAAGCCAGGCTGTGTGATATATAGATTTATATGATTTGGAGCAGGAAAGTAAACAGCGCAGTGAATCCTGACTCATTGTGAGGCAGTAAGAGTCCTGATTACCCTCAGGCTCTCCCTGTGTCAGTGTGTGTACACAGAAGGCTGTCAATCATCCTGTGAGTATAGGGTAATCAGGGCACACTGAGGGACATTTACTAATGCTTTTGCACCACTATTGTGTGGTGTCTTTTGTGCCATAATTTGTGACTTTTCTGAAGTGGCTAGAAAAGGAGAGGGGCTTAGTGTGGCCCACTAGGTTTACTATCATTTATACAGGAAAGTTGCGTAAATTATAGCTCAAGCCTACGCCAGTTAGGGACTTCAGTTTCTGGCACACAGAGTGCCAGAGAAACGACTAACTTATTGAGATGCATCTGCCTCTTAATAAATTAGGTGCTTCTTACCTTTGTGCATCAAGACTGGCGTATGGGAATGCCAGTCCTGATAAATCTTCCCCATTGTCTTTCCTAGGAGTCCAGTCAAGATTGACTCTGCTTTTACTCAGAAATCCTGGTCCAATTCATATATTCCTATATATAAGAGAACTCTGCTTCTGTCCTTCATATCCTGCTGTCAGGTAGAGCAGCGGAAATCACCTGACACATTCCCTTTAAGGAGCTGATGCCTAGCTCCTCATGAACAGTTTGCAATTTATCTAGATGTTCTAGATGCGATGAAGAAAAAAAAAAACATTATATTAGCATTTTCTGCAGTTCTGTAATTTGCATTGATGGTAGCTCCAAATGTGGAATTTTGCTTTAGAGGAGTTGTGTGATTGAGACAGTCCCTTTCCATGTCACCTATGCGGTCCTCTGCAGGATCTGCAGAAAGCTACTGAAAGAGTGGCTGTCAATCTGGAGGGCTGTGTTTTATTTCACACTATATGTATGGCATATTGAATTCAGTGGGCACCATGTAATGATTACAGTCTACCCCGACAACCTTTTTCCACTGTGAGGCTCATACCAAACCACTTCCCATATCTCAGCTTTGTGGATCCTTTTGAGTATGATTGGGAAGGGGAAATGTATTTTTGTGACCGCAGTTACACCCAAGTCTTCAGGTTGTGCGTTGGACGAGGCTGTGTAAAGCTAACGTATAGTTAAAGGGGTATTCCCGTCTCACACATGTAGTTTGTATAGTTAGATATAGCCATACCAATATTATTACTAATAGAATGTATTTATATAAAATGTACCGTTTAGAAGATTTCCCTATTTCTATTTCCATTGTCCCACACACATCAGTCAGGCCGTTGCCCCTGGTTACGGCCATGTAGTAGTGGTGACCGGCTTGCTCCTGTTCAAACCCGCTCTGAGGTAACTGCTGTATTGTGAACGCACATTACATGACCATGAGGAGACACATCTTAGGGTTGTAGCAGAGAAAACGCAGAGAAACGGATCCTGTCCCAAGATCAATTCATCTCTATGGAGCAGGATCCGTTTATAAAGTCTGCGTTTCGGACGGATCCTGACCATTACGTTTTGTACTGGTAGCGTCCAAAACGCAGATGTGAAAGTACCAGATGATGTGTCTCCACATGATCATGTAATGTGCGTTCACAATACAGCAGTTACCTCAAAGCAGGTTTGAACAGGATCAAGCTGACCACCACTACTACATGGCCGCAGTGGCCGTAACTAGGGGCAACGGCCTGACTGATGTGTGTGGACAATGGATATACAAATAGGAAAATCTTCTAAACGGTACATTTTATATAAATACATTCTATTAGTAGTAATATTGGTATGTCTATATCTAACTATACAAACTACCTTTGTGAGATGGGAATACCCCTTTAAGTGGTCTTCCCTATATCCACTTTCACCTTCTCTTTCTTCCTGTCAGGTTTATAGGGACTACCTCTCAGTCCAGTGCCAAAATCTGCAGCATCCCAGACTGTAGGAGGGAGGGAGGTGCCCAGTTCTGCATCTTCCCCCTTACAGGACATTACGTTCTGTTACAAGAATTATTGCTGCAGTTCCAAACATCAGCTCCTAGAAAAGTATGTGACGGTCAAGAGACACTCATTCCAACTGGGTGGACGGATTGAGTGTTTTACACACTTTAGGAGATTTACATCTAAATTTATCATCTAACCCTGTGATTACCTCCGGCACTCCAGCTGTGGTAACACTACAACTCCCAAGATGCACACTTGCTTGACTTTTCTCAGAACTCCACAGAAATGAACAGAGCATGCTGGGAGTTGTAATTTCACCATAGCTGGAGTGCCGGAGGTTAGCTATCACTGATACCAGTTGTTGAATCTATAAATGTGTGTGATGTTGGAGGGATTTGTTGGCAATGAACCAATTATTGAAAAAAAGGCTTTATTGTATTTTTTATGTATTTATTTTATTTCACAGACAGGAGGTTTGCTTAACCTATCACCATCAAACTGAAGTCAGTCTGCAGACAGCATGTTTTATAGCAGGAGAACGCTATAGATCTCTGGAATAAGATTCAGTATAATCTGTATTTTATTCATTTAAATCACTGCCCTTTCTAAGCTGAAAAGACACTTGGGCAGTATCAGTGACTGACAGCCTTCTGTGTATATAGAGATGGCTGTCGTCATTGATAAGACATGAGCAGGATTCTGATGTAAAAACACAGAACACCTAGGAGAGACAATGAGGATCCTTCTTTATCCCATCCATACCTACAGATTGACCTGTCGGATTTAAAGAGGACCTGTCACCATGAAATGCAGTGCAATCTGCAGGCAGCATGTTATAGAGCAGGAAGAGCTGAGCAGATTGATATATAGTTCAGTAATTAATGATTCAGTGCTTGCATTTTATTCATTTACAGCCCTGCTTTTTCTATGCTATGTGGGCAGTCTTATCAGTGATTGACAGCTATCTGTATATTGCATACTCGTACAAGGAAGGATGTCAGTCACTGATAAGACTGCCCACTTGGATACTAAGTTCAGAGATTTTAATGTATACATTGTAAGTTTTGCTGAATGTTTTATCTTAAAACTATATATCAGTCTGCTCAGCTCCTCCTGCTCTATAACCTGCTGTCAGTAGACAGTGCATTTTCATGGTGACAGGTTCTCTTTTAGGAATTATTTGATAAATTGGAAACCTTCAGCATATGCAAGCTCATTAATCAAAGGGTGCTCTTTCATGGACCATGATTGCTGCTAATTGTTGGTCCACACCTAGAGGTCCCATTCGCACAGAATGCCAGTCACGTGATCTCATCCCGTACATCAGAAGGTCCTTCCAGCCACGTCACATCCATGGCTCTGCTCTGCAGTCTTCCTGTCCAGAAAGTCTCAGAGCACAGCATCAGCATCCTATTTTGCCTGGGCAGTCTTTAGGTATTCCCAAAATCCGTCCCTAAGCTCTGGACAGCACGCATCACGCCAGTGATTAGGGATGGATTTTGGGAACACCGCCCTTGCAAATTATGATGATGATGCACACTAAGGCCTCTTTCAGACAAGCGAGTATCACACTGTGGACTCGCAGCACAGCACCCGTCCTGAACTACCAGCACTGATGGGGTTGCATATCATTATATTGATTTATGATGTTATGTAACCCTTACAGTTCTGGATGGTATTGGATAACACTGACATCATTATGTCTGTTTTATTCAATACATTGCAGACTTCTAAGCGTTACATAGCATCATAAATCAATATAATGCTATGTGACCGCGGCAGTGCTGGTAGTTCAGGGCGGGTGCTGTGCTGCAAGTCCACAGCGTGATACTCGCTTGTCTGAAAGGAGCCTAAGACTTTCTGGAGCGGGCATATGTAGAGCAGAGCCAAGGACGTGAGGTGAGCAAAAGGAGCATCTAGTGCAGCTGATAGGATCAAGTGCCTGGCATACTGATATAGTGAATGGAACTAAATAAAGTATATTACAAATGTTTGGTCCACCCAGAGTGTACCCTTTGGTGGGAAACCATTCTTCATCATCTGTACCTAAGGAATGATGTTAATCTGTAATATGGGAGGATAGGAATATTACAAGACTATTGAAAGCTCTTTTTGAGAAGCCTGTATCCATGTGCTTTTCGATAATAATGTAACACCCATATTTTGGTGATCCATGGGTTAAACCTAGCGCTGGAACCGGTATTTTTAGCTGCAGTGTAAATCAGTGAGCTCCCTTCCCATTATGCACAGGGCTTCCCTCTCTGCCACAATTCTGTCTCATCATGCCGCCCTCCTCTTCTCACACACGAGGTGTTCCATATTCCAGGGGAAGCCAGCCGCCCTGCTTCACTCTTAATTGGATGCGAGAGCCAAGCTGGCCGACAGAGAGAATGGGGGCAGCCGGAGGCGCCCCAAGGGAATCCCCCTCCCCTCTCCTTTTTTTTTCTCCCCTGCTCACATTGCGATGTGCACCAGAGCGGAAACCCTGAGTTCTAGTATGTGCTCCAGCTGCCTGTGATAACCACTCAGAATCCTTAACCACATTTCTGTCACATGGGCCTCCGCCATGAGCTCAGAGCCGTCTAAAATATGTATTGTGTCTGTGTTTGACCATTGAAATATTTATTTTCAGCTCCTTTATAATACATCGGTAATGCATTCAATGTGTGATACAATTGGCTTACCGTTCCCATGATGTGCTTCGTTGCAAAGATCGGGGGTATCCCTGTGATTGGATGCTAATGTAACATCCTGTAATACATGAAATGCTCCATAAAGTAAGTGATGGAGAGGTTCTCTCTGCAAAGACGTAAACCCGTAAACCATCTTGGGCTGAATTCGGGATTATAGCAAAACGAGCTGTTTATATTATAATAAATTTAGTTTGGCAGGAGACAACCCGCCTTCATTTATTATATAAAGACTTGAAAAGTACTATGCGGGGAGTACAGTGTATTGTTAGATGTAGAGATGGAAGACTTTAGAATATAACAGTGTGAATCCAGGCGCTAGGACGTCTCTGAACAGTAAAGAAGGGGCATTTTGGGTCATGATCTCTGACTTAGAACCAGTGAGACAACCGCATGTATGGTAAAATGCGACTTCAGTAACCCCCAGCAGCATGTCCTGTGGAGGTGGCGTTTCACATTTGCAGCATATCAGTTATGTTTTACATAATAGTGTTATTATGTTTAACATAATAGTTATGTTTTATTTAGGACAATCCACTATAAATATAATCCATAGGGCAACAACTAGAATAAAACCAAGACCTGACTAAAAACCAGCAGACGTGAAAGTCCTCTTATTTCCGTATGTATTCCATGGGTGCCTGAGTGACATCACTGCAACCGGTCCAATATGTGACATCAATTTACGTTTTGTTACATCATTAAAGCATATAAAATGTAGTCACGTGGTTAGTATTACACCAACATCACAGGTCACCAAATCCAACACTCTTTCGTCCCTCAGGGGAGTGATTGTGCGGTATCCCTTCTGCTTTTATATACCACATAAATATTGATTTGAGGTTCCACACGCTGAGATCATTGCTTGGTCCTAAAGCGTACAGTTCTTTCACTACACTGCAGAGGTTTTGAGCCTTACTCAGTATCTCAGCTATATTGTTGCTTGTATCCCTCTTTGTTTAAATTATTTAACCGCAATGAGACCAATTAAAGCGGCCATAATTTAGCTACTGTAAAGGGCGTGTTTACATATTAATGCCAAAAGACCTAATACCTTCATTGTAAATGCATGTATCTATTTTAAAAAGTATCAAATATTATGGAGAAATATTTCGTTATACACAAAGCATAAGATACACATAAACTATTAGCCATACTGAAATGCTAATCAGTCATTGCCCCAGTTTAACTCTTCATGACACATTGAGTTTTCGTTTTTTCACTCCCTGCCATCCCGGATACATAACTTTATTTTTCTGTTCACATAGATGTACAAGTGCATCTCAATAAATTAGAATATCATCATTACTTTTTTTCAGTAATTCAGTTCCAAAAGTGAAACACATTATTATATAGAGTCATTACAAACACAGTGAACTTTTTCAAGTGTTTATTTCTGTTAATGTTGATGATTATGGCTTAAAGCCAAGGAAAACCCAAAAGTCATTATCTCAGAAAATTAGAATAATTAACCCAAAACACCTGCAAAAGGCTTCCTAAGCCTTTAAAAAGGTCCCTTAGTCTGGTTCAGCAGGCAACACAATCATGGGGAAGACTGCTGACTTGACGGATGTCCGGCAGGCTGTCATTGACACACTCCACAAGGAGGGTAAGCCACAAAAGGTCATTGCTAAAGAAGCTGGCTGTTCACAGAGTGCTGTATCAAAGCATATTAATGGAAAGTTGAGTGGAAGGAATAAGGGTGGTAGAAAAAGGTGCACAAGCAACAGGGAGAACCGCAGCCTTGATAGGATTAAGAAAAGGCCTTTCCTAAATTTGGGGGAGATTCACAAGGAGTGGACTGCTGCTGGAGTCAGTGCTTCAAGGCCCAAGACTTCCAGACATGGGCTACAGGGAGTTGCTCAGTGGTCAAAGGTGTTGTTCTCAGATCGTTGTTCTCACGTCCTTGGGACAGTGATACAGTTGAATACTGTGGAGCAGATAGCAGTATTTGGTACTGCACTGTGGTATTTGCTTCAGCTGGGGTGGTATCCTGCCTTGCACTATGGTATTGCTGGTCCTGCCTACTTCTGTTGTCTTTGACTAATTATGTTGCCCTGTCAATTTGAATCCACCTGCAACATGGGGCCATTAAAACCTTTTTTTTCCAGGGCCACTTTTACTTCCCAGTCTGCCCCTGATCCCAACTCACTAAAAAATGGACTAAAAAGTGATCAGTAAGATTGTAGCAAAAACAATACTGCTAAGAAAAGTCCTGATATAGCTCTGTAGACCGAAAAAAATAAAATGGAGTCTTGTAAAGCGGTGACTCAAAAAAGTGAAGAAAGTGTTTTTAACAAACTTTTTTATTGTGCTGGCAATATAAAGCATAAAACATCATTTTGGTATCACAATAATTGTACTAACCCTGAGCATGAAGATATGTTAATTTATACCTTATGTGTAACACCGCAAAATGTAAAAACATTAAAAAAAACATTAAGATGAGTCAATAAAAGCTAATTACTAAGCTATACATACCCCAAATAATGCCATATATAAAACAGCTTGTGTGGCAAAAAAAAAAAAACCTGTCAACATAGCTGTTTTCTGATGACATAGCTGTATAAGTTACCGCTTTCAGAATGAGAAAAGGGGGTTAAAAGTTGCAGGGGTTTTCCCATCTGGACATTTTTGGCATATCATCAGGACCACAGCACCCCACAAAGACTATCTTAGTAGGGAAAAGATAGAGATGCACATGTGAGACCGCTTCTCCATTCTCAGTGGCTCACACCGGGGGCTCATTCTATGGTATCAGCTGCTGGAGTCAGTGCTTCAAGAGCCACCACACACAGACTTATCCAGGACATGGGCTACAAGTGTCGCATTCCTTGTGTCAAGCCACTCATGACCAATGGACAACACCAGAAGCGTCTTACCTAGGCCAAGGAGAAAAAGAACTGGACTGTTGCTCAGTGGTCAAAGGTGTTGTTCTCAGATGAAAGTAAATTTTGAATTTCATTTTGAAATCAAGGTCCCGGAGTCTGAAGGAAGAGTGGAGAGGCACTCAATCCAAGCTGCTTGAGGTCTAGTGTGAAGTTTCCACAATCAGTGATGGTTTGGGGAGCCATGTCATCTGCTGGTGTAGGTCCACTGTGTTTTATCAAGACCAAAGTCAGTGTAGCCGTCTAACAGGAAATTCTAGAGCACTTCATGCTTCCCTCTGCCGACAAGCTTTTTGGAGATGGAATTTTTATTTTCCAGCAGGACTTGGCACCTGTCCACACTGCCAAAAGTACCAATACCTGGTGTTAGAGCTGGGCGATATTGCCAAAAAAAAAAAATCTTGATTTTTTTTTTTTGTACGATTCACGATTTAAATCTCGATTTTCTTATGTTAGTAAAAAAATAAATAATAATAAAGCCTACTGTGGCCCCATCAGACCTCAGATCAGCCCACTGTGCCCTCATCAGACCTCAGATCAGCCCACTGTGCCCTCATCAGACCTCAGATCAGCCCACTGTGCCCCCATCAGACCTCAGATCAGCCCACTGTGCCCCCATCAGACCTCAGATCAGCCCACTGTGCCCCCATCAGACCTCAGATCAGCCCACTGTGCCCCCATCAGACCTCAGATCAGCCCACTGTGCTCCATCAGACCTCAGATCAGCCCACTGTGCTCCCATCAGACCTCAGATCAGCCCACTGTGCTCCCATCAGACCTCAGATCAGCCCACTGTGCTCCCATCAGACCTCAGATCAGCCCACTGTGCCCCCATCAGACCTCAGATCAGCCCACTGTGCCCCCATCAGACCTCAGATCAGCCACTGTGCCCCCATCAGACCTCAGATCAGCCCACTGTGCCCCCATCAGACCTCAGAGCAGCCCAAAGTGCCCCCTTCAGACCTCAGAGCAGCCACCATCATAATAATAAATAAAAAAATCTCTCACCTGTCCTCCGCTGCGGCTCCGCTCCACGTCCGGCGCCCCTCTTCTTCTCCCGGCGCTGCACTGTCACCTGACTGTGTGCAGCGTCAGGTCAGAGTGCGCGCACTACGTCCTGACGCTGTACACGGTCAGGACAATGCAGCGCAGACCCGGAAAAGAAGAGGAGCACCGGACACCGGAGCGGAGCCGCAGCGCATATGCCCCCATTGTCTAAGATGAGAATACCCCTTTAATGTGCTATTTATCCCAGAAGGTAAAGACTGTGCTGATTTTTGTTCATCCTAGCCAAGGGCGGATTGGCCATAGACTCTAGAGGGAAATTTCCTGGTGTACCGATGTCTAGGAGGGCCACCCAAGCCCTCCTCATGGCCGCCAGCCATGTTCATAATGAACTGATTTTCTACCTGGCCAGCAACTGAATTCAACTGTATCAACGTCCTTGGGACAGTGATACAGTTGAATACTGTGGAGCAGATAGCAGTATTTGGTACTGCACTGTGGTATTTGCTTCAGCTGGGGTGGTATCCTGCCTTGCACTATGGTATTGCTGGTCCTGCCTACTTCTGTTGTCTTTGACTAATTATGTTGCCCTGTCAATTTGAATCCACCTGCAACATGGGGCCATTAAAACCTTTTTTTTCCAGGGCCACTTTTACTTCCCAGTCTGCCCCTGATCCCAACTCACTAAAAAATGGACTAAAAAGTGATCAGTAAGATTGTAGCAAAAACAATACTGCTAAGAAAAGTCCTGATATAGCTCTGTAGACCGAAAAAAATAAAATGGAGTCTTGTAAAGCGGTGACTCAAAAAAGTGAAGAAAGTGTTTTTAACAAACTTTTTTATTGTGCTGGCAATATAAAGCATAAAACATCATTTTGGTATCACAATAATTGTACTAACCCTGAGCATGAAGATATGTTAATTTATACCTTATGTGTAACACCGCAAAATGTAAAAACATTAAAAAAAACATTAAGATGAGTCAATAAAAGCTAATTACTAAGCTATACATACCACAAATAATGCCATATATAAAACAGCTTGTGTGGCAAAAAAAAAAAAACCTGTCAACATAGCTGTTTTCTGATGACATAGCTGTATAAGTTACCGCTTTCAGAATGAGAAAAAGGGGTTAAAAGTTGCAAGGGTTTTCCCATCTGGACATTTTTGGCATATCATCAGGACCACAGCACCCCACAAAGACTATCTTAGTAGGGAAAAGATAGAGATGCACATGTGAGACCGCTTCTCCATTCTCAGTGGCCCGGGGGCTCATTCTTGTGATAAGAGCGGGTCCCAGAGGGCACATACAGCATATCTTGTGGATATTCCAGAAATGTCTGAATGGGATAAACCCGTTAATTTAAAGTTTTATTATTTGCATTTACATTAAAGGTATTGTTTTTAGACATTTAGTATTAGTATGTAAATAAGTCTTTTACTGTAGCCAAATCATGCATCTTTAATTGGTCTCATTGTGGTTCATGATTTAAGCATCAAAGGATGCAAGTAACCTTATGGTTTAGATTATAATGTACATTTTAAGTAAGGTTAAAAATCTTTACTGTGTAGTGAAAGAACTGTGGGCTTTAGGACCAAGCATGGATCGCCGCCCTAGCATCTCAATCTCTCTGTGTCATATAAAAAACAGATGTGGTACATGTCCTTTCCCAGAAGAAGGAAACCAGGTTTTTTCAAAATGCTTTGAAGGTTGTGGCCTGTGGTGGTCGCCTTACCAGTCTCATGATATCACTCGGGTACTCACAGAGTACAGGCAGATGGAAGTCGAGTTACTACCTGCCAGAGGGTCTCCACATCTCAGCTTCACAACTGGCTCTGCTATTGGCACAGTGCTATCCTCAAATTGAGCCTCTGTTTTCCATGTGGTGGCGCATTGGCTATACAGGGTATATTGTTTTATAACATTATTATTGTTTTTCTTATCCCCCAGAAAGAGTTAATAAAAGTTAATCAGTAAGTTATGTGTAGCCCAAAATGGTACCATTAAAAACTACAACTTTTCCAGCTAACAACAAGCCCTCATTCAGCTGCATCAATGGAAAAAATAAAAAAAGCTCCTGGAAAGCGACAATGAAAAAAATAGCTTGGTCACCAACGCCCAAAAATGCATACAGGGGGAAGAGATTACAAACATTCATTCATTATCTCCCTTTATATAGGGCCACTATATGCCCAATTGGAAATTATCTACTCTTCAGAGACCACACATTTTAAACTGGTACTGCATTACCTGATTTTTACTATCTGCCAGGGTGAAGGGGTTTTCTTGAGATTTTTTTATTATTTTTTTTTTTTTACTGATGACCTATCCTCTTCCAGCAATGATGTGCAGCTTGGTGACGCATAAACTCTGAGGCCAATGATTGGCCACAACAGTGCACATGACCAGGACTGGGGTTCCTTGGGCCCACCAGAGGAAATTTTCTTGGGGCCCAACCCTAGTATCAATTACATCTAATACATTTTGATTCAAAGAAATACACCCTAGGGACAAGTCATTATCTCCAAAGTCACTTCCAAATGTTTTTTTTTTCTCCTGGACCTTTGGGGCCTATTATGGTATCAGCGCATGGGCCCACAAGAGGGTTCTCTGGTGTGCCAGTCTAACCTTGTACATGACCCTGTTTGGAGGTAAAAATGAGCCTAGGCCCAGATATATGGCACTGTTTAGGTGTTTGTGACTGGGCCAAAAAAAGGAAGGGTGGGTGATGTCATCCTCTGATGAAATCCCTGGGTCCAACCCCTCATTAGGGGGCAGTGTCCTAGACGGTAGACTGCTACTGTCTAGGGGCAGGAGGCGGCACTGCCACGCTTGGTAGGTCTGTCTCTCCTAAAAGAAGTCCACTTGTATGGCACCAAACATGAATAAAATGAGTTTTCTTAAAAAAAAAATAATTTAGGTAGGTGGCATGTGTCAAACAAACATAATATCGCCCTTCCTCCACCAGTTTGCTTTCTTCCTCTAGTGCATCCTGGTCCTCTCTCCTCCCCAGGTAAGTGCCACAGACGCCCCAGCTGTCCACGATATAAAAGAAAACATTAAAGAAAATGTTATTCATCAGACCAGACCACCTTCTTCTACTGCTACATGGTCATGGCATGGGCGCTGACTAATCTGAGGCTATTCAGCAAGCTGTCATTTTTCCTGTTCCCAACACATCGACTTCAAGAACTTCATTCAATCTCTTGACAGTTGCCATTGTCACAATGAAGAGCAATTAGTGTTATTCATTTTACCTGTCAGTCGTTTTAAAGGGGTTCACCAGGACTAAAAAATAGACTGCAAGTCAGTAGGGGTTCTGCTCCCCTGATTCCTGCCTATTTTAAAGAGGACCTTTCACCGCTCCTGACATTTCTGTTTTAATAGCTCCATACATCCCCCATGTAATAACAATTCTGGAGCATCTATTCTTATGGCTCTATGTTGTGCCATTCCTTTATTATTTGTACTAGAAGTTATAAATGAATTGCTATTAGTCAGTCTGCAGTAAGGGTACAGAGGGGAGGTAACCAGTTAGGGGTGTGTCCCTGCACAGTCTGAAAACGGCAGCATTGATTGGATAGAGTGAATCTGTGCAGGTACACACCCCAACTGGTTACCTCCCCTCTGTACCCTTACGGCAGACTGCTAGCAATTCATTCATAACTTCTAGTAGAAATAATAAAGGAATGGCACAACATAGAGCCATAAGAATAGATGCTCCAGAATTGTTAGTACGTGGGGAATGCATGAAGCTATTAAAACAGACATGTCAGGAGAGGTGAAAGGTCCACTTTAAGAACCACAACCCTCCAGCAAGCGCCGCACTTCTTCAATTGTTTATCAGGAGCAGCTCTGTAATTTTACTAGTTGGTGTGCCAGGTATTACCACTCAGAGCTGTTCGGTTTCATACAAGTGAATGAAGTCTGAGCTGCAATCAGGTACAGCCACTAGTAAAAGAACAGAGCTTTGCCTGGTAAACAGTGAAGGGGATGCCATGGCCCCTTTGATTGTCTGATTGGTGGGGGTGCCAAGAGTAGGTCCTCCACCAATCTAATATTGATGAACTATCCTTGTGATAGATCATTCTGTGTGCACATTACGTGTATGTATGTATGTAATATATACACACACTCTTGTGAACGCTAGCCTCCATGTACTCTTGCCCTCCATTCAGTGCTGTTGCCGCCCACCTTACTGTGTATATAACATACACAATGTGAAACAGTTTGGAGAATAAAAATCTGGTGACAGAAGTACTCTCTAATACCTGACCAGGGAAGGTCATAGGGGAGTCTGAATTGATTTTGCCTGGCATGTGTGAAGATTAATTGAGGTTAGGGGAAGCCTTGGTAAATGGACAGTGCACGCAGCGCTGCCGGCTGTCAGTTTCTAAGGATAACCTCTCCTTGTAAAGTCTATAGCTTGGTCAAGCTGCATTAATCATTTATAGTCAGGCAGGCTTGGGGATTTAAAACCTCCTCTAGCAAGCATAGCCCAGGACTGTGCATTACTTGAGCAGATTCCCACTCTGGTAGACCCAACTGATCCATTTTTACGTGGACAGTGATTAATTTCAGTTGGTCTTCATTTATTAAGATTAAGTGCTGCATTTCATGCATGTGACGTATTGTGGGAGATATAACTTTTCTACCAGACACAGGGCAGCAACCAGAAATGAAAGCACATTCCTAGATCAGCATTTAACGTAATGCAGATTATTGCCCCAAGGTCTGTTAACTGTTTATTCTGTTTATAAGAAAGCAGTGGTAACGTGTTTGTGGTCGCCACTGTTGTCTGCTACAAATCTTTTACTTAATTAGAAATCATTTATATATAAGCAAGCTGACAATTTTGGGTACAAATTATGTGTCCCGGATAAGGGAGAATTCATGATGATGGATAGGATTCAGGGCACTACCCCGGACAAGACTTGTCAGTGAAATATTGCTGATCTCAAAGAAGCTCAAGTATGTGTCAGGCAGTATATGCTTGTGATAAATGTGTCAATGTAGGCTAGTGATGCATGCCGTACAGTGGAATCCATCAGTCATAGGGTCTCATTGAAAAAAAAATGATACCCGTATAAAGTGGGTGGGGGGGGGGGAGAGGTCCAGGGGCTTCCGATAGTCTGCAGCTCTTACCAAGTCAGTTGAGAAAATAGTATGCCAACACATACAGGCCTGACAGTGGACAAAAGCTGTCATATAAATTGAGGCCAGCAGATACATTTAACATATACCTCGGGAGCTTTTCCAGGCATATAAGATGAACATAGAGCCACAAACACAGCATACTAGGGTCATTAAGGGGAATTTGATTTTTATGCAGTTTAAAAGGGTTCGTCGAGAATGGCCATCAGCAACCTGTCCTAGAATGTGAGCAATAGATGGTAATGATGTGATCCTGCCTATGATATTCCATCATGGCGGAGTAGCCTGACGAGAAAATTCACCATTATGGAGTACAGGGAGATTTGTAATTTTTTTTTTCATATTCCCACTATATCATATTGTAAATTAACTGGTACCACTAGAAAGTACAACTTGTCCCTCAAAAAACAAGCCCTCATATGTTTATTGGGGGGAAAAAATGTTATGGCCCCAGGAAGGCAGGTAGTGAAAAACGAATACATAAAAAAGAAATGGAAAATTGCTGTGTCAGGAATGGGTTAATGGGATTTTCCAGCCCAACCCAACCCCCCCCCCCCCAAATGACTGTTGAGAATGTTCTAAATAAAAAAGTAAAAAAAAAAAAAACAAACAAAAACTTTATAGACTCAATCCCACATTGTTCCAGCGCTGGCTGGAGCTCTGGTCTGTTTTCAAAGCTGCGGCAATGACGTCTTTGACTACTCTAGGAGATCACTACTACCAGTCACAGTCCTCAGTCAGTTATGTCATTGCACTAGCTTAGAAAACAAAGACCACCAGAGTGGCAGCTGGAAGGGGACTTAGTGGGTTCCCAGCTTTTGGAAACATTGGGGGAGGAGGGGCATGTTATGGTGGAACCCCTACTAATTCCTGGAACAGAGGGGCAACAATACTGAGCCAAGAGCTGTACACTGCAGCAGTCCATAGAGGCGACTGGAAGAGCAGTGTACATCCCCAACTAGTCACTAATTCAGATCAGGTGTGGAGGCTTGTGTTCTTGTAGAGGTCCCAGCATTTACCCCCTTCCCAAATCTAATAGTTATTTTCTGTACTGTCAATAGGGTATAACGTCTTACTGGAATACCACTTTAATCAACACAGACCTTTAGACCTAAAAATATGAGATAAAAAGATTCTTTAAGGTTATGTTCATGCTAGCATTAATAGCATCTGTTGGGCGGTCACAAATACTAGAACCCAGACCCTATAAAAGTCAGCAGGGTCCATCAAGTGTTGCCAGTTTCCGTTCTAGAACTGGTCCAACATAGCTGTTATGATTCCGGCATGGGGGACATTTATCAAAACTGGTGCCAAGGAAAACTGGCTTAGTTGCCCACCGAGCTTCTCAAAATGTTTTTTTTTTTTTTAGAAAGTACAACTGTGCATACTTGCTGTGGTTGTTGTACATGTTCTGAATTACTATTTCTCCTTCTATAACATCAGCTTTTTCTCTGTCTCTTCCAGCTCACCTTACAGAGTACACAGTGCAGAGTAGCCTTCTTTGAAGAATTGTAATCCATTGCTTGTCCATCGCTTTTGCATTGTGGACGTCGAAAGTTCTTCCAAGCTGATGGGAAGGGCCACATCGAGGCATCTGTGCGCCTGTAACTAGGGATTTCCATCAATGTATTGGAACAGCCTTTTTATTTTATTTTGTAAACTTCCTCTGTGATATATTGCATTGCCACATACAAAAAGGTTAACCCTGAAAGGTACAATGATGTGACAGATGCTTTTAAAGAAAAGTAAGGCACTCTTTGCAACAATTATATAGTAGCTCAAATAAAAGTGGTGTAAAATAGCATTTCTCCAAACACTAAAAACAAAGGGTTTTTCATTTGGGTTATGCAATATACTCTTACTTGCCACTACATGTATATGTATACCCTTCCCCATCCTTATACTCTGTCTTTCTGATCACCATGGTCTAGAATGTGGTTTTCTGATGGACTGCTATACTCGCCATGGTAAAGGCACAAGACATGAAGAAGGGGCAGCGCAGCTAATTATACATCAATCAACCGGTGGTTTAAAGGGAATCTGTCACCAGCGACCTCCATATCCTGCTGTTAGCATAGACACATAGCTGTAGTTCTCCTGATTAAAACAGTTTTTCTTTTGTTGATCCGAGGCTCTGTTCCCAAGTCATGATACTTTTTTTTCTTAATATGGAAATCAAGCTTTTAGTGCAATGAGGGCGTCGGCTCTGCTCTTGTTGTACCCAAGCTCTGCTCCTTCCTGGCTACTTTGCCACCGTCTGGTCCTGTCAATTAAAGCAACCATGGAGGAGCTGACCACAGAAAAGAGTGGAGCAACAGTCACACTCTCGTTGCACCAAAGGCCTAATTTGCATATTAATAAAAGGTATAACTCAGGAACAGAGCCTCGGATCAAAAAAAGAAAAACAGCGTTTTAATCAGGTGAACCACAGCTATGTGTCTATGCCAACATTTTTATAGGGAGGCCGCTGGTGAGAGATTCCCTTTAAAGGTGTTGTAGCACAGTCCTATATACACACAGAAGAAAATATCCATTGTAATAGAAATTGCTCTCAGCTTTTATATTACTAGCATTTGACAGATTGTGTCATATGAATTGTTATGGTGTTTCGACTGACCAGTTCTTCCCTTTCTGACGGAAATAGTGAAATGCCAATGAGAAGCTGGCTTACACTAAACCACTGTCCCTTTTTACACTAATGAAACTTTCATGCAGTCGGCCTAAAACTCTTTTGTAAGATATTGAAGTTTTGATGGACAACTTTTATCCAAAATAATATTGGCAGTGCACAAACAGTGAGACTGTATCTTGCTGAACTGCTGACAGTCCATAGTATCCTAATGTTGTTGTATCAGTCATCTACCCAATGATTCTGTCAGCTCCGAACCCCCCCAAAAGTAATGTAAACAGTGTATGGTGCAGGCGGTGCCGAGTCTGGTTATGTCATTTTCATTTTTATAGTCATTTGCATTCCAACGCTGTGCTCCAACAAACCAGCAGTAAAATGCATTGATGGACATAATGAAGGAGACTTAAAGAGGAGTCCTCTCAATGCACTTTACTGCTGGTTTGTGGGAATGAGCTGACAGATTCCCTTTAATAATTTTTTATTTTATTTATTATATATTATTATTATTTTCTTTTATGATTACATTTTACTCATTTTGGGCTAAAATTATTTTTCTCAATTGCTCTTTATTAAAGATATTGAGCCATTCTGTCACAAATGGTTAACTGTTTTTCTAGCTGTATGAATAGAACATTTTACTTTTACTTTGTCCTGGTAATCTATTAACCCTTAAAGGTCATAAACACTTATTTAAGACACATTTTTATTTAAGATAAGAATTGAGCTATAATGAGGGTATATAAGATCAATCAGAGATAAGGAGCCGTCAGCTGAGCCGTCTGACGGAACAGAGTGAAAATTTGTATTCTGATACTAGAGAAACTCAAGGATGCACAAAAACAGTGGTTCAAAATGTTTAACAAAGACCAATTGAGAAATTGATTTTTTTTTTTAGCTCAAAATGAGTACAATGCAGTCATTAAAAAATGCCCCCAAAGGTGTACATAGCCTTCAAACCTATCTACAGGATAGGTCAGAAGTGTCTGATCACTGGTATCCCCTTCAGTCACAACAGATAGCTGAGGACTGTAATATGCTTGCTTTATAAGTTCCCATAGACTGGAGCAGCAGTATGCCCCCCCCCCCCCACACCATTCTCATAATTGGTGGGTCGCCCAATGATCAGCCACTTAGCATCAATCCATAGGATAGGTCATAAGTGCTGCTCATACGAAAACCATGTAAAACTCTGCACAGAATGTTAACAAATTTAACACCGAATTCTTAGGACTTATGCACATGAGCAAATTTAAATGTGTGCTTCAACTGACAGTTTTCCCTTAGTTTTGCTTCAGTGTTTTCTGCAATTCTGTTACGTTCTTGCATTTTTAGGGATGCCAAGAGGCAGAATCCTAGTGGCAAACAGGTTGTTTTTCAGAATGCTCCATGCTCCATTTCTTTTTATCACTGACCCATTGAGTTGAGTGGGCAAGTCCTGTGTGGGAAAAAAGCTATGAAAATCATGCCCTGCGATCTTGAGTGAAAAAAAGCACTAATTTGCATAAACCCATTGAATTTAATGGGTCAGTTTTCACTGCTCTGCTAGTGCAGTACATTTTAAACTTGGACAGCATTTTAAACTCTTTTGTTTATATGCTTAGTCTGCTGCAGTCCCTGAGAATTCAATTCAGAACTGAATTTAAAAGGATTGTCCAAGATTTTTTTTAAATTGGCCAAAAAATGAATTGACACCACTTTGGGTCTCCACTGCTCCTGCCCCCCTAGTACTGCCATACATCATTCAAATGACTGCTGCAGCCAATCACTGTCCTCAGTGGTCACATGTACAAGAATGGCACCTGATCACTGAGGCCAGTGATTGGCTGCAGCAGTCATATGAACGATGAACTTGACTTTTAAAGTGAGCTTGTCAACAGCTTTGACCTCGCAGAACTGCTGACTTTGCTAGGTAGGGTCTGGGGAAAGCAGGACAAATATACCTTTTGCAGAGCTTTTATTATCAAATATGACTTTTTATTCTGCTTATTCAGTCAGGTTGCCTCCTGCGAGTGCCCAGTAGGCTGAGCTTCACTATGAAGTGTGCTGTGTGCTCCCTACATTCAAATGGTTCCCCTCCTGTAGCATCCAACCACTACATCTAACCACTGAGAGCAGAGGTGAGGGGCTCTGAAGCAGCTCAGTGCACAAAAAGAGTTCATATTAGTGGTGAGCAAATTGGTTCATACCACTACGTACGACTCCAATTCATTCATCACAGTAATTTACCTGTGGTAGAGGGACTTTCCCTCTACCTCTTGCAAATTGCATTTTTGCATATGCAATCAGAAAATCTTATTCACGCGCATGCACCATTACCGTAAGTAGCAGGGCATGTGCAAATATACTCAATGACTAACCCGGATCTGTAATTGATTATGGCATGTGCCACAATTCATTAATAAGTATATTCGCGCATGCGCAGCTACTCACAATAATGGTGCATGCGCAAAAATAAGATTTTCTATTGAGGCCATTTTAATCTGATCACATAGGGAAGAATGCAGTTTACCTGCAGATGAGGGAAAGTTCTTTTTTCCACTGGTAAATTAGTTTGAACAAATCGGATTAATATGCAGCGGTGCGAACCAATTCGCTAGTTCACTAGTCATATTCATTCTAGTTCTGATAATAAAAGCTCTGCAAACACTATTGGAGTCATTTAGCAAACTGGTGTAAAGTAGACCTGGCTTAGTTGCCTGCAGCAACCAATCAGATTCCACCTTTCTTTTTTGACAGCTCCTTTGGAAAATAAAAGGTGGAATCTGATTGGTTGCTATGGGCAATTAAGCCAGTTCTACGTTACACCAGTTTGATAAATGACCCCATATGTTTGTACTGCTTTCCTCAGCCCCTACCTAATACTGGTAGCAGTTTTGCATGAAATGATGAGGCATACAAATAAATTCCTAGCATTTTTTAAGAGTAATAGTATTGATTTTTGTGTTTGACTATGGCAAATAAAGTTTGAGGGGTGGTTTCTCTTTACCGTGTGGCAGACCATGTTCTTTATGGCTTTTCTTACAACTGATATGGGATTGCTCTGTTCTGCTAGAAAGTATCTAGCAAATGGTTTTCATTTCCTGCAGTAGTTGTGAAATTCTTATTACGTACTGTAGAAATATTATTAGGTATAACAGTTAACGTATTTAATGTTTGTACAAAATTATATTATATGAAAACTAGGTGGTTTATTATACAGAGTTCCTGTGTAAACTAAGCTTATATGACACAACGCCAGCCTTAAAGGATATGTCCATCTGCGTAACCAAATGTTTTTATTGCTCCAATGCAACTAAAATAAAAATCAAGTAACTGCATATAGTCTTGACTGAAAATATCCTGTTGTGTAGATGGTTTTTTTACACAGGCATGGGTATTAATGGTTACAGACTGTAAGCAAACTCTTTGTAGACTGATCCTGCAGTTGGAGCCAAGAATATTTTTTGCAAGTGTGGACAAGTGCTTTAACCCTAAAATATTCATTCAATCAAAGGGGTTGTCTCATCTCACCGCTTCTAAGATGAAATGAGACACAGTCCCAACCACCATCCGGCCGGGAAACAGCGGAACGCGTCTGCATTCGCTGTTTTTTAAAGAAATGGCATAGCTTGCTGCACTGTTTCCGTAGCTCCCATGGACCGAAATGGGAGCTACTGAAACAGCCAGGGCACTCCGCTGCTTCCCAGCCAGCTGGTGGTCGGGACTGTGTCTCTTCTCCTCTTAGTAACGGTGAGATGAGACAACCCCTTTATCCCTAATATCAATCATCATAATGGCAGATGACTAGTAGGCAGAAATATGGAGAGTTGCAGTCTTTGCATGATCTTTGCACATAGATTGAAAACAGTGGTCTCTTAATTCTTTCCCCGACTAAAACGTAAAGAGGCCATTTGTGGACAAAACATGTTGATACCTTAAAAGGGTTTTCCGAGTGTTTAACAATGATGACCTTTCATTGGGGGTCCAACACCCAGCACCCCATGGATCAGCTGTGTTTTGTGTCACTTGAATGGGACTGAACTGCACCTAGGCCATGAACGTCGCATCTCATTATACACTGCTTGTTTCCATGGTTACGACCACCCTGCAGTCCAGTAGCAGTGGCCGTGCTTGCACACCATAGCAGAAAGTGCCGACCAGTACCGTGGGAGTACGCATAGGCCTGTATTTTTTCCTATAGTGTGCAAGCATGGACATCGCTACTGGATTGCAGGATGGTCGTAACCAGGGAAACAAGCAGTGTATAATGAGATGGAAAAATGAATGTAGTCAGCAAAAGAGGCAATATGGACAATCACAATACATTAGTAAGTGCCTTGTACAGTATTAACTTTGTCTACATGATAAGTTAACCTCTTTGACTGCAATCAAACCACCACCCGGTTTTTATTATCTGCTTCAGTTCTGTTTATTTGGTTGTGACTGGTGATTTGAGAACCTTAGTTCTGGACTCAAACATATATTTTCTAGTTGTGCTGTTACAAATGCTTCTTTTGTATGCCCACAGCTTGTATTCTTAGCATATTTTATTGCTTCTTTATCTATCTCCCATAGCTAGCTACACAACTTCAGTCTTCTTCAGTCCCAACATCAGCACCACTGCAGCTCTAACGGTTGCAGGCAATGCCACCACAGTTGTGGGACAACCCATATGTTGAGTGAGGATGTGATACCAATATGTGATGAAATGGGTCTAAATGTACCATTCCTTGATCCCTCACATGACTGACAGGTGACTCTTTTGTTTGCAAAGTCCTATTAATTCTCTTTCTTCACCAGCCTTATACAATTTGGCATGAGTAACATTTTCTAAATCTGTGACATTGCAAGTGAGGCGGGGGACTGAGAAGAGAACAGAGGGAGTTGTTTGAAGAGAGGCTGCTGCCATGAAATTGTACTGACCTAATTCAGGTTTCTCTGATGGATTTAAAAAAAATGAAACTGCAGTATTTTTATATGTATATTTTATATATACCCTGTGTCTTCCTTCCCAGTCTTGAGGTTATTTGACTGGTGTAGGGAGTATTTCAGTATTGTTTTGTTAAAACAAATTGTTGATTTTAAATAAAAAGAAAAATAATGGAAACGTGTGGCTTATTGACATGAAGAGGCTTGTTCTTTCGTATGAGGCACATGAAGATATTAAATGTATATTTTATGTATCTATACACCTACTCTTAGGTTTAAAGTAGGGCATGATTCATTTGGTACTGTAGTCATGATAAAAGATTAAAGATCTGAGTATTGTTTCCAAAAACAGATGAGCATCTAGCGACCGTTCTAACATCACATAAAACTGCCAGCAGAGTGTATAAGATACTAACTATTGAGTTGTTATAGAATGTTAAAGAAATCTGTGTACAATACTCTAGCTACACAAATATAACAATGTTCAAGACCAACCAGTTCACAAATTAATCTCTGCAAAAAGTAACATTTATGATTGTGAATAGTTTATTGGTGGGGATTCCTTTAGCAACATTTCACAATTAAAACCTGGTGGTCTAGAAGACAAAACAATGTAAAATACTTCACCTTCTCTACATGCTGATTTCTCCACCGTTCATGTCTAAAGCTTAAAGGAACACTAAACACAGAAAGTGCCCAAAAAAGTAAAAAAAAAATCCCAGCTATTCCATCCTTCATTTCCTCCTTTCCCTTGATTCTGTTTTGTCTCGTTACAATTAAGACCGATATATATCTGCCTTACTGTCAGGTGTCTGGCTGTAAGACAACTGGCTGGAGCCGCAGTCTTCCTACTGTGTCTTGTCTGCAGGACTAGCCTAAACGGCCAACAATTGAACAGATCATCACTTCCTTTCCAACAATCTGTTAGATCATCATCCAGTGTAAAAGGACCATTATATGGACAAGATCAGCAGGATATTAACTACAAGAATGAGGAGAGTGAAGAGATTGCATATCGTGCTCTCTTCTCGCTGCAGGAGAGGAAGCGAGATAGACTCAATAGAAAGTCTATGGGCCCATCTTGATTGTCTCCTGTTGCCAGGATAGAGAGCATGCTATGCGAACATTTCTTTCCTCATTCTAGGCATCAGTGGGGGTCTCAGGACTCGGACCCACTACTTGTTGGACAAGTTGTACTTTCTAATGCCACCATTTATTATTGCATAGGTTGTTGTGGGAAGCTGGAAAAAATCCAAATGGGGTGAAATTGGGGAACGCAAAAAACGCAATTCCACCACAGTTCTTTGGGTTTCCTTTTTACTGCTTTCACTGTGCGGTAAAACTGACCTGTTCCCTTCATTCTCTTGTTCAGTACAATTTCGGCAATACAACATTTGTATAGTTTTTTTCTTTTTTTACTTTTGGAAAAAAATTTTTTGTGAGGGCTCATATCTTGCAGGGTGACCTGTAGTGTTCAATGATACCATTTTGGGGAGGTGACAAAAAATGGTGAATCAGTCATTTTGATTTTTTTTTTTCCATTAAAGATAAATACATTTATATTTTAATAGTACATGCATTTTGGGACATGGTGATTCCTTTGATCTTTATTTTTCTTTATTTTTTTAATTTTTATTATTGGAAAGGGAGAGTGATTTGATTTGTTGTAGTTTTATTTTTTAATATTTTAAAAACTTTTTCTTTTCCTTTTTTTTTTATGAATTACCTTTGCATGGGAGATTCAGTATTTTCCTATGGAGCTCCTGACACCTGAAGGCCTCCATGGGATCTACATTTGTAATAGCATTGGTTCCCTCATGGAGACCCTAGAGACTGATGCGAAGAAAAAAACAATTTTTTTTCTAAAGTTTTGTTTTAGAGTATTAAAATACAAGAAAAACTATATATGTGTAATATTAATTGTGGTGTAATATTACTGACCCAGAGAATAACGATAACAGGTCGGTTTTACCACACTTGGAATGCCGTAAAAATGAAACCCATAAAACTGTGATGGAATTGCTTTTTTCCCCAATTCCACCGAATTTGCTATTTTCCCAGCTTCCCACTACATCATATTAAATGGTACCATTAGAAAGTACAACTTTTCCTGCAAAAAAAAAAAACAAGCTCTCATACGTCTATGTGAATGTAAAAATAAAGTTATGGCTCCAGGAAAGCAGGGAGTAAAAAAACAGACATAAAAACAACTATAGATGCAAAACCTGTACAGATCAATTAAACCCATTACAGCCCCCTTCCCCAGCAGCACCAGACATGATGGAAGTAAGGAAAAAGAAAAAGGAAAAAAAAGAAGACTTAGAAACATAGATCCTAGATCTTGCAAAAATTTCCCAGTTGATTTGTAGTTCTTTCAGATTTAACAGCCTTTTAAGACTTGTGTCACATTTGCGTTATACATCTTCAGCAGGCTGTTAAAGATGCACTCCAGGGTTTTCCTTCTTTGCCTATATAGTGCAGGATAGGCCATTATTAAAGAAAAAGATAGAGGCTCTTGTGTATACCTGATTTATTTGATGTGCAGTTTGTGGCTTCTCTGCCATCTTGATTCATTCTTTCTTTCAGATATGGTTTTCCTGATGAATCCTACATCTCCTATCATGCCTGGCTTTGCAGAGACAGGTGGCGGAGTCTCACCACACTGCATTGTGTAAGGGCAGTTGTAACACAGAACAGCTGTCCCCTCACACTGCAGGGTTTCCATGTTTTCCTATGTGATGCAGCTTCAGCCTGTCTATCATGTCATCCGTCACATACAAGTATCACACAAAATTGCACACTCCAGAGCATCTAGGACAACACAAGTTCTCCCTGTATTCTCACCACATAAAAGTGGCTTTTATTATAATGTTTGAATAATAACATACAAACCCATAAAGTGATTTAATTTTTTTTAGATACAATATAGTTCTACCATTTCTTACACTCATCAATTTTCCCAAATAGAAATTCCCATTTATTTTCCCACTTATCCGTTAACTCCATGTGGTTTCATTCATTAGATACCTGTAAAGTTGTGAAAGTGTTGTTTTAAATTTTAGTGCACTAAATAAAAAAATCTGATGAAACTAGTTCACAATAAGCTTTACAGCAACTGGTAATATCTGAAAAAAAACACTACATATTTTCTAACCTAAACTTCTCTTGCAAAACATTTGAAACAGCACATTATGAAACAGTTGTGAACAAAGTATTTCCATTTCCCCCTAAATTCCAGCACCTGTTAATTACCTTGGCTAATGCAAATTCCATAAAATCCTGACTGTGCCAGGATTTACGTAAGGCCTCATTCACATCTCCCTGGGTGGATCCAGCAGGCTGTTTCGGCACAGAGCATGGCTGCCAGATCCTCTACTTCACTGGATCCCCATTGACAGCAATGGAGTCCAGCGGTGATCTGGCCTATTTCCAGCATTAATGCTGGATTTCAAATGGAAATAAACCACTATATGCAATAGTTCTCTTCCAGCCAAAAACCCGGCATTTTTGCCAGAAATCTGTAGGATCACTGTCTGACCCCATTGCAGTCAATGGGGAACCGGTGGTAAAATAGAGGGTCCGGCAGGCTGCTCTGCGTGGATCCACAAATGGAGATGTGAACAAGGCCAAAGTGAAAAAAAATCTTAACGACCCCCAGTCCCCCCCCCCCAAAAAAAAAATAATAAAAAACTTAAATTCACATCATCCACCTAAAAATTGAATGTGGAATGCTATAAAATACAGTTCTGTGTTTGGTGAAGACAATCAACCCTGTTCCTCCAGAATACACATACATTTTTGTTTAATTCTCTTCCTCTACCCCATGCCAAATTATTTAAGAGCATTTCAGTGATCTTGAAAAATGTCACACCTATCCAATCAGGGCATGGAACAAAATAATAAAGAAATTGTGGCAAAATAACCTCCTTCACCAATGGGACCCTACCTGTCCTAGATAAAGGCAATATAAGCCACGTAGCAATTATAAGTCGGGTTTGGTGCATTAAATACCCCTTTACATGGCCTTGTGGAGCAGAGGATTGTCGGGAAGGAAGTGTTCCTTCCTGACAATCGCCTGCTCATCAGTGGAGGAGATCACAGGCATTTCGGCCATTTTCCATGCCAAAAACCAGCATGGAAAATTATGAGTGAGCCAGCCCTGATAGCCGTTCCGTTTCCCTGCCCACGCCATGCAGTGAGAGCGGAAAAGCCACAGATTTTGATGAAAAATGGCGTGCGAGAAAATCTCCAACTATTGTGGCATATATTTTTTAATAAATGTACAAAGAAAAAAAGGGGAATTTCAGTCAGCACATCCCAGTGCGCAGGTGCACGTTGCTATGGCTAAATGCACAAGGAAAGGAAAATACATACAATGCAACGGCACATTGCTAACCAGATAAAGCACAAATGCCATATATATATGAAGTATTCTGGTGCTAATGCTATGCTTGTTTAGTAAATTAGAGATTCTTGGCAAATATATTTTGTACAAAATTATCTGGTCCCGTCCACCAAATTGTCAAGGTGATCTCTGTAGAACGGGAGCCTAACACCATTTCCTACCTGTTATGTGCCAACCTTGGCTTCCATATAATCAGGGGGTGTTGGTTCCACATGCATGCTGGGTCCCTTCTGCCTTTTGCCATTTATGGTGCTTTAAAGGCCTCCACTAATACAGGGATGCAGGCACCAAACATGCATGCCGAGTCCACTCGGCTTTATAGTTACACTAATTAAAATCAGCCTATGGGGCAGACGGGGCTAGTCAGGAGTGCATGACCAAATGGAGTAGCCACACCTCCAATACAAACTTACAAAGAAAAAAAGGGGAATTTCAGTCAGCACATCCCAGTGCGCAGGTGCACGTTGCTATGGCTAAATGCACAAGGAAAAGAAAATACATACAATGCAACGGTGCACTGCTAACCAGATAAAGCACAAATGCCATAGAGATATGAAGTATTCTGGAGCTAATGCTATTAGCATTAGTTAGGTTCCCGTTCTACAGAGATCACCTTGACGATTTGGTGGACGGGCCCAGATAATTTTGTACAAAATATATTTGCCAAGAATCTCTAATTTACTAAACAAGCATAGCATTAGCTGCAGAATACCTCATATCTCTATGGCATTTGTGCTTTATCTGGTTAGCAGTGTGCCGATGCATTGTATGTATTTTTAATAAATGTGCCTCTAAATATTGGGTGCACTATGCTGTATGATTGCTCCATTCATTACAATATAGGTAAGAGTAGGTGAAGCACTTTACTTCCTCCCTGCTGTGACTGTAAGTTAGACTAGATAGTCAGATATAGCAAAAATAACTTGAATATATTACCCTAACCAGGAATGACAAGCTGCCTGCAGAGGAACATCACCGATTCACTGGAGATACGATTTTCTTTTCCCATACACAGGTGTCAGTGGATTCCACAGTCATGTGACAACGAAGCTTCTCCCAGGCCTCAGCAAAGATTACAAGATGGAAGCTGGGCATAATGCATTGTGTGGCCTCATTGAAATAATAGAGGATTTATAAATTTCCATTTGACTTCAAAGCCTATCATCGCCTGTTGGGGCTTAATGAACGTAAAGTTATGCAAGGCCTGGAGTTATTACTCCCTGTAGCAATGCTCATTAACACAATACCCAATGTAAGTATTACATATTAATATAAAGCAGATGATTTGAATGTTTGCTGCAGGGCATATTAAGGTAAAAAAACAGAAGTTAAACATAATAAGATCAGTCAGAAGCAGCTTCCCTGCCCGTTGACAGATTCTAAACACAATTTTATATATATATATATATATATATATATATATATATATATATATATATATATATATATACATATATATACAGTGCTCAGGGTAAGGCTCACTGCACACTATGATTTAGCCATACTGTTGTGCTATACATTTTTAACAGATTTTTTTTTTAAACTATTATAACAGATTTTAAAATGTATGCAAAACAAATTGAAATACATGCTATACCTTTTTATGCTAAGACATATTTTTTTTTGTTTCTTCTATCTACTTACAGTATAGTGCAGCATTCTATGCTATTTCGCTGTCATACTTTTTTTTTTTGTGTGTGGTATACTGACTTTTACCGGTCAGTACCGGGATTGCTGAAATTGGGGTGCTTCCTATAAATTAAAGAATTGACCAATCATCCTGTCATGAGAGAGTTCATGGACACTAATGTGTTTGGTCAGTAGTTAGCCTTTGAGCCCTGTTCATTAGGAACTTCAGCCAACAAATGCGCAAATGCTGAGCGACTCCTTTATAGTTCACTGGCAGTATATTTCTCTGTTTAAGCAGGGGATATGCTGCCAACAATATTTAAACTGTATGGGGGATGAACGACCATACTAATAATAGTTCTCCACCAATGCATTTTGCATCTGCCTGTGTGAAGGCCCTTCACTTTAAACCAGTGTTCTTCAACTCCAGTCCCCTGGGCCCACCTCTCGGTCATGATTTGAGAATATCCAACAGAATGAATACCTGTGGTAAGTCCTGATGCACTGACACTAATTATATCACCTGCTCAATACTAAGGAAATCCAGAAAACATGACCAGTAGGTGGGCCCTGAGGACTGGAGTTGAGAAACACTGCTTGCTGTTCAATCAGGGCTTGTTATGGCCCCACATTTGGGCCATTTAAAAGGACCCTTAGGGTATGACCACATGGAGTGGCTTCAACGCGGCTGTGCTGTGGTGGAATAGCCTGTGACCGCACGAGCCACAGCAGGCTCTAATTTACTAACTCATTAACCAACTGTTTAGTTGGTTTGCATTGTTAATGGCCGCTGGGCAATATTGCACGGCTGTTAACAATGGATACCCTTAGGCAATAGAGATTTAATTATTTATCAAAGTGTATTCAATGAGGGGCGATTCCTTCCAAATAACATTCATTATCTATGCAGAAACTAAAAAAAAAATGTAATGAAAAAAAAAGAATTGATAGCATAATGTACCAAATATGATAAACGGCTGTGTTCTGATTAAATATGATCACTGGTGGCTTGTACCGCTTCTTTATGGGGATACAATAGCTTAGAAACCAGAAGAACTAATCTAATTGATTGTATGTTTAGACAATGGCACGTTGAAATGAGGTGCTTAATACCAGCCCGGCTCAGGGGATCCAGAAGGCTGTTTCTGTTCTTCTAAGACTGCGGTTTCTTTCCCTGATGAAATGTTGTTTTTTTTTTCCTTTTTCTTTAAATGTATGCCTCATTCAGGGTAGGAGGGAGTTAACCTTAAAATGTCCTCATGGGGACATTTGTCGGTTATTTAATCTGCAGGCTGAACATGTAGTTACAGCAGAGGGAGAGAGTGAGAGAGCAAGCAAGCGTATGAGGGAGGTTTGAAGGAGAGACGTTCTCTGCCTACTCTGCCATAATCCTTAATTTGGAAGTAACGGGGTCCCCTCATCACCATATAAATAGCCCTTATTTAATCTAATTTATGTCCTGGAACAATTCCTCTGTGGCTGCTGGGCAGAATGTAAAATCTCCTTCCTGCTTTGTTTCTTACAAATAGATTTTCTTGATTCCCTGTATCACAGGAGAATGTTCTTCCATCGAATCCTTAATGAGCTCAAACATGCTAAGAGAAACATTGATATGTGGTATTACACAGTCAAATAATATTTCATCCTCTGGGATACACTCATTCCTGAGAGCCTTTCACCATCTGGGATTAGCACAAGTAGAGTTAAATGCAGAGTGAGAACATCTTTGTACAAGGAATAATATCTCAATGTTATTACTTAAAGGGTATAGGTCATTAGAATATGTCCTCTTGTTTACACCACATTTTTATGTTAAACATATTTTTTTTAGTATTTTTGGTATTTTTTGTTTTAATTTTCCATGTCACTATCAATATTAAAAAAATTGATTTTCACACCAACCAATAGGCCTAATAATATGTTGAGACTTCTTCTGTCCTGAGCCATCTCATTATCATCACAGGCAGATTTACAATGACAGCTATCACCCTTTTGTATAGTAATGTAGGATCCACCATTCACAATAGGTAATATTACAGCTTGTCCACTACCTTCTAACCTCCTCATAGGTTACAGATAGATGATGCCTAAACTGGTCACTTAACCCCAGGGGTGGATTGGGAATTAAAAGTTGCCCTGGAAAAAAAAATAAAAGTGGCCCCAAATTGTGGGCGGGCCCAGATTGAGAGAAGGTGGGGTCAACATGAGTAGACAGGACCAGAAATACCATAGAGGGAGCAGTATATCATGCTGCAATTTTATATTTGGCTCAGTGCAGCACAATATACTGCTCCAGAAGAGCCCAAAACCTCTCTAGAAGCTGCCTCTCTGTGGTGCCCAATGCCAACTGCCATGTCCTGTCCTCCTCCTCCACTTGTCTTTAAGATATGGAGAATGAGGATGAAGAGTTAAAACACAGGCAACAGCACAGAGCCAGCCCCACCATCAGTATTCTGACTGGTTTTCAGCGTTACCATACATACAGGGGAGTGCAGCGCCACATACCTCTCACATCCAGTGACGTCTCCTCTGGTGTAGACATTCTCTTTCCTCATCTTCTCCGTTAGAACCAGACAACACATGATGACATCTTCTAGCCATGTTCCATCTCTGCAGAGTTTTACACACAGACATCTTAGGTTCCTCACTTTTCTATCATTATCCTCCTGACCCTGGTGCCCCAACATTGTCATCCTGCTGCTAACCCAATATTGAGCCTGCTGTGCCCCAATGCCCCCAAATAACATACTGGAAAAATAATAATGCCCCCTATTGTACCGCCAGTGACAATAATGCCAATCCCCAGCAACAAAAAAGTGCCGCCTATAATTCCCCCAGTAATAATAATAATGCCCCCAGTAATACCAATGTCCCCACAGTGCCGCCAGTATTAATATTATGTATTGTATTGTGTCCCCTGTAAAAATAATGCCCCACAGTGCCCTCAGTCAGTAATAATAATGCCCCTAGTAATGTCCCCCCCTTGCCCTCCAGTAATGCCCCCATCCCCAGTAATGTCAATATAGAGCCCCCAGTAATGCCCCCTGGCCCCAGTAATGTCCTTATAGCTCCACCAGTAATGCCCCTCTACCTCAGTAATACCACCCCCCCGCCCCAGTAATGTCACTATAAAGCCCCCAGTAATGCCCCTGCTTCCAGTAATGTCACTATACAGACCCCAGTAATGCCCCCTTCCCCAGTAATGTCACTATAATGTCCCCATTAATGCCCCTGCTCCCAGTTATGTCACTATAGAGCCCCCAGTAATTTCCCTTCTGCCCCCAATAATGCCCCCCTGCTCCCAGTAATGTCCCTCCCTGCCCCAGTAATGTACAGTGGACACCTTAATGTGCCCTGCACCCTTATTGTCAATGGCTGGCAAAAAAAACAAACCAAAAAACTTACCTTAGTGTGCAGACCTGCAGCAGCCTCTTCTGGCCTCTGTCCTGGAGCAGGAAGGGTAGGGATGATGACACAGCGTCAGTCGCTGAGTGGGAGGAGCCACAGGTCCTTTCACATCTGAAGAGCAGAGTGGTAAGCTCTCTCCTGCTGTCGGGTGTCAAAGGACCTGACAGCAGGAGGTACAGGGGCGGGCACATTATTAGAGTCAGGGGCCACACAATAGGGCATGATAATAGGATCACAGGAAGGCCAGCGGCGGCCGCCGCCCTCTATACAATACACATTGCAATACACAATACAATACAATACATATTGCAAATACATATTGCAATATACAATATGATACACATTGCGGCCACCAGCAGCCCTGCTGCGATCTCATTATCATGACATTGGTATGATAATGAGATCACAGCAGGGCTGCTGGTGGCCGCAATGTGTATTGAAATGTGTATTGTAATGAGGGCGGCGGCCGACACTTACCCTGCTGATGCTGGCCCACAGCATACTTTAGGCAATCGGCCCACCGGGAAGTGTGGCTGTGGGGTACATTGCCAATCCGCCCCTGCTTAACCCCTCAGATGCCCCAGCAATAGCGATAACAGCATCTGTGTAGTTAGGCAGAGGGGCTTACTTCTGCCTTCAATCAGAGCCCCCATAGTTAAATCACAGGGCTCTGATTGATTACCATGACAGCCTGGAGTCTGCCGAAGGTTCCCAGCCATGTCATGTAGACTGCATTTAAAGCTGTGCATTATGATCTATGGGACAAGCGTTCGGAAGATCGCAGGTTGTAGCCCCCTAAGAGAGCTAAAAGTTATTGAATAAAAAGTACAAAAAAGTTAATTTTTGTTTTAAATATTTAAAAAAAAAAATTCAAATCACTCCCTTTCCCAATTTTACATATAAAAAATAAACAAAAATAAACATAAGTATCGTGTCCAAAAATGTCTGAACTATTAAACAATTTTCCTGCGTGTTGATCACTATAACAGGAAAAAAAATAGAAAAATGTGATTCCCCATTTTTTAGTCACTTGCCACTCCCCAAAAAATGGTGATGCAGAGAAAACTTAGATTTTTTTTAAAGGTTATTTTATTTTTTTATTAAGTAATAAAACAAAATAAAATCTATATATCTGTGTAATAAGCCCTTATATGGCTACTTGAACGGAAAATTTAAAAGGTTATGGCTATTGGAATGTGGGGAGGAAAAATAAAAAATGCCAAAATGAAAATGATCCCGCTCTTCAAGGGGATAACATGGTGCTGTAGCTTACATTGCATCATCATGGTGACAGGTTCTCTTTAACATACATTTTCATTTAAAGAGGACCTTTCACCGCTCCTGACATGCCTGTTTTAATAGCTTCATGCATTCCCCATGTAATAACAAGTCTGGAACATCTATTCTTATGGCTCTATGTTTGTGCCATTCCTTTATTATTTGCACTAGCAGTTATGAATGAATTGCTATTTGTCTTCATTAAGGGAACAGAGGGGAGGTAACAAGTTGGGTGTGTGTACCTGCACAGTCTGAACATGACAGCACTGATTGGATAGAGTGAGTCTGTGCAGGGACACACCCCCAACTGGTCACCTCCCCTCTGTTCCTTTACTGAAGACAAATAGCAATTCATTCATAACTTCTAGTGCAAATAATAAAGGAATGGCACATCATACAGACATAATAATAGATGTTCCAGACTTGTTATTACATGGGGAATGCATTAAGATATTAAAACAGACATTTCAGGAGTGGTGAAAGGTCCTCTTTAAACACAAGGTCATTTTCTGACGAAACATTGCCTGTAAGAACACACCATCTTCAGGTAACACACATTACAGGGCTGTTTCCATTGAATTGACCGTTAAGGCCCTCATCAGTCATTGCAGTTTAGTGCAGATGTTAATGTTTTGTCTTTCTTTTGCCTCCAGTCAAGATCTGAAGTACAGAGAACAGGACTTATTTTTTTTTATCCAAATTTCTGGTTGGAGCACAAACAAGCAAATAACTGAAAGAACACTCAGGACTTCTCAACGCATCAATGGTCAAATCTTTGACTAAACAAAAAGAATATCTCAGTTTATCTATTTGTCTTCTGAACCTAGTAGAAAATGTGGAGTGAAAAGTCAATTACGTTGCTAAACCAGAGATTACTGTAGGCAAAAAAAGACCTTTTTAGGATAAATATCACTTATGTCAACTCTGCCTCCGTGGCTGCACTTTACCAACAACCATGCTTGTCTTATCAGTGAGGCCCACCTCACAGTTTGAGGAACAGTGCTAGTAATTACAGAAATTTTTTTCCTGAAATAAAAAATACCCCATTATGGTATGGCCACAAGTGAGACATTGTGCAGTAATAGGAAAGTGGATGAAATTTAAAGGGGTTATGCCATGATTGATGTAAAAAATGAAAACCAGGCATCATATAGTACATGACAATCTTTAGAACCAGCCCTGTACCTCACATGGATCCAAAGATCTCCCAATTCATTGCTCAAATTGTTCTGCTAAATTTATTTCAAGCTCGAAGTTTAGGTGGCATGTCCTTTCTCAGAGGACTTGTCCTTTCTGCTGTAGCTCTTTATTCTAACTGCCACAGCTGCAACAGAAGATATGGTTGTGACAGTTGAACGTTTTAACTGAGCATGTGTGACCACCTCAGTGAGGTGGACGAGAAATAGAAGAATGGCGCTATACAGATACATTTTGTTTAATAGCTAATTGACTATGCTAAAATTTTAATTACATACAATACAAAATTAATACAATACAGACAAGGATAGGGCTGTTGTATTAGGGGAATGCACAAGGATGTATACTAACCCCGGCAAAAAATATTGAATCACCAGTCTCTGAGGATGTTCCTTCAGTTGTTTAATTTTGTTGAAAAAAAACATCACAGACATGAAAAAAAAACTAAATGCATTTCAAATGGCAACTTTCTGGCTTTAAGAAATACTAAAAGAAATCAAGAAAAATAATTGTGGTAGCCAGTAACATTTACATTTTTAGAACAAGCACGGGGAATAATTTATGAAATCACTAAATTCTGAGGAAATAAATATGGAATCACCCTGCAAATTTTCATTACAAACAATAACACCTGCATCAGATTAAATCTGCTTGTTAGTATCCAGGTAAATAGGAGTGATTACACCTTGGAGAGCTGTTGCAACAAGTGGACTGACATGAATCATGGCCCCAACACCAGAGATGTCAATTGAAAAAAAGGAGAGGATTATCAAAGTCCTTAAAGAGGGTAAATCATCACGCAATGTTGCACAAGATGTTGGTTGTTCACAGTCAGCTGTGTCTAAAACCTGGACCAAGTACAAACACCATGGGAAGGTGGTTAAAGGCAAGCATACTGGTAGACCAAGGAAGACATCAAAGTGTCAAGACAGAAAACTTAAAGCAATATGCCTTGAAAACAGAAAATGTAAAACAAAACAAATGGGAGGAAACTGGAGTCAACGTCTGTGACCGAACTGTAAGAAACCGTCTAAAGGAAATGGGATTTACATACAGAAAAGCTAAAAGAGAGCCTTCACTAACACCTAAACAGAAAAAAACAAGGTTACAATAGGCTAAGGAAAGGCAATCGTGGACTGTGGATGACTGGATGAAAGTCATATTCAGTGATGAATCTCCTATCTGCATTGGGCAAGGTGATGATGCTGGAACTTTTGTTTGGTGCCGTTCCAAAGAGTTTTATGCAGACGACTGTCTGAAGAAAACATGCAAATTTCCATAGTCATTGATGATATGGGCTGCATGTCAGGTAAAGGCACTGGGGAGATAGCTGTCATTACATCTTTAATAAATGCACAGGTTTAGATTGACATTTTAAACACTTTTCTTATCCCATCTATCGAAAGGATAGAAGTTTGGGGATGATGAAATCATTTTTCAAGATGATAATGCATCTTGCCATAGAGCAAAAACTGTGAAAACATTCCTTGAAGAAAGACACATAAGGTAAATGTCATGGCCGGCAAACAGTCCGGATCTCAATCCAATTGAAAATCTGTGGTGGAAGTTAAAGAAAATGGTCCATGACAAGGCTCCAACCTGCAAGGCTGATCTGGCAACAGCAATCAGAGAAATCTGGAGCCAGATTGATGAAGAGTACTGTTTGTCACTCATTAAGTCAATGCCTCAGAGACTGCAAGCAGTTATAAAAGCCAGAGGTGGTGCAACAAAGTACTAGTGATGTGTTGGAGTGTTATTTTGTTTATTTTTCATGATTCCATAATTTTTTCCTCGGAATTGAGTGATTTCATAATGTATTACCTGTGCTTGTTCTAAAAATGTAACTGTTACTGGCTACCACAATTATTTTTCTTGATTTCTTTTAGTATTTCTTAAAGCCAGAAAGTTGCCATTTGAAATGCCTTTAGTTTTTTGTCATGTCTGTGATCTGTTTTTTTTTTTTTTTCAACAAAATTAAACAACTGAAGGAACATCCTCAAAGACTGGTGATTCCATAATTTTTGTCAGGGGTAGTATTTTGCGGATCTGTGTTTTGCCGACAGCAAAATACATACAGTCGTGTGCATGAGCCTTAAGGATGAGTTCACACTTCAGTTATTTGATCAGTTATTTCCATCAGTTATTTTGAGCCAAGACCAGTAGTGAAGCCTACACAGAGATAAGGTAATGGAAAGATCTGCACCAGTTCTGTGTTTTTGACCTGTATCTACTTTTGGCTCACAGTAACTGATGGTGTGAACTCAGCCTAAGGGCTCATGCACATGACTGTATGTATTTTGCGGTTTGCAAAAAAACGGATCCACAAAAAATACGGTTAAAGTCCGTGTGCATTCCGTATTTTGCGGAACAGCTGGCCCCTAATAGAACAGTCCTATCCTTGTCCGTAATGCGCAACATTCTATTTTTTTGCCATGATGACTTAGAGCTGGGCGATATGGCCAAAAAAAAAATCTTTTTTTTTTTTTTTTTTTTAATTTTGGACGATTCACGATTTAAATCTTGATTTTCTTACATTAGTAAAATATAAAAAAAAGCCTACTGTGGCCCCACCAGACCTCACATACCTCACATCAGCCCACTATACCCCCATCAGACCTCAGATCAGCCCACTGTGCCCCCAACCTCAGGCCCACTTCCCCATCAGACCTCAGATCAGCCCTGCCCCACAACCTCAGATCGCCCCTGTCTCATCAGACCTCAGATCAGCCCACTGTGCCTCATCAGACCTCAGATCAGCCCACTGTGCCCCCATCAGACCTCAGATCAGCCCACTGTGCCCCCATCAGACCTCAGATCAGCCCACTGTGCCCCCATCTGACCTCAGATCAGCCCACTGTGCCCCCATCAGACCTCAGATCAGCCCACTGTGCCCTCATCAGACCTCAGATCAGCCCACTGTGTCTCATCAGACCTCAGATCAGCCCACTGTGCCTCATCAGACCTCAGATCAGCCCACTGTGCCTCATCAGACCTCAGATCAGCCCACTGTGCCCCCATCAGACCTCAGATCAGCCCACTGTGCCCCCATCAGACCTCAGATCAGCCCACTGTGCCCCCATCAGACCTCAGATCAGCCCACTGTGCCCCCATCAGACCTCAGATCAGCCCATTATGCCCCATCAGACCCCACATCAGCCCATTATGCCCCATCAGACCCCACATCAGCCCATTGTACCCCATCAGACCCCACATCAGCCCATTGTGCCCCATCAGACCCCACATCAGGCCATTGTGCCCCATCAGACCCCACATCAGCCCACTGTGCCCCCATCAGACCTCAGATTAGCCCACTGTGCCCCATCAGACCTCAGATTAGCCCACTGTGCCCCATCAGACCTCAGATTAGCCCACTGTGCCCCCTTCAGACCTCAGAGCAGCCCAAAGTGCCCCCTTCAGACCTCAGAGCAGCCCAAAGTGCCCCTTCCAGACCTCAGAACAGCCCAAAGTGTCCCTCCAGACCTCAGAGCAGCCCAAAGTGCCCCCTCCAGACCTCAGAGCAGCCCAAAGTGCCCCCTCCAGACCTCAGAGCAGCCCAAAGTGCCCCCTCCAGACCTCAGAGCAGCCCAAAGTGCCCCCTCCAGACCTCAGAGCAGCCCAAAGTGCCCCCTCCAGACTTAAGAGCAGCCCAAAGTGCCCCCTCCAGACCTCAGAGCAGCCCAAAGTGCCCCTTCCAGACTTCAGAGCAGCCACCATCATAATAATAAAAAAAAAATCTCTCACCTGTCCTGCGCTGCGGCTCCGCTCCACGTCCGGCGCCCCTCTTCTTCTCCCGGGGCTGCACTGTCACCTGACTACGTGCAGCGTCAGGTCAGAGTGCGCGCACTACGTCCTGACGCTGTACGCGGTCAGGACAGTGCAGCGCAGCCCCGGAAAAGAAGAGGAGCGCCGGACACCGGAGCGGAGCCGCGGCGCAGGACAGGTGGGATATTTTTTTTATTTTATATGTCGGGCTCCATTTTAGGAAAATCGAATTCACGATTTTCCTAAAAAATAAAGTCATGAGGCTTTCAATTGGCGAATTAATCGAATTCATTCGATTAATCGCCCAGCCCTATGATGACTATTCAAGTTGAATGGGTCTCCATCATCAGTGCTTGTCACATGGACAGCGGACATGCATTGGGGACCCTAATACACAGGCGGCACCCGTTTGTGTGCATGAGCCCTGAGGCTGAGTTCACACTTCAGATATTTGGTCAGTTATTTCCATCAGTATTAGGGCTCATGCACAAGACTGTTGTTTTATTCCAAATCCAATCCGTATTTTTTTGCAGGTCCCATTCACTTCATTCACTTCAGAGCAGCCCAAAGTGCCCCCTCCAGACCTCAGAGCAGCCCAAAGTGCCCCCTCCAGACCTCAGAGCAGCCCATTCACTTCATTCACCCATGTGCAGTCCGTATTCGTGTGTCCGTTCCACTGCACCTACAAAAATAGAACATGTCCTTTTCTTGTCAGTATTATGGACAAGAATAGGACAGTTCTATTATGGGCTATTCTGCAAAATGCAGAACACATACTGCTGGTATCTATGATCCACAATTTGCAGATTGCAAAAATGGCTACGACCGTGTGCATGAGCCCTTATTGTGAGCCAAAACCAGGTGTGGGTCAAAATCACAAAACAGGTTTAAATCTTGCCATTATACCTTGTCTCTGAGTAGGCTTCACCACTGGTTTTGGCTCACAATCACTGATGGAAATAACCAACCAAATAACATAAGAGTCCTTTTTTCACCAGTCACTGTATTCTATTCTTTGCAAGAAACTACAGCTGCAGATTAATAAAAAAAACAATGTGTCTTAGTGTATTATGGTACAATGATGCAATAACCTGGAGACAGTGAAAAATACACGATGTACCTTATGCGTATCAATAACCTGTTCAATGATCTTCCAAGGTGGACCTACCCTTTAAGTAGCTTGTGGTTTGATAATGCTTTTGTAGATATTCTGTTTGTTCAGCACTTTACCTATCAGCTATCTGACACTATTAATAAGGTTAATGTACCCTCGCCACACACCATAGGACAATACCGCTTGTCATGAGTAAGCACATCTCTTCTGCTGTCAATATAGCCTGTGTCATTAGAAAGACTGATAATCTTTCAGATTTTATTGTAATCTATGCAGATATTTCCTATGACCTTCCGTTAGATTACCAGGATCATATACTAGGTGAGAAGATATTACAGTGCATGCAACATGCTTTTATTTAGATATGTTCACAGATTAAAGACCTGCAAATAAGGGTTAAATCATTTAGTCTGATTTATGTATCCCCTTTACACCCTTATATCTTCGTCCTACAAAATTCTGGTGTTTGATTTTCTTTACTACAGGAAAATCACAGGGCCATCCCAGAAGTAAGATGCTTAGATATGCTGTGTGATCCCAGGAGGAAAGCACAAAATCAGCAACTCATCCGCAGCTACGGAGATAGCTGAATTATACTTTTTCTGCAAAACATACCAAGGCTAGATTCTCAAATGTTGGTTTTCTTAAAAAAGCCATGTTTCCATAGCATTTTACATGGCATGTTGGCCTCATGCACATGACTGGAATTTTGGTCCATGTCCGATTGGCATTTTTGGACTTATTTATGCAACATGTTTGTGTCAGTTTGTGTTGTGTATTTTTGGGAGCAAAATAAAGGCTTTAAAAACGCCTAAGTGACTCAACATATTTTATTATATGTATTTTTTGGCAAGGTAGTAGTATGGGGAAAAGGCATTTGTAAAAAAAAAAATGCCTTGTTAAAACACCATTAAAAATACCAACACACATTGCACATGCATTTTTTTTTAAAAAGTAGGGCATAAAAAATGGCAGACAAAAAACATCTGGTGTGAAAAAAAAAAATTACGCCTTTTTGTTCTGCATTTAATTTTCCCATAGACTTTCATGCAATATCTGGAGCTGGGTTTTTACCTAAAGAAATGCCAAGCAAAAATTGCAAAACTCTCCAAAATGTCCTAAAACCAATGTGGAACACCAGTCTTATACAACTTTAAGCAAATATATCAACTGTGACTATTTAAAAATGTGTGAATCTTTTTTTACTCCAGTAAAAGAGCAGCTAAGGTACAGTATCATTGCTGACGTCACATCTACAGGGTCCAGGAGAACAAGCAGAACACCGTCCCCAGAGGCAAGGTTATTGATGGTGTGTTGACAGGGCAGAGCCTTACAAGCCTTGCCACGCCTCAGATGTCACTGAAATGTCATAGGGATAGGGAACCAACACAGCGGAAAATGCCACATGACTGTGATGGAGTGGAGGAAAATGGGACATTAAACAAAGAATAATAACTATTAGTAAGTGAAATTTGTGCTGTTTCCTGTCAATGCTAGAGATTGCAAAATTTAAATATCCCTTTAAGAAATAATGGACTAAATTAAAAGGGTTGTGCCAAGTATTTAAGTTATCCCCTATCCATAACCTAGTCTTCTCCTTCCGTTTTAAACATGCTACCATCACACCTATCGTCAAAAAGCCTTCTCTTGTCTTGACCTGTTTTCTTTGTCTAGCTATTGCCCCATTTCCATATGCCTCTAATCTAACTTCAACAACTGTCCTCCCACCTCCTTTCCTGCTCCCTTTTTGACTGGCTACAATCCGGCTTACTGCCCTAATGAAAGTCACCTGTGACCTGCTAACTTCCAAAGCCAAACAACATTACTCTGTCCTCCTCTTCCTCGACCTGCTCTCTGCTGTTGACACCTTCCACCACTCCCTTCTGTTACAAATTCTATTATCTGTGGGCACAGACCTGGCCCTCTCCCGGATCACTTCATACCTCACAGACCAGACATTTAGTGTCTCCCACTTGCATACCACCTCCTTGTCTTGTCCCCTCTCTGTTGATGTCCTGCTAGGCTCTTCTCAATCTACACCTTCAGCCTGGGACAGCTCGTAGAGTCCCATGGCTTTCAGTATCCCTTCTTTGCTGATGACTTACTATGGTACTGTCATTTTAGGTAGGGAATAGTGAAGCCCTTTCCACCACATCTCTACCTGCTTGGACGATCCATCCTAAATGGTGACCCCCAACTGGATTACGGTCCCTAACTTAAAGGGGTTCTTTGGGAATTAAGAAAATGTAAATACTTAAATATTATTTCATAATTAATATATTCACAAATACTTTTCATTAGTTATAATGGCTCGTTTTGTCTGGGGAGCAATCATTAGGAGAAACAAAATGGCCGCTGTCCTATTTGTACACACAAAACCTGTCGAGGCTGTGTCACCCTGTTCTAACCTATGTATATTAATACATAGGGTAATAGGGGCAGTTTTCCTATGAAGGCACATACCTGAATAGCAGAGTATAAAGCAGCGGTTGAGAAGAAATCCATACTTTAAAAATTATGCTAATGAGCCTTCGGAGCACCGGTCCGAGGCTCGCTCCCCTGCCTAAGTGCACGCCCCTTCGTTGAGTGATTGAAATCACGCGCCTGCGCATTGTAATCGTGCCCCGGTGCATGCGCAATAGCGCTTGCAGTGCCGAACACTGCAAGCGCTTCCATTCATTTGCGCACGCGCCCTCACTTCCGGTTCAGGAAGTGACGGCGCATGCGCAAATGAATGGAAGCGCTTGCAGTGTTCGGCACTGCAAGCGCTATTGCGCATGCGCCGGACACGATTACAATGCGCAGGCACGTGATTTCAGCGCTAGACCGAACGGTCTAGCGCTGTCATTCACTCAACAAAGGGGCGTGCACTTAGGCAGAGGGGCGAGCCTCGGAGCCGGGAGGGCGGTGAAGAACCAGTGCTGGGAAGGAAAGAGCCCGCCCCCCGGTGCTCCAAAGGCTCATTAGCATAATTTTTAAAGTAAGGATTTCTCCTCAACCGCTGCTTTATACTCTGCTATTCAGGTATGTGCCTTCATAGGAAAACTGCCCCTATTAACCTATGTATTAATATACATAGGTTAGAACAGGGTGACAGAGCCTCTTTAATTACACAGGAGGACAAGGTACTTCACAACACTGAGGTAAAGAGCTCCTCATCCTCCTCTCTGCTCTGCTTGTCAGGGTTTATGGGTCTGAATACAGGTGAATCTCTGGGGGAATCGAGATGAGGAGACATGAGAGGAGGGTGAGATGTGGCTAATGAGCAGCAGCACTTGTATGCAGTCTCCATTACCACAGTCTGTGCTGTCCGTCCTCTCCGTACTAAATTCCCCAGAGATTTGGCTAAAGTTCTTATCTGTATTCAGGATCATAAGCGATCCTTCCCAGCAATCATCTGCTCGCCAGTGAAGGAGTCTGGTGCTGTTACATGCAGTGATCTCCTCCACAGTATGGGGAGGAGCGATCCCTAATGTCATCGTTCTTGCTGATACAGACCGTTTACTGGCAGCAGATGTGATTACACAGCGCGATCTGCCGCCAGCAAACAATGTTTTTTAAGCATGCTTAAAAATCTGGTTTGCCCAATGAACGAGAGTATGCTCATTCATTGGGTAATGGTGGAAGTTTTACACAGCCAGATCACCGCTAACGAATGTTCCTACAAAAGGCCACTGTAATACATGACTTACACTTGCCCAATTTTCCTGCTTTCAACCCATCAGCTTTAGCACTGACTGTTCACTTGCTGCCTAATATATACCAGTGGTTATACTATTCTACTACCCCCATCTCACTTCTCCTTTCTTTACATATTAAACATAGGTTGAAAAAAAAGAAACAGGTCTATCAAGTTCAGTCTTATTCAGATGTATTATATAACATTAAATCTAACCCCATTTCTAAAATGCTGACATAGTGTCTGCCTGTATTTTCCTCCACACGTAATTAATATCCCCTGTTCCTTAGTAAAGTCCTTGGACCGAATAAATCACATGCCAGTTCTTTGTATTGAGCACACATTTATTTGTATAAGTAAATGAGATCACCTCTAAGGCATCTTTTTCTAAGCTGAACAAACCCAATTTTTTAAGCCTCTCATTATAAGACCTTCCATCCCATTTAACAAGCTGATAGCCTGCCTCTGAACCCTTTTTAGCTGTTCTGTCCCAGTTTTATTACATTCAGCCCTTATGCACATGACCATGTTCGTATTGCAGTCCACAAATCACAGATGCACAAAATACGTATATCTGCATTATTCTCACTTCCATCACTAGAAATGTCTATTCTTATAACGGACAAGAATAGGGCATGTTCTATAATTTGCGGAAAGGACATACGCTTTTTTTGCAGACCCATCAAAATAAATGTACCCATGTGCTATCAGTGCAGATTGGACACTGATGAAATATACAGTCATGTGCATGATACAGCCTTACAATTACCATGGTCTAAGTGCATTACTTAATGCATCTGCCACGCTCTTGCGCACGCCGCCAGCTTATCTAAGTCTTTTTGTAATATTTGACAATCAACCCAGATTTTAAAGGATATCGGTCAGCAGATTTGTACCAATGACACTGGCTGACCTGTTACATGTGCACTTGGCAGCTGAAGACCTCTGTGTTGTTCCCATGTACATATGTGTCCGCATTGCTGAGAAAAATGATGTTTTAATATATGTAGATGAAACTCTAGGAGCAACAGGGGTGTTGCCATTACACATAGAGGTTCTGCTCTCTCTGCAGCTGCCTCGCCCTCTGCACTTTGACAGGTCCAGGTGTGATGACTCTTACACTGCCTGGCCCTGTCAATCAAAGTGTAGAGGACCCGGCAGCTGCAGAGAGAGCAGAGCCTCTAGGTGTAAAGGCAACACCCCCGTAACTCCTAGGCTTATTTGCATATATAAAAACATCATTTTTCTCAGCAATGCAAGCAAATATGGGACCAACATAGATGTCTTCAGCTGCCAAGCGCATGTGTAACAGGTGAGCCAGTTTTATAGGTACAAATCTGCTGACAGATGTCCTACAATTTAGTATCTCAATTTGCTCTCAATCTAGTCCACAAATTAATTAATAAAGAAGTTAAAGAGATTTGGGCCTAACACAAATCCTTGTGGCACCCTGTTTCTGACTTCATCTATTTTGAGTATGTACCATTTAAAATGAATGTTTTCTGTCCCAGGTGCATATTTTGTCCCCTTGTCCCTGCATGTATAGCTCCAGCACAAGGCTCTTGTGTGGTACTGTATGAAATGCTTTTGCAAAATCTAGATATATCACATTTATCCCATGACGGACATGAAGGTTTACATTTATCTCCTCATTGAAGCCAAGTCTGTTGGTGAGACATTAATAAACCAGGATTGGTTGGCACTCCTAAAGTAGTTGGTGGTGCTCAGTGGTAAAATTGCACAGAATTGTGTACTCAAAAAGGATAAACGTAATAGCATAGACGTAATTGGTATAGTTACAATAGCGTATGATAGCAAATAATAGCATGATGTTATAAGCAAGATAGCATAGAGTCCCAATTGAGGTAAAAGGCCCAAGGTGATATGCATCATAGGATGGGTCACATGTAGATGGAGGGTAGTCACCGCTAATATCCCTGGCGTGAGGTGGGGACTGGTACATGAAAATAATAAGGTGTTAGGACAAAGATAAACTCAAAAATAGTATGTTAATGTCATACTGATGGAAAATAAACTAAACAGAAGCCATTACTAGATCCTGACGTAAAATTGTTAGGCCACATCATGTAAGAATCAATGTAATAATGCCCCTCTAGTACTCTATAGGGTAGGGGGGAAAAACAGTATCATTGGTGGACAGTGTATATAAGAGGAAAATAAGCATTGGTGGTCAGTGGGAACTTACCTACATGGCGTCCAGTGCTCCAGTTGTATGGAGGATGCTGGCGCCTGTAGCGTGGCCCGAGCCTGATAAGCGCACGCCGACCGAAATCATGTTTTGAGTGCCGTGGTCCCTTTATAAAATTCTGTTGGTGAGACATGACCTGTTTTGCCTGAATCTATGATGGTTATTAGTTATCCATTTTTTCAACACTATGGGGCACGGTAATTAAGACCAACCAGCATTTTAGACACCAGTCTTAATAAAGGCCCATAACTGGCGATGGTTACGCTGAAATTATGAAGAGTCTTCTCCATAACTTCGGCGTATCCAGCAGCAGTTGTAAATGTAAAACAGCTTCCTTGCTGCCTTATTTTTAGACCATTTTCTATGTCTAAAACAGGCATAGAAAGTCATGAATGAGACGGACCTGCCGACCCTTCCACACTCACATCACCCACTGTTCTAGAACTAGCATGAGAGGGGCGAAGTTGCAGATAGCAGTGCAACTAACCGTTGCACCACCATCTTCGCCTGAAATACGCCTAGTAGGTGTATTTCAGCTTAGTAAATGACCCCCCACATCCTTTTGCAGCTCATCTCTTAAAATGCCTAGTCTACATAAAATGCATAGTCTATATAACACAGATATCAAACTTACTGTTGTGTAGTTCCACAGCTCCACCTTTTTACCTTTCTTAAGGCACCACGTCAGCCATCCTCCAGTCCTGGCACCGTCTAAGAAGATGAGATGCTATGGTCTATCAATTACTAAGCTTAAAGGGAACCTGTCATCACCGAAACACCCCTGAACTAGAGTAAGTGGTGTATAGTGTAAGTGATGCTGAATCCGAATATGTAAGTTTTATCTTCATACTCGCTTCCATTCCGACGCTGTGCTCCCACAAACTTGCAGTAAAATGCACTCACTGGACTCTTCTTTGAGTCGTCTCCATTATGTGAGTGAGCACTGGAGTCCAGTGAGTGCATTTTACTACTGGTTTGTCATAGCACAGCGTCAGAATGCAAGTGAGTACGAAGATAAAAATTACATGTTCGGATTCAGCATCACTTACACTATGTGTTTCGGAGATGACAGGTTCCCTTTAAAGAGGACCTTTCACCACTCCTGACATGTCTGGAGCATCTATTCTTATGTCTGCACTCCATAAAGTGTAGTTTTTTTCTCTCAATGTCAGCAACGTTTCAGCTGCTCCATGCAGCCATTTTCAAGCAAGAACTTCAAGAACTTGGATTCAGTCTCCTGTCGGCTTGCACCCGTTTTTGGTTTGTGATTTATTTCTTTTTTGCTTTTTTGTTTTTTTGCTGTGCCGCTTCATATATACGTTTTTTGGTATTCTTATGTCTGTATGTTGTGCCATTCCTTTATTATTTCTACTAGAAGTTATGAATTAATTGTTAGCAGTCTGCAGTAAGGGTACAGAGGGGTGGTAACCAGTTGGGGTCATAACTTCTAGGAGAAATAATAAAGGAATGGCACAACACAGAGCCATAAGAATAGATGCTCCAGAATTGTTATTACATGGGGAATGCATGAAGCTATTAAAAAAGACATGTCAGGAGAGGTGGAAGGTCCTCTTTAATTCCCTCCACCAGTGGATGTACAGGTATGCCAACTGGGCCGGGGCGTTATCAATTTTTAATTTGCCCAGACATAGCTGTATTTCTTCTTATGTTAAGACAGCAATATTTGATGGAGAACCTTGATTACTGCCCCTCCCACCCCACCCACCGCCGAATGATATCTGACACTGGCAGTTCCCTGGTGAACATATATGAAAATTACACTTTTAAGCTACATTCACACGGATACTAGACCATGTGCGTTCTGCAATTTGCGGACCGCACATTCCACGGCTATCATAAAAAATACCTATTCTTGTCCACAATTGCGGACAAGAATAGGACATGTTCTATTCCTTTTGCGGGTCCTCATCTAAGCCGTAAAATATGCGGCTCGGATGCCGAGGAAAACAACGCCCATGTGAATGTAGCCTTAATATCCCTCTGCCTTCTCTTTGTTCTCTACAATTCTATTCCCATGGTTACCTTTTAGAGGGACACTATTATTACATTTTTTCTTTTTGACATTTTTATATTTATAAAAATTTTGGGGATTTATTTTATTGTCATCCGCAATTTGTTTTTCCTCTGGCTAATTTAGCTAACTTTATTTAATTTTTACATTTCTTTCTGAGCTCTATGTAAGTCTGAAATGCTTCTTCAGAACCCATGGTCTTCAATGTTTTAAATGCTCACAAAATATCCTAATGCCATGAATAGCGTTATACTTGTATGTATGAATACCCTGTATTGCAATAAAGCTATTGATTTATATAATACAGTTTAGCCAAGCCTTAATGTAAGTTATACGACATGACTATTTTTTTTTTTTTCACGTCCTTGAGGCTTGCACTGTCCCTAAAGTATAACATTCTGCTACTAAAGGCTAAGGAGGAAAATTACGTCCGTTTTAGATGTTCCCAGGGGAAATTCCCAACTTGGAATTAAATGTGGTTATTATATAGAGAAGATACAGCAGGTGGAGGGTGAACTCAATGAATGCGAGCGTGTGATTAATATACAAATATAATTTATGACTAAACAAATCAGTTTTTGCAATGCAAGAGCCCTTATTGTCAGGTATAAAATCATAATTATTATGTAGATAGTTTAATAAGGAATTCAATTATCCTCAAGAGCAGACATCTGTCAAATGAGGTTAGGTACCTCCACCTAGTTGTAAAATTCCTACTGCGCTAACTGAATTACAAAGTGGTGAAGAGTGTGCAGAATAGATAAAAACCATCCAGCACCACAAAATGTGCTTAGAGCAGTTGTCATCTCCCCTCCCCCACAAGGAAGTGATTTCTTTAAATAGATGATATTCCATTGAGAGTCTTGTTTCACTGTTAGAGTAGCTTCTTCTAATAAAAATGAAGTTGTCGAGGGTCAACCAGTCAGCACACACAGAGCTGGTGTACAATAGAGTCCGGGTTTCCCGTTTCTCAGTGTTTATTTATACATAAAGACAAAAATGCAAAGCCAATCAGATGTTTATGGTATAGGACACTGAGCCAATCAGATTAGAAGAAACAGGGCATGATAGCGTCATGTCAGGACACAGCAGGTTATGGTGGAATGTGTGGATAGGGGCTGCCTGGTCTTAGCCTTTGGCAAGCTAAACAAGTCTTGCAGCCCACTATCACCATCCCACATCCTGTGTTGGAATGTTCTTAAGAAGTTTGGAAAAGTTTGCTCAAAGACAACATGGAGTCTGTTACATTAACATCACCATTAAAACCCCATTCTCAATTTGAAACTAACCTGGCAATCAGCTGAGTATCATAGTCATGATTTAGAAACCCCTGAAGATAGCTGATTTATCTTTGATGTGGCTGGCATTCAGGTAAATGGTTGAACATGTATGTAACATACAGACAAAGCAGTCCATCAGAGACTGTTTTTTCTAGAGGAACATAGAACATTTGGGCTGGGTTTACACGTTCAAGGTTTTTGATGTAGTTTTTGAACCAAATCCAAATGTGGTTCATAAAGGGAGAGTAAGCATAAGAGACAGATATCACCTCTCCTCTTTTTTTAATCCATCCACTCCTGTATTTTCTTCAAAAACCACGTCAGAAAAACTGAACGTGGAACCCAGCTTCATATAAGATAATTTGCAGATGATACCTTGTGTAACATACAATATTTGGATATTCTGTATAGTTCTATAAGGTGCTACTCATACATCTTATTAATGCATTGATTTGTAATTTCAAAGTCATAATTGTTGGGTGTCAACAAAAATACTTAGGGGAAAATTTATAATTTGCTGTTATTTTTGTGAGTTTTGTCAGTTTTAAGTCTGGCTTTGCTTTGTGCACCAAATTTCTAAAATGGTGCGCATTAATAATATATTTGGCGTGAGTGCAATGTGGTTTTGACTTTTGTAAAAGTTGTACATAGTAAATTTGCTACAATCCAGTTCTAATCTCACTTTTAGCCCTTAAAAATAGACCAGTTTGAAAAGTGTCGAGGATCACCAAATGTTGCAAAATTTGACCAAATGTCGCACAAAACGCTGCACTGCGACTTTTGAAAGGTACAAAACAGATGTATCTGATTTGATAAATGCCCCCCTTATTTTTTACATACTGTATAACTGTTTCCTTCAATTTCTTCTGATACTAAGCTTAGATTTGGCTATTCTAATGTTTGGTCTACTTGATAAAAATAGGTTATGAAAGGAACATCATATCATGGTTCTAAAGATTATATTAAGATGACAAATGGACAATCTGATGCAATGACAGGATAGGAACAAAAGTTGTCTTTGGAAGAGATAACAAGTCTTTCACAGAGTTGGAAATGCTTAATATTGCACACAAAGATTTCCCAAGGTATCCGTTGAAGGAAACAAATTATTCACCCTGGAAACTTCTCTGACATCTCCAATGACAAGTAACTGGGTCTGTGGCTCATGGGTTTGGTGAGGCATTTTCTTATTTATGAGACACTACATTTGTGACACTTCTCATACTGGCTCCACACATTATGGCCCTGACATAAGTGTGTCTTTCAGTTTATGTTTGAAACATCTGTAGACTGTAGTGCTACTCTTGCCATAAAAAGGGAACCCAACAGAAACCTTATAGGTCCAATAAGATCCATCAATGCCTTTTGATAACATATTCGTCATGGGTACATTAAGACCAAAAGTCATGATAAACAGACACTTATGTCCTGAATGGTTTGGTTGGGTGTCATAACAAAATACTTCCTGACCATATTTTTGCGCATGATGTAGAGCTGCAGGAGGCTGTCACGATGGGGAGTAGTGATCCCTGTCTGAAGCCCCAACCACTGTCCCTGCCTACTTACACGGCCCATCCTAAGTAACGGCGCGTAACTGGACGACAATCCCTAGCCTGAGTAAGTGCAGGGGCGTAAAGGGAAGGGGAACAGGAGGATAATATAACAAACAAGGACAGAACAGAAAACACAATATCGGAGGGTCAGCGAGCCAAAAGTCGTACCGGGAAGTCACGTAAAAAACCAGGGGAGAGAGCAGAAAGTGGAGTCCAAAAACACCAAGCCAAAGTCCAATACACACTAAGTCACTAAATCACAAAACACAAGCACTGCTGGAAAGACCAATCACAGGCAACCTGTGACCAGCAGGTTGCCTGTTAAATAGGCCTCCAAATGGGTCATGAGACGTGGCCAGCGTTACATGACCCTAATTACATATTCAAAGGCTGAACGCTAGTTAACTACAACCAGCGCTCAAAAAGGTGTCCCCTGTTGGTCACATGGCGTGGTCAGCTGACCACGCCACGTGACCTTATAATATAATATAATAATTATAGCTGAGCACTGGCTAATGCTGCCAGCGCTCAGAGGCCCCGCCTGCTCGTGGCCTAGGGGGTCGGGGAGGATGCCGGGCGTGCGACAGCTGAGTGCGCACCGGGTCCTCCCTGTACACGGTTACCATTAATACCAGGATGTCCACATAATACAGAGTTATGGCACTCACCCAGAAGTTGCAAACGCAGATGAGCAGGAACAAATAACTTATCTCTGGGGGTACCAGGTGGAGCCAGACGTTGTCCTGCCGAGATCTCAGCGGTCAAATCAGATGTGGTGGCTGCCACAATGATGTCAGCTGGCAGGATGGATTCAGGAGGAGAGTCAGGAGACCGGCAAGCATGAAAGCTTCGTGGTAGGGCATCGGCCTTAATGCTCTTACTTCCGTGCCTGAAAGTAACAGAGAAGTCAATACGAGTAAAAAATAAAGCCCACCTTGTCTGTCTAGGATTTAACCGCTTCGTGGACTCCAGAAACAGTAGGTTTTTATGATCCATGAGGACCGTAACACGGTGTAATGCCCCCTCCAAAAGATGACGCCATTCCTCAAAAGCCCATTTAATTGATAATAATTCCCTGTTGCCAATATCATAATTCCTTTTCGACAGGAGAGAATTTGTGCGAAAAAAAAGCACATGACTTAAGATTAGTTAAAGTGGAGGATCCTTGGGACCGTACCTCCCCAACACCGTCCTCCAAAGCATCTACCTCCACAATAAAGGGCTTAGTTTGGTCGGGTTGAATCAATACAGGAGCATTAATAAAACACCTTTTAAGTGATTCAAAAGCCTCTATAGCTACCGGGGACCGACTGACCAGATCTGCTCCCTTACGAGTCAAATCCGTAATAAGCTTGGCCACTGCCAAAATTTTTTTTATAAATTTATGGTAAAAGTTTGCAAATCCCAGAAAACGCTGGAGCGCCTTTAGGGAGGAAGGTTGCACCAAATCTAGGATGGCCTGCACCTTAGTCGGATCCATCTTAAAGGAAAATGGGGTAAGGATATAACCTAAAAAAAACCACCTCTTGGACACCAAAAATACACTTCTCCCCTTTAACAAATAATTGATTTTTGCGTAACACCTCCAACACCTGTCTAGTGTGAGAGACATGGGACTCCTAATCAGCCGAAAAAATGAGGATGTCATCAATATAGACAATCATAAATCTACCAATATATGGCCTAAAAATATCATTAACAAAATTTTGAAAAACAGCTGGTGCATTACTCAACCCGAAAGGCATCACTAGGTACTCATAGTGACCCTCAGGGGTATTGAAGGCTGTTTTCCATTCATCCCCCTCCTTAATCCTAATCAAGTTATAGGCCCCTTTTAAATCCTGTTTAGAGAACCAGCAGGCTCCTTGGACCTGGTTCAATATTGGTGTTTTGCATGGAGGAAACAGCTGCAGGTGCAGCGAGCCGGTACCGCAGGGGGAACACGTGAGCGTCAGGTATATGTCACAGTGTGGTGTTGCCGATGGTTTACTCACGGTTTTCAGTAGTGTCCCCTGGACCGGCGTGCAGTTGCGTGGACGGTGGACACTACTTCCCTCGGGGCACACTCTGTAAGCAGGACTCCGCCGGATGGTGAGACGAGGTGCCCTGGGTGGTAATTTTGGCAGTGTTAGTCGGCTGGGTCCTGGTTTGTCGTGACGCCAGTGTCCTAAGGTAGACACACCCGTAATAGTAGTAATGAGGAGGCAGTTTGAGATGAACAATAAACTTTTACTTTTGCCTTGAGGTTAGATGTTACAGATTACACTTTCTTCAATAGACAGCAGATGTTATAGAGTGATGTTGTAAGGCTTCCAAGGCAGTAATTTTAGTTACTGCAGCTTTAAATCCTGTTACTCTTTTAGTTCTCCTCTTAGTCAGTCCCTTAATAAACTAGTCTTGGCTCTGGATAAAATGAGATTAATATTCCAGGGTATGTTGGCCCTGCACGGCGGGAATTAATACTTCTGCACCGTGTTACGTTCACTGTAGAAACCTGACTGCTGGTTGGGGTTTTCAGTAGGTAAATAAATTCACAACTGTAGCTAGTAGTTGCTGTATCTGTGTCTGGATGCTGTGGAGCTACTCCCAGTCACTACAAGTTGCTGACAAAGTCCATTAAGCTGATGAGCTCAGCGTTTATCTTTGACAGGCTTGCAATCCAGTTGATGCCAGTTTCTAGTGGCCAAGAAGTGGTAAATTGCCATCTTGGTAGCTGTGATATGGCCAGTGTCCAGCAGGAATGGCGGTCTTTAGGGTGACTTTCATCTCCTGCACATTTCTTAGGTTGCTTCTGCCTTCCTCACATGCTTCTCTACTACTAACCTCTAACCTCCTAAGTAACGGCACGTAACTGGACAACAATCCCTAGCCTGAGTAAGTGCAGGGGCGTAAACAGAAGGGGAACAGGAGGATAATATAACAAACAAGGATAGAACATAAAACACAATATCGGAGGGTCAGTGAGCCAAAAATCGGTACGGGAAGTCACGTCAAAAACCAGGGAAGAGAGCAGAAAGCAGAGTCCAAAAGCACCAAGCCAAAGTCCAATACACACTAAGTCACTAAATCACACAACACAAGCACTGCTGGTCACAGGTTGCCTGGTAAATAGTCCTCCAAATGGGTCATGTGACATGGCCAGCGTCACATGACCCTAATTACATATACGATCTTCCAGCGCTGCTCCGCCGGTCTCCCATGATGCAGCAGGAGCGAGAACGCAAGGCAGGAGCGAGGGACGCTCCTCATGACAGAGCCATTGTGTTGCCTTTAGCTTTGGAAGTTCTACTCCTTATGGCTCGGACTTCTGTAGACCAGAGGTATCATTCTTTAGCCAAACAGAGTATACAGTATTTGTCTGCAAATTGAATACTAAATAGTTCATGATATAATACATTGACTAGAAGACAATATCAATAATTGTGAGAGATAACTTGGACGTGACAAAAGATGAGAGAAGATCTTGGTGAGGCCTCATATGATCTAAGTACTTTTGAGCACAAGATCATCATTCAATCTCACTTTTTTTGAGAGGAGATATATTCTCACAAATAGCACATTCATCATGTCCGCTTGATCTTCTAATCTTCACTGGATCATTATCTATAGACTATATAGGATTTTTCTTCTTGACTGTTATCATTTTCTGTATTTTATTATTACCAGTGACATTTCTTCTCCCTCTTTTTCTGCCTTATTAATTTATGATTAATGACATGTACAGTAATACAGTCTCTTTCTTTCTAAACTTCATATTCTACATACTCTTGTTTAGGGTTTGTCTTCTTATAAATATTTGTGCACTTTTAGCTCTTTTCACTATAGTTTTGAGCTGGCCATACAGATTAGATGTATGGCCAGCCTACCATTTGTTTATGAGGGTTTTCTGATTCTTCCCTGACAGCAGATGTTGGGGGAGATAAGGATTGGTCATGTTTAATTTCATCTGCCTGATCCTTTTGTTCCTGGAGAGATAAGACAGTCTCAGCGGGCGGCTTCCTCACCCTCTTCTTAGTGAGAACTCCTGCCAGCTTGAATGAGCAAGCATGTGTTCTCTTATGCTTATGGTCGGCCTTAAAGTACCACATGGTATAAGTTGAAGACTGGCAACTGGTGCAATCAGCTTCATGGCTCTTTCTTTATTTCTTTATTTAGGGCCATTTACTTGCATTCTTATACCATGGTACTTTTCTGCTCTCTTTCTCATTGTGGCTTTAGCTTGTGTTTCCCAATTAAATAAGACACTACAAGTTACTGGGCACCAGGGGCGTAACTACTATGGAAGCAGGGGACGCAGCTTCTACAGGGCCTGAACTCAGGAAGGGGCCTAGGAGAAGGACACATGGATTTATTTTCAGGGCCCAAGGAGCGGTGAGTATGGTGCTCCTAGTCCTAGTACTTGTATTACTCATTGCTCCCTGTTCTTCACCGGCCACCTGCGCTGCACTGAGTTCTGGCAGCCCACAGTTTCAGGATTGGACATAGTGTGCATAGGAGTACAGTATGACCTGTCACTGTACGACGTCAGGTTACAATGTAGTGGGTGCTGCAGTGCGGCACAAAGAGTGGGGGCACCCGCAGGAGCAGAAGAGAGAGAAGTTTTTTTTTTTAGTCCAGCCTAACATCGACATTAAAGAGGACCTTTCACCACTCCTGACATGCCTGTTTTAATAGCTTCATGCATTCCCCATGTAATAACAATTCTGAAACATCTATTCTTATGGCTCTATGTTGTGTTATTCCTTTATTATTCCTGCTAGAAGTTATGCATGGATTACTAGCAGTCTGCAGTAAGGGTACAGAGGGGAGGTAACCAGTTTGGGGTGTGTCCCTGCTCAGTCTGAAAATGGCAGCACTGATTGGATAGAATGATTCTGTGCAGGTACACACCCCCAACTAGTTACCTCCCCTCTGTACCAGAGGCGCAGCTACCGGGGGGGCAGGGGTGGCGACGGCTCCGGGCCCAGCGACTCAGGGGGGGCCCAGCAAGGATGACCTTAAAACTATCAGGCGAATACAAGTGAGCGCTTCCATTATGGAAGCGCTCACTTGTATTTAGGGACCCCCATCAGACCTCAGATCAGCCCACCCAGCCACATAAGATTAAAATAAAAAAACCATTCTTACCTGTCCCGCGCTGCGGCTGCCCTCCGGTCCGGCGCTCCACTGTCTTGCCTGGCCGGTGTGTACGCAGCGTCAGGCCATAGTGCGCGCCGGCCAGGGAAGACAGTGGAGCGCCGGACCGGAGGGCAGCCGCAGCGCGGGACAGGTAAGAAAGGTTTTTTATTTTAATCTTATGTGGCTGGGTGGGCTGATCTGAGTTCTGATGGGGGCACAGTAGGCTGATGTGAGGTCTGATGGGGGCACAATACGCTGATCTGAGGTCTGATGGGGGCACAATACGCTGATCTGAGGTCTGATGGGGCACAATACGCTGATCTGAGGTCTGATGGGGGTACAATACGCTGGTCTGAGGTCTGATGGGGGCACATTCTGCTGATCTGAGTCGATGGGGCACATACGCTGATCTGAGGTTGATGGGGGCACAATACGCTGATCTGAGGTCTGATGGGGGCCACAATACGCTGATCTGAAGGTCTGATAGAGGCACAATACGCTGATCTGAGGTCTGATGGGTGCACAGTCGGTGATATGAGGACTGATGGGGCACATTCTGCTGATCTGAGGTCTGATGGGGTACAATATGCTGATCTGAGGTCTGATGGGGCACAATACGCTGATGTGAGGTCTGATGGGGCACAATACGCTGGTCTGAGGTCTGATGGGGCACAGTAGGCTGATGTGAGGTCTGATGGGGACACAATACGCTGATCTGAGGTCTGATGGGGCACAATACGCTGATCTGAGGTCTGATGGGGCACAATACGCTGATCTGAGGGCTGATGGGGGCCCAATACGCTGGTCTGAGGTCTGATGGGGGCACATTCTGCTGATTTGAGGTCTGATGGGGGCACAATACGCTGATCTGAGGTCTGATGGGGGGAAAATATGCTGATCTGAGTCTGATGGGCACAATACGTGACTGAGGTCTGATGGAGGCACAATACGCTTATCTGAGGTCTGATGGGGCACAGTATGATGTGAGGACTGATGGGCACATTCTGCTGATCTGAGGTCTGATGGGGGTACAATACGCTGATCTGAGGTCTGATGGGGCACAGTAGGCTGATGTAAGGTCTGATGGGGCACAATACACTGATCTGAGTCTGATGGGGGCACAGTAGGCTGATTGTGAGGTCTGATGGGGGCACATTCTGCTGATCTGAGGTCTGATGGGGCACAATACGCTGATCTGAGGTCTGATGGGGGCACAATACGCTGATCTGAGGTCTGATGGGGGCACAATACGCTGATCTGAGGTCTAATGGGGCACAATACGCTGATCTGAGGTCTGATGGAGGCACAATACGCTGATCTGAGGTCTGATGGGGGCAGGGGACTGTTAGTTTAGTGATGTAAAAACGGGGGACAGGTTTCCTTTAACATAGGAGTCCCCTTGTTTTTTACTCCTATTACTCCTATATTTTACTGCATTATATGGTAGAGTATTTACAGTAGGGTATGTAGAAAGTCTATTGTACTGTACTTAACAGCATAGATGATCTAGCAGTTTATACAGTCATCTTTCTAATACAATATTATAACCACAACTAGTAGTATGTGCCTGTAAAGTTGGAAACGTGCATTTGGGGAGCCACTAAGTGGGGGGCCCACTCAAGTATGTTTCGCCCCCCCCTGTGCTGAACCTCTAGCTACGCCTTTGCTCTGTACCCTTACTGCAGACTGCTAGCAATTCATTCATAACTTCTAGTAGAAATAATAAAGGAATAGCACAACATAGAGCCATAATAATAGATGTTCCAGAATTGGTATTATCATGGGGAATGCATAAAGCTATTAAAGCAGGCATGTCAGGAGAGGTGAAAGGTCCTCTTTAAGGAGACTGGGGGGGAAGTCCATTACAAAAATTTTCTGTGGGGTCCTGTCAGTTCTAGTTATGCTACTGCTGGGCCAAAATAAAGAATATCAATAATTTATACATTGAAAAGACCATGAAGTATTATACCACAAGTGAACGGTTGGTCATTAACACTGCACACTAGTGTCTGGTACAAAACTACTAGTTGGTATTTTAGTGCTGGGGTGTAGGCTTCAGGGAATCAAGCTTCAGATCATAGATCCAAAGTTGATTAATTAAAAAAATGTGTTTTTAATGCTGTTTCCGTACAAAATTAAAATGCATTGGCTCTGTGGAGCCAAACTTCATCCTGCCCAAAGTCATGCGAGAGTTCTGTAAACTTCTACTGTATTCCTATCTGCATACATACAACATATTAAAATAGTAATCCAAAGTGTGCTTTGGTACTGGCTAGTACATGCGTACCAAAGCTCACTTAGTATTGCTATTTTAAAATGTTTTTTTAAATACACAGATAGGAATTCAGTAGTAATTCACAAAGTCTCGTGTGACTTCAGGCGAGACGAAGTTTGGCTCCACAGAGCCAATACATTTTAATGCTGTATGAAAACAGCATTAAAAACAAAGTTTTTGAACAAATCGACTTTGGATCTATGATCCAAACCACGATTTGCTCAAGCCAACTGGGGTGCAATAAACATATTTTTACATAAATTTAATTTTATATGAAACCCCTTAGAATATATGAAGCTAGTGCAGGTTAGTGCGCTCACTCTGAAGTCTATTTATGAACTGTTACATATGTAAACTTGTTATGCATTCTCATTTACAGAAATTCACCTGATTGCATGTGTTATGCACAATATAGAGCTTTCCCACGGCAACTATGGAAACTCCAGGTTAAAACATTCTGTGCAGTATTTATTTTTGCATATAGTTTTTCTATATAAATTGACGTTTTATTATTTACATTGCTCATGTGATTGCTTATACCTGCAATTAATAACAAACTCTACTTTTTCTCAGTTGTTCCAGTTTTAAATATCTTTGTTTGCTGTATGGATCCTTGCACAAGGTAATGGATTTACTACAAGATTCTGACAACTGTGCTGTAACTGTAAAAAAAGTGTGCTTGTGTGTATCACATACTTTTTTCAATTTGTTAATACATTAAATCAGAATGATATTGGTATACATTTGAAATACATCCAGAGGAGATCTGCTTTCTAGATCTCAGGATTAAAAAGAATGCTGACGGCCACATCCTCACTGATATTTTTCGCAAACCAACATCTACAAATAGCTTTTTACACTGGTCCAGCTGGCACCCAGTTTCTCTCAGAAACGGGATACCAATTGTGCAACAGAAGAGGCATTTAACAAAGAATGTGGTAAATTATACCAGAGATTTCGAGCAATGGGATATCCAAGAAAACTCCTAAAGGTTAGATCAGTTGGTTCATTGCACTTTTTGCAAGTACTTACCCAAAGTGAAGAAATTCTCCAATCCAGTTGATGGACATGAATACAATTGTCGAAGTTCTGGTAATTGTGTACTTGGCATTGTGTTCGCGCCCTAAACTGTATGTGGGCAAAACCGTTCAAGAACTAAGAAGGAGAATCTCAGGGCACATTAGTGCAATTAATACATAAAAGGACACATGCTTTTATTGCCACATCACCCATATGCATAATGGCGACATCAGTGTTCTCAAATTTTGGGGGATAGCCAAAATTAAAATGGGCCCTAGAGGATGTGACTTAGATAATAATTACTTCAAGAAGAGGCAAAATGGATTCACAGACTGAAATCTCTTAGTCCTAGCCGTTTAAATGAGGATTTCTCATGTAATGCATTTATCTAATGACCTCTCGCCCACAGTTGTCATATTATTATTTAATAATTCTTTTGTTATATTCTTTCTAAAATATTAGTAGGGGTAATAGCAACATCCCTAGTAGACACCAGTCTATACATCCCCTCTCCTGTCATTAATAAGTATATGAACATTAGTGCTCCCAACAACCCTTCCTTCTTTAGATGTACAGTTACCGTATTTTTCGATTTATAAGACGCACTCCCCCCCCCCCCAAAAAAAAGTAGGGGGAAATTGCAGTGCGTCTTATAAAGCAAATACTAGTGAGCACTTCCATTATGGAAGCGCTCACTGGTATATATTAGGTGCTGGGAGCAGGGAAACATACTCACCCTCCTGCGCTGCAGCTCTGCTCCGGGTCCAGCGCTCCTCTGTCTTCTCTTGCTGCCGCTGCACTGTCCTGACCGCATACAGCGTCAGGATGTGTGCGCGCACTATGACCTGATGCTGCACGCAGTCAGGTGACAGTGCAGCGCCGGCAGGAGGGCCGGGAGTGGAGCCGCGGCGCAGGAGAGGTGAGAGATTTTTTATTTTATCTTTACAGGGCTGATCTGAGGTCTGATAGGGCAGAGTGGGCTGATCTGAGGTCTGATGGGGGCACAGTGGGCAGATCTGAGGTCTGATGGGGGCACAGTGGGCAGATATGGGGGCTGATCTGAGGTCTCATGGGGGCACAGTTGGGCTGATCTGAGGTCTGATGGGGGCAGAGTGGGCTGATCTGAGGTCTGATATGGGGGCACAGTGGGCTGATCTGAGGTCTGATGGGGGTACAGTGGGCTGATATGGGGGCTGATCTGAGGTCTCATGGGGGCACAGTTGGGCTGATCTGAGGTCTGATGGGGGCACAGTGGGCTGATCTGAGGTCTGATATGGGGGCACAGTGGGCTGATCTGAGGTCTGATGGGGGCACAGTGGGCTGATATGGGGGCACAGTGGGCTGATCTGAGGTCTGATGGGGGCACAGTGGGCTGATCTGAGGTCTGATGGGGGCATAGTAGGCTGATATGGGGCTGATGGGCTGATCTGAGGTCTGATGGGGGCACAGTGGGCTGATCTGAGGTCTGATGGGGGCTGAGTGGGCTGATATGGGAGCTGATGGGTTCATCTGAGGTCTGATGGGGGCACAGTGGGCTGATATAGGGGCTGATGGGGGTCTGACATGGAGGGATGATGAGGTTATGACATGAAGGGCTAATATGGGGGTCTGATGTAATGTCCTGAAATTTATGGGGGTTCTGAGGAAAAATATTTGTATTTTATTTTCCTACTCTAAAATCTGGGGTGCGTCTTATCATCGGATGCGTCTTATAAAGCTAAAAATACAGTATGTACTATTGGCTACTGTGATTTTAGGGATGTAAGGCCCTTTAATAATGCATATGCCATCCCAATTGCACCAATTTTCATTTTATCACCGGAAAGACGATTCCTCTTGGCAGCGCCGCCGGCATCCCGCTGTGGAGGTGGAGAGAGGAGCCGGCGACGTACGTGGCTGGCGTCCTCGTCTCCATAGCAACAGGGGTGATGAGGAGCCAGCGGCATCCTCGCCCCCCCTAACAATGAGCAGGGGCAGACACACGGTGCGGGTCACGTGACCCTGCAGTCTGCGCTATTTAAACAGGCAGCCTGCTGGCCACAGGTTGCCTATGACTGTTTTTTCTTAGATTTACCACACTAGCTTCCTTATTTGGATTTACCATACTCAGACTTGACCTTGGCTTGTTTACCTCGACCCTGACCTTGCTTGACCTTTTTGGACTGACGCTACCTCTTGGCTTTTGACCTTTGGCTTCCCCTGGTTCTGGTTTTTGTCGCTGATTTGGATCTGATTGCTTTCTTGGTATTCGACCCCGGCTTGGTAAAGTTTTGCTCTCATTCTGTCATTTGTTTGTTATTTGTCTCCCATTTTTCCCTTCCTTTTAAGGCCCAGCACTTAGCTAAGCTAGGGACCACCGTCCAGTTGTGGACCGCTATTTAGGGCGGGTCATACAATCAGGCAGGAACAGCGGTATGTCTGGACTTTCAGGGCTCACTTGCTCCCTTTCGTGACAATTGATTTGTCATTTATTATTACCATTTATTTCAAATATTGAAAAAAAGTACCTTTTCCATATTATTTGATACTTTGTTATTGGTTGGGAGCTGAATGCTTGGTATTAATTATTACATAATGCGATTGTCATCTGCCGGTGCATCTGGTACTATCTGTTCCAACAAAAGTGCACTCGGTATGATATTATCAAGTATTGCTTAATGATGGAACGTCTGACAATGACGTGTTGCTATGGCTATGGTTCACATCATGCAGTGATGCTAAACATATCAAGCCAAGCCGATTGGATGATCAGACATACCAGCCACCGGGACGGGCTCTTTCTCTGGAATGATCTTCAGATATGTAGCAAGAGGCAACTCGTTCATCACCCAAATCAATCATATTTACCTTCACCTCATTGGGTGAAAGACGGGATAATGTGATGTCCGCGTGTTATAACTAGAGATGAGCGAACGTGCTCGAAACGAGCACTGCACCGCTCGGCTCCCCTGCGCTCGGAAGGGCGCAGGCAGCCGCGCCGAGCGGTACAGTGTTCGTTTCGAGCACGTTCGCTCATCTCTAGTTATAACCCATTATCCCCTGACGATGTCGCATCTAGCGGTGTAACATGTCAGGAGAGTTATACGCAATTTTAGGCTAGCTGACTTATGATTGAGAGCCAAAACTGACTGAGGAATGTATGATTATTGAGGGAGAGAATAAGTAGGCAGGGTCAGAGTGTGCTGTTTTTGCAGCCCCATTGAAATGAATGGGTCCACAACCGTTCTGCAATTTTGGACGTCTGAATGAGCCCTAAGTGTGGGAGTACTACAAGTGGCCTCACTAACAATTGTCGCAAATAATGATTAGCCGAATCATTTTCTTTCCCCTATATTTATTGTTATTAGTAAACTGTAATGAAGACAGGTTTTAATTTTAGTTAGGGGGGATCTCTAGTGGGATATTTTGTGGTCCTTCTGATCACTATGTGTACTATAAAACGTTGTATCAATCACATGACCAGGACAGATTTGTATAATCTGGAAGGATCTCATAAGATCAGGTAAAGCTCTCACCTAGATTCCCACCTTCGATGGGTCATGGCACTTTTTTTATACACCTTCTCACAGGGTGTGATGGGTGTAACTTTTCAAAGTACATCATAATTCGTTAAAGAGGACCTGTCACCGTTCCTGACATGTCTTTTTAATAGCTTCATGCATTCCCCATGTAATAACAATTCTGAATCATCTATTCTTATGGCTCTGTGTTGTACGATTCCTTTATTATTTCTACTAGAAGTTATAAATGAAACACTAGCAGTCTGCAGTAAGGGTACAGAGGGTTGGTAACCAGTTGGGGTGTGTACCTGCACAGCCTGATAATGGCAGCACTGATTGGATAGAGTGAGTCTGTGCAGTGCAGGTACACACACCTCCACTGGTTATCACCTCTCTGTACCCTTACTGTAGACTGCTAGCAATTCATTCATAACTTCTATTAGAAATAATAAAGGAATGGCACAACATAGAGCCATAAGAATAGATTCTCCAGAATTGTTATTACATGGGGAATGCATGAAGCTATTAAAACAGGCAAGTCAGGCATGGTGAATAGAGATGAGCGAGCACTAAAATGCTCGGGTGCTCATTATTCGAGTCAAACTTTTCCCGATGCTCGGGTGCTCGTTTCGAATAACGAACCCCATTGAAGTCAATGGGAGACTCGAGCATTTTTTGCAGGGGACCAAGGCTCTGCCTAGGGAAGGCTGGGTGAAAACCTGGAAACCTCAGAAAATGATGGAAACACCACGGAAATGGACAGGAAACAGCAGGGGCAGCATGCATGGATGCCTCTGAGGCTGCCTAATCCCATTACCCCAAATTCTCAGGAAACAGCCTGGTGGTTACCCTCATGGCAATTGTGCTCACCCAGACAAAGAAAGGCGAGGCACATGCCCATCACATGTTAGGGAAGCACCCAACTAGGTGCAACGAAGGTCCATCAACGCCAATTTTCAGGGATACGGTAATGGTGACCCACTTAAAAATGCTGCCTGACAACCTGGCGGTGAACCCCTGATTGTCTGTCTTTCAATAAGATTGCAGTGTAAAGCATGGTGGTGAGCCTCAGTATGACTTTTTGGATGGAGATTGCATGTGGTCACGTACTCCCTGGAACCCCATAGTCACCCCTTCTCTGATGTGCTACCCCAGAACATTCTCTGCCCCAATTCGCAAGACCTTTTGCAGTCTCCGTGTACTGACAGTGGGGATTTACCAGTGTTGTCTGAGGAGGTGATGGACAATGGCGAGACACAGGTGTCGGCGGGTGAGGTAGTTGAAAGTGAAGCAAGTTACAGTGGGGACTCCTTGGGGGGACTTTTTCATGATGGGACAGATTCAACTTGGGTGGATCAGGCACAGGAACAGATCAATTTTTTTTTTGTGTTTATTTAACTTTTATTTAGCACAAATAACCACAGAGATATTTATTCGTTCTCGTCGATGCGCAGTCTGGCGTTGGGGTTCGTCACTTTGATGGCGAGCTGTGCCGCTTTCTCCACAATGGTCTTTCGGTTCTTTGAGGAGACGTTGAGGAGATCAGTGAAATTCAGTGAATGACGACGCAGGACCCCAACTTAAAAATTTAGCATCAACCGGTACAGTCGTAAATTATGAGCTTGATCAAGTGTGGCATGTGTTCTATGTATTCTTCTCAGTTTAATACCGTATATGGCAGCTATCCGGAAAAATTGTTTGGAGAGAGAGAAAGATAGGAAAAAGACGTAAATTGTTTGGAGAGAGGGCCTGTAGGTGGACCTCCGGAAAAATTGTTTGGAGAGAGGGCCTGTAGGTGGACCTCCGGAAAAATTGTTTGGAGAGAGGGCCTGTAGGTGGACCTCCGGAAAAATTGTTTGGAGAGAGGGCCTGTAGGTGGACCTCCGGAAAAATTGTTTGAAGAGAGGGCCTGTAGGGGGCCCTCCTGAAAAATTGTGGTAAAAGAGTGCCAGTTGGACCTCTAAAAAATGGCGTTTTTTTGGTCAGCGTTAGGCAAAGACAACATGGAGGAGGAGGAGTAGGAGGAGTAGAGAAGAGGAATCGGATACATAAGTAATGTTAATCTTTAGCTGCTTTCCCCCGGAGGAGATTTGAATTCCGGTGAAATCCAGGCTTTGTTCAATTTAATAAGCGTCAGCCTGTCAGCGCTGTCAGTTGACAGGCGTGTACGCTTATCGGTGATGACGCCACCAGCTGCACTGAATACCCGCTCTGACAACACGCTAGCGGCAGGGCAGGCCAGCACCTCCAAGGCGTACAGCGCCAGTTCAGGCCACGTGTCCAGCTTTGAAACCCAGTAGTTGTATGGAGCAGAGTGATCGCTACGGATGTTGGTATGGTCAGCTAGGTACTCCCTCACCATCTTTCTGTACAGCTCCAGAAACTATCGTAGAGCTAACTCACACCCTGCTGACGGTGGCTATTTTGACTGCGACCCAGACAAATGTCGCACAGAGATTTTTGGGATCAAGCTATATACGTGAGAGCAAAAGACCCGGTTGGATTAAGTGACGTACAGAAAGTGTCACCTGGACAGAAAATACGGATTGTAGTGAGTGTACTGAACTGTGACACACAGAATGGTTCCACACTGCTGTGTGAAATGGATTCGTATCACTGAGATATAACGTTAAAAAAAAAAAAAAAAGGGTTATATATGGCGATAGCTGCACTACTAGTGCCAGCCAGCCAAGCCAGGAGACAAAAAAAAAATTTCTTGTAGCCCTTAGAAGGGCTGTTGGGTTCTTGGGAGATCACTCCTGCCTAACAAAGAACTAAATGCAGGCCCTAACACTCTCCCTGAAACGCAGCAGCTCTATCCCTAACGACATCCAGACAGCATCTGAGCCGAGCACCTGCGGCCAGTCACTAGTATATTCCAGGGTCACCTGATCAGGCCAGCCAACCCCTGCTATCAACATGTAAGGGCCCCACGTGATGCTGGGTGTACCGCAGAGTCTCCTGGCTTGTGATTGGCTGAGTTTTTAGGCACCAAAAATGCACAATGCAGAAGTTGCCATTTCCTCGAGTATGGCGAGATACTCGTCCGAGCAGCGAGCACTTACGAGTACCGTAATACTCGAACGAGCACCAAGCTCGGACGAGTATGCTCGCTCATCTCTAGTGGTGAAAGGTCCTCTTTAACACACATCCAAATAACACTCATAATTGGTTAATACTGAAGCCATGCTTTGCATAATTGATTATGGTTAATTCGTCAATTGCCAACAGAAGCACAGCTTATCTTATTCTGACATAAGACCACTAACTTCAACATTTTGAACAAGTCACTCAAATTGGCAGGTGGCCAGTCGCCATCATCTTATTGTGCACTAAGAAATTAAACACAAAATTCTGTCTTGAACCAGAGTCTCTAAAATGGCTGCCAGAGGAAAGTTTAAAACTTCTTTATCACCACCTTACTGATTTACATGGGCAGCCAGTAGGCAGCTCCCCTCTTCAATGGGCACCTCAGCTCTCCTCTTTTCTCTGGGCTCCTCTAGCCATCTCTTTTTTGGGCTCCCCGCTTCTTTCAGTCTCTCAACTTCCAGGATTCCTGCCCAAGAAAACACCTGACCTAACTATTCGTATATGGACAGTTGCCAGTTTTCCTTAAAAGTCCTTAAAGTAAATTCTGATTAATCAGCCATACTTATATTTGGCCGGACAACTTCTTTAAAAATGAAACAATTTATACACAAAGTATATTAGCAAGTGGCAATTTTTTATTACACAATAAATATTCTTTTTTTGCTGATATCATAATACCCTTTAGAGTCTGAACAATTTGCATTACTGTAAAGATTATTAGTCACACAGTGACACAAAATGTATTTATAGTGGTAGAGGTGGAATTTTACTTTGGTAAATCTCGGAAAGGATTTCTTAAATTGTTTCCGTTTTCGAACTATGCACCACTTGACTTGTGTTGCTTACAAAACAATGATAAGGACATGAAATCACAAATGTTGACAATGTCCACCATAGCTTAGAGCTCTGTGTGTGAACTTCTTTCTACAACACCCCTTTTTCTTCAGAAAGATATAAAGAATGAGTCAGTTTCCTTTTAATAGAAGTAACATCCCTGTGGCAACAGATTTGCTGATTTTATATGTTGCCATCCATATAACTGTACATTTTGATGTATTAAAAGTGTTTTATAGGCTTCTCTCGCAGATTTCCTTTAGCATCTCCTATTGATGTATTGAGGGAAAACATGCTTCTGTCAGCAAAGATTTAGCCCCTCTGGTGTTATCTCCCAGAATCCTTAGCATCCTTGATTTAGCGAAGGAATATAAGAAACAGCAAATTTGTTGAAGTGTGTGGCAGTTGTATGGATAACAATGTGTGTTGGAACAACTATAACAATTTTTTTATTGTTTATATGCCATGCACCTTTTATAATCAGAGAAGAAATGCAAGAAATTAAGGCCTCATTCACATCTCATCTGTTGGGACGTCTACCTCTGATGGAAGCTGCAGTGAAGGGGCATCGTTGGATCAAAACATCTTGGGCATCTTTTGACCAGATATTTTGTCCAGGGCCCTGAATGTAGTGGCCTCAGGACACAGTTGAGAATTAATGTGGCAGGACTCAGGAGCCAATGGCCTCCTGATCCGCTACTCAATGACAGGCCATTAGTTCATCACTGCAAGTGCCTGGCCAAGAGGCAGGTGGTGAGTGGTGACCAAAGAAGACATGCGCTGATGAGAAGCCTATAGAAGAGGGGAGCCCAGAAAAGAGGGGACTCACAGCACCTAATAATACCCTGTGGTGGGTATTTCGGTATATACTGTTGGCTAAGTAGGGGGAGAGGGAGATGCAGGTCTGTGGGCTGCAAGAGGGACTTGAGCTGCACTAGATCTACACATGCACAATGACACCACTGGAGGTTCCAGGCACATACATTTAAGGGAAGCCTGTGATATACTCTCAGGGAGATAAGCTGCCACCAGAGATGTCGGGAAATGGCTTACTTTCTATGAACAGGTACCTAAAACTGAAACAGTGGTGCACCTACCATGGAGGCAGATCAGGAGACTGCTACTGCACTTAACTACTTTGTCTAGTCGAAACATAGACTCATTGTATTTTCCATCATCCGCCACTGCAATGCCGCTCAGTACAAAGAGATATAGCTTCCATTGATATCAATGGTAACTGTATAAAATCCTATGCACTGAGCTCCTCCTAGTGGTGGATGCAAGCTTTATGTTATACTGTGAAGGGAGGCAGGAGCAATGTATTTTTGCCAGTTGTCTTGTGTAAATAAATATTTATGAAGCAGCTGTTCCACTTTGTAAGACAGAGGGTAACAATTTTTTTTTTTCAACTTTTTAATTAAAAAATTCTTCAACTTAAAAAAATTGTAAATTTATTGGGAAATTTGCGTTTTTCATTCTACATTACCTGAGAGTATTTGCATACTCGGATACTGGAGCTTGCACATTAGGTTTTGTTATGGGGCCCTATGAAATCTGTGTACGCCCCTGAACTGAAATGCATGTTGTACTGATGCTTTGTTACGCTGCAATATTGCTTCTTTATAATGGGAGTTCCAAAAAGTTTATACAATGTGAAGTGATACTTCAGTTAAAAATTATAGGACAAAACAAAAGACGTTAAACCAGTAATAGTAAAGTAATTTAGATAAATGTATCATTTAAGGATTTACTAAGGTTGTACAGCATTATTTTCTGCCCACACAGTGCAGTTGACCGGAAAGTACTTCTCCTACAGCAATGTGAATAGCTCACATATACAGTGTCCAAATGTTGGCTGATTCATGCACTGATAAAAGAGCAATTTATATTGCCATATGCTATTACTAATCTGCTGAGTATGGGTCTGATGTGGGTAGATCTTTTATGTTCCTCCACCATAGCAAACATACATAATCTGTAAATGTTTTAAAGAGGTTGTTTGGGTGTTTAATATTGATGACCTATCCTCAAGATAGGTCATCAATATCAGATCTGTAGGGGACCGGTCCAACTTCCGGGACCCTGGCAGCTGTTTGTGCGCTTTGTGAGTGCTGTGCCCTCCTTCTTGGCCAGTGATGTCACGTTTTCTTGGACAGTGATATCACATTCAACTGTCACATGGCCTAGGTGCAGGTCAGTCCCTTTCAAGTGAATGGGGCTGAGCCGCAATACCAAGCACATCCACTATTAAATGGACGGCACTGAGCTTGGTAAGCTGTGAGGAGCCTGCGGCAATCACCGGAGCGCAAAGGCCTCTATCAGGAACTGATAGCCTATCCTGAGGATTCATGATCAGTATTAAACACCTGAAAAACCCCTTTAAGCTTTCATTTTATTCTCTTTCTATATTTATGTAATTTCATGGAATTGTACAGTGCTATTCAATAGGTTGTCACTGTATAAATACAATATTATAGTCTGGTCAGTGGATGCTGCACCTTACATACTTATTCCGCTTTTTTTGTCTTTTAAAACTAGATATCTACTGCATAACATCAAACAGAAACTCCAGTTTAAGAAGAAATTAACTGATTGCAGCTCTTCTATGATTGCTACCAGCGCACATGCTTTCTCCATCCAATAGTTTTGGTGAGGAAACTAAACAAGAAAACCTTACTTAAACCGTTCCCCCTGTATGTATTTTGGATGTTCGTGACTGAGAAATGTTTTTCATTTTTTGATTGTCGCTTCACAAGAACTATAACTTTTTTTATTTTTCCATTGATGCAGCTGTATTTTTGTAATTTTGCCGCATTCAATTTCCCCATAAAGAGCATGATAACTTTATTCTCTGAGTCAGTACAATTATAGCGATACCAAGTATATATTGTTTTTTTATATTTTAATTTGCATATATTTTACTACTTTTTGTGGCGAATAAGCAAAAGCCAGCAATTCTGGCATTGTTGTTTTTTTTTTTTTTTTGGGTTCACAGTATGGAATAAATTACACGATGATTGTGTAGTTCTGGTCGTTTTGGATGCAGTGATACCAAATATGTGGAGGGAGATTTTATTTTTGCAATTTTTTCACATTAAAAAAAAAGCATATTTTTCTTAACTTGAAGATTTTTTAATGTAATAAAACTTTATTTAACTTTTTTAACCATTTACTAGTCTAACAAGGGGATTGTAACTGGTGCTTTTTTGATTGCTTCTATCATGCATTGTACAGCTTGGGCTCATGCACACACCACAAAACATTAATACCGGCTGTGTGCGTTCCTCATTTTGCAGAACAGAACATCCTGGCTTCTAAAGAACAGTTCTATTCTTGTCCGTAAAGTGGACAAGAGTAGGACATGTTCTATTTGTTGCGGGTGGCACAGAACAGACATACGGATGTAGACAGCTTACAGTGTGCTATCTTTTGTGGCCCCATTGAAGTGAATGGGTCTGCATCCAACCCGCAAAAGATCGGATGCGGACCAAAAATACGTTTGTGTCTCCAACCTAAGATGGATCAGTAGAAGATAAATCCTATATTCTCTGTAGGATTTATACAAGACTGTTTATTTCACAAAGATGCAGGAAATGCCACAGACTGAGAAACAATGGGGGAAAGATTACTTATTGCTTATTTTAGCTTTTATTTCTACGTTCAGTGTTCCTTTAAATTTCCATTTTTGCATTAACTGAGATTGCAGAGAGGGGCAAAGGACCCAGACAAAGTGAAATACCTCCGGAGACACAGTTTACATTTTTACAAATAATACTGTGTAAGACAAGGGTATTGAGACTGAAAGAAGATGAGCCTCTCTCTCTTTTCTAAGTTGTTCTTGCAAACGCTTAGTTAGGTATTTATGTTAAAGAGATACAGTAAAAAAATATAAAACTAAAATGGTAAAGATGACTTCCACTTTTCCTTCTAATTAACACAATACTACCATATAGTGCTTATGGTAGTATTACACTTACAGTAATGCTGCCCCTTTAGTGCCCCCTTAGATTAACCCTTCTACCCCGGGCCTGTTTTCACCTTCCTGCCCAGGCCATTTTTTGCTAATCTGACATGTGTCACTTTATGTGGTAATAACTTTGGAATGCTTTTACTTATCCAGGCCATTCTGAGATTGTTTTCTCATCACATATTGTGCTTCGCGACAGTAGTAAATTTTTGGCAAAAGATTTCATTTTTATTTATTAAAAAATACCAAATTTACCAAAAATTTGGAAAAATCTGCAAATTTCAATTTCTCTACTTTCAAAATACATAGTAATACCTCCAAAAATAATTATTTTACATTTCCCCATGTCTTCTTTATGTTGGAATCATTTTATAAATGTCATTTTACGTTTTTAGGACGTTAGAAGGCTTAGAAGTTTAGAAGCCATATTTCAAATTTTCAGCAAAATTGTCCCAAACCATTTTTTTAAGCACCAATTCAGATATAAAGTGATTTTGCGGGGTATACGTAATGGAAACCACCCATAAATTACCCCATTTTAAAAACTACACCCCTCAAATTATTTAAAACTGATGTTACAAACTTTGTTAACCCTTTAGGTGATCTACAAGAATTAAAGGAAAATGGAGGCGAAATTTCAAAATTTCATTTTTATGCAGATTTTTCATGCTAATCAATTTTTTCTTGCAACACAGCAAGGGTTAACAGCAAACTAAACCTCAATATACATTACTCTGATTCTGCAGTTTACAGAAATACCCCATATGTGGTGGTAAACGTCTCTATGGGTTTGTGGCAGTGGTCAGAAGGAAAGGAGGGCCATACGGATTTTGGAGGCAGATTTTGCTAGAATGGTTTTTAGGCACCATTTTGTAATTGAGAGACCCAGACATACCCCTAGAGTGGAAACCCTCAAAAAGTACCCCATTTTGGAAACTACACCCTTCAAAGAATATATTGAGGGGTGTACTGACCACTTTGACCCCTAAGCGTTTTACGGAATTTGGAAACACTTGGCTGTGTTCTTCCAATAAAATGTTGCTTTAGCCTCAAATTTTTCACAAGGGGTAACAGGAGAAAAGCACCCCATAATTTGTTCCCCATTTTCTCCTGAATATGGCAACACCCCATATGTGGTGGTAAACTGCTGTGGGGGCACATGGCAGGATTCTGAACAGAAGGAGAGCCATATGGATTTTGCAGCACAGATTTTGATGGATTGGTTTGCGGGTGCCATTAGTTTTTATTTTTTGAGTTATTGTCTTATGTGGGGTCTTATTTTTTGCGGGATGAGGTGACCATTTCATTGGTACCATTTTGGGTTACGTAAGCCTTTTTGATCAATTGGTGTTACACTTTTTGTGAGGCAAGGTGACAAAAAATGGCTGTTTTGTCATAGTTTTTTTCAAATTTTTTTATAGCGTTCACCTGAGGGGGAATATAATGGGATATTTTTATAGAGCAGGTTGTTACGGACGCGGCGATACCCAATATGTCTAACATTTTTATTTTTGTTACGTTTTACACATTAGATGCATTTTTGAACAGAATTAAATCTTGTTTTTGTGCTGCCATTTTCAGAGAGCCATATTTTTTTTTAATTTTTTGGGCGATTGTCTTAGGTAGGGTATCAATTTCTGCAGGATGAGATGACGGTTTGATTGGTACCATTTTGGGGTAAATACGCCTTTTTGATCGCCTGCTATTACACTTTTTGTGAGGGAAGGTGACCAAAAATTTTGGCACAGTTTTGGCACAGTTTTTTTTTTTTTACTGCGTTCACCTGGCGGGGTGAATCATGTGATATTTTTATAGAGTCGGTCGATACGGAAGCGGCGATACCTAATATGACTACTTTTCTTTTTATCCCTTTTTTTTACAATTTTTTTTAAACTTTATTTTGGGAAAAGGGCGTTTTTGTTTTTTACTTGAAACTTTTAAAAAACTTTTTAAAACTTTTTTCCCCACTTTTTCTCACACTTTTTTTTTTTTTTTTTTTTTTACTTTTGGGGTCTGATCCACTTTACAATGCATTACAATACTGTATTGTAATGCATTGGCTGTAAGTGTATTACACACAGTAATACACTTACAGCCTGCTTCCTGTGAGATCCAGGGGCTGGATCCCCGATGGGGCCTTCCCTGGCATCGGGTCCCCGTCACAGCAGCACGGGGACCCGATGGACTCCCCTTCCTGCCGCCCGCATCCTGCACCCGCCCGATCAGCACGCCGTAGCACTATGGCGCTGGTCGGGAAGTCACTTGTACGGCGCTGGTCAGGAAGGGGTTAATGAAGCCCCTGTGGTGTTAATAAAATTAAAAAGTAATATATACCTAGTTCTCCGATTTCATCCCTTTCTCCGGATGAAAGGAGCACATCGCACTCTCCCCAGCAACAGACTGCTGAACTGAGCACAAGAGTGCACAGGCAGGCAACAGGGTGTGGGTTGCTCATCGGCCCATTTGCCTACTACTCAGCCTAGCAGGTGCGATGATGTCAGTGCATGACGTCCTGAACTTTGGGCCCAAGTACAGTTTCTGTGCCTATCATCCATTATGGCCTGCCTGTACACACAATACACATGATAGTTTGCAATACCCAAATAGTACTACTATACGGAACCTAAATAATGCTGCCATACAACGTTCAAATAATGCTACAATTGAGAGGTCAAATACTGCTGTCATTAAGAACCCAAATAATATCATACAGTGCACAATTAATACCGTTATATATAGTCCAAAAATGTTATCACAAATAGTGCAAATAATGCTGCCATTGCATTCAAACACAGGGACATGAGACCCCTATCTTATGATATGCAGGCACCTAGCTGTCGAACCCCACACAATCAGCAATATATCCTCTATCCTGTGGATAGCAGATAAGATGTTGTAATGGGACAACCCTTTAAAAAATATAGACTTCAACTTGTCAGTTTACTGGTGAAATGAGTGGGAGTATGTCGGAAATAGTGACATCTCATTAAAATGATCACTACACAGATAAACAAGGACAGTATAAGTAATAATGGGACTGTGTGTTATGCATGTGGTTACCCTTTAAAGTGTAACTCATTTTTTTATTTGTGTAATGTGTAGGAGCAGTGATGCTGACCATTTTTGCAATATACTTTAATTACTGAAATCATACATTTCTACTAGCTCTAAAGTGGCCCATTTTGAGCCTTTGCATAACACAGTCAGTGTTAGCAAGTCTCCACTGTTATGTAAACAGAAGACAGAGGAGCGTTGCTAGGCCTGTGAAGCTCCACTGGGCTCCCTCAATGTCAACATCCGGTTTGAGATTGCCACAGCCAATCACTGGCCACAGCAGTGACTGCCCCCCTTGCATAATGTTAATTGGTCACATAATGATGTTGACATGGAGGGAGCCCAGCCCAATTAGTAAAGTAGGAAAACTGCAAACAATTATCTTTGCTTCAATTTCTTAGCGTTGTATATTTCCTTCCATTGATACACACAGACTGTACAGTCATGGCCAAAAGTTTTGAGAATGACACAAATATTATATTTTCACATGATCTGCTGCCCTCTGGTTTTTATGTGTGTTTGTCAGATGTTTTTATCACATACAGAAATATAATTTGAATCATATTATGAGTAACAAAAGCTTATATTGACAGTTAGAATGAGTTAATGCAGCAAGTCAATATTTGCAGTGCTCTTGGACGGTTGGGAGAAGTTGCTCTCGGAGGACATTCTGGTACCATTCTTTATTCATGGCTGTGTTTTTAGGCAAGACTGTGAGAGAGCCGATTCCCTTGGCTGAGAAGCAACCCCACACATGAATGGTTTCAGGATGCTTTACAGTTGGCATGAGACAAGACTGGTGGTAGCGCTCACCTCGTCTTCTCCGAATAAGCTGTTTTCCAGATGTCCCAAACAATCGAAAAGGGGATTCATCAGAGAAAATGACTTTACCCCAGTCCTCAGCAGTCCACTCCCTGTACCTTTTGCAGAATATCAGTCTGTCCCTGATGTTTTTTCTGGAGAGAAGTGGCTTCTTTGCTGCCCTCCTTGAGACCAGGCCTTGCTCCAGGAGTCTCCGCCTCACAGTGCGTGCAGATGCACTCACACCTGCCTGCTGCCATTCCTGAGCAAGCTCTGCACTGCTGGTAGCCCGATCCCGCAGCTGAAACACTTTTAAGAGACGGTCCTGGCGCTTGCTGGTCTTTCTTGGGCACCCTGGAGCCTTTTTGGCAACAATGGAACCTCTCTCCTTGAAGTTCTTGATGATGCGATAGATTGTTGACTGAGGTGCAATCTTTCTAGCTGCGATACTCTTCCCTGTTAGGCCATTTTTGTGCAGGGCAATGATGACTGCACGTGTTTCTTTAGAGATAACCATGGTTAACAGAAGAGAAACAATGATGCCAAGCACCAGCCTCCTTTTAAAGTGTCCAGTGGTGTCATTCTTACTTAATCATGACAGATTGATCTCCAGCCCTGTCCTCATCAACACCCACACCTGTGTTAATGGAGCAATCACTGAAACGATGTTAGCTGGTCCTTTTAAGGCAGGGCTGCAATGATGTTGAAATGTGTTTTGGGGGATAAAGTTCATTTTCTAGGCAAATATTGACTTTGCAAGTAATTGCTGTTAAGCTGATCACTCTTTATAACATTCTGGAATATATGCAAATTGCCATTATAAAAACTGAAGCAGTAGACTTTGTAAAAATTAATATTTGTATCATTCTCAAAACTTTTGGCCATGACTGTAGACAAAACTGTATTTTGGCTAGTGAATTAGCATACTAGTCAGCAAATGATGAAAAATACTGGATTATTAGCTTCAAACGGTTTTAAAAGATCTATGTGCTAATAAAATCTCTTTCAAATGAGCTATTGTCTGTTCGCCTGTTTGTGCTGTCAGCAAGGTTTGTGCACCAATTTTCTTTCTTTGAGAATATCTTGACCCATTTTTTTCCTGTTATCACACTCCAGCATTGATGTTCCTTCTATGAGTTACAAAATCTTCAAAAACATACATTTCCACCTTATACACCTATTGAGTCGAAAAGTATTACACTTTAAGTATATTTTTCTGTACAGTATGATTAAGCAGTTATATGACATTTAAAGAGATACAAGATAGAAAGTACTAAAATAGGAAGATTGCAAAGGTGTAAATCAGCAATCCCCGCTTAGGCCTCTTTCACACATCAGTGAATCATGGACTTGTACTGTCCGAGGTCTCCACAGACAGTACACATACCCATTATCTTTAATGTGTGTATTCACACGTCAGTAGGCTGTCGGTCTGGGGTGACACCACAGAAGCCTGCAATATTTTGGTCTGTGATTATGGATCACTCACTCACATTATAGTCTAGGGGTCCATTAAAACCACTGATACAACATAGATTCCATCTGTGTTTGGTCCATGGTTTTCGCAGATCATTGGTAGTAGATACACTGGAAACTATTTTTCAGCCTAGCAGTGCATGTGAAATACTGATGACACATGGAGGGCAAAAAACAGACACACAGACCAAACACGGATTCTTCATGGACATCTTCATGGATGAAACATTGACCATCTTGTCAAAGATGTCATCACAGGTACAGACATGTGAAAGAGGCCTTAGGTACATGGTAGTGACCCCCAACATAGGAATTTCTAACTGGTGGCTGCAGACAGAAATAATGTAAATAAGAAGAACATGTTAATGCAATTATAATTGAATATATGAATGTTTTTATTTCCTTAGTTTGATGGCTGGGATTTTTCCATATTCCTTTGCATAGCATGTCCTTAAAGAAGAACTCCCGCAAAAACTTTTATTCTCTGACCTGTTAGAAAGGTGCATGATATAATCTGTAGTGAATGTCATTTTCTTATCAGAGGCTGAAATTGAGAGTTTCCACTCTCTTCTTATTGTAGCTGGGTCATGTGACCAACTCCCTGACCTCCAACTGACCCAGGACAGCAAGCCAGTCACTTCTCTATTCATTCCTATGAGACTGAAAGTGAGGCTCCCATAGGAATGCATAGAAAATTAGACTTCCTGTCCACACATAAGGTGCTGTGTGAGTTGGTGGGTCTAATTCCTAGTCACATGACACACATAAGAAACTTCAGGATGATATAACTCAAAAATTCAGCTACTGGTAAGAAAATGACATTCACTACAGAATACGTCATGTACATTTCTAGCAGGACATGGAATAAATTTTTTTTGCAAGAGTTCTTCTTTAAGCTGTAGATAAACAGTGTACTTTATAGTACAAAATGAATTCGCTTTATTTCAGCTTCTTTCATTTTAAAGCACACCTGAGTGTTTTCTTTTAAAGTCTGCATAATGCCTGTGCTTCTGTGTATCATAAATGTGAAGGACCTGGTGTTTTTGGGCTTGTACAAAGTCTCTTTCAGCCATATAATTTCCTGTTTCAGCTGCCCAGCTAGGTGCATTTCTCTCAGAAGTCGTGAGTGTCTCCCTTCTGCCTGTACTGTATACCAGGACCTCACTTACCTAACTTCCCTGCCTGTTTTCTTCTAAGCTGCTCAGAAAACTGATAAGGAGGGAGAAATCATACTTACAGAAAAGCAGGAGACTTGTGTGATGTTTAGAAGCTGTGTAAAAGCCATTGTTTTATCAGGCTCAGGATGTCTTCTAGCTCTAACATGCCCTAACTTCCTCTCAGCCATCTTCTGAGTCTTTGTTACCTGGGACGGATCTTGCCTAACAACAGGCAGTTGCAATTTTGAAAGTGAGACCCCAGTGCCCATGACTTTACAGCTTTTTTTTATGTGGATGCAGGCATATTTTATAAATGAAGTTATTTAGAAATTTGCTAGTTACACCATTCTCAATGAAATGAATATAAATTATGTGAAAGTAAGTTGACTCTTTAAGTCCTATCTTATGTGCGATTAATTTCCTAATGGATCTTTAGAGTAGTTGCTGCAGCAGCAGCATTATTCTAGAGTGAAAAGGTACAGTTTTGGCTACCTACATCTGCCACTAGAGGGAGCTCACCACATAGATTTATACAGCAAGTATGGAACTCATTGGGTGTAATTTACTATCAGGAGAATTTTTAAAGTAAGTTTTTCTAGGATTCTTCCTTGCTGTAATTTTGAACAAATTTATCACATTTCCATACCTTTAATGGAGTAAAAATTAGACCATTTTTGTTACTTTTTAATGCCAAGTTTACACTTCAGTTATTTCCATCAGTGATTCTGAGCCAAAACCAGGTGCGGGTCTAAACACAGAAGGTGGAGATTTTTCCATTATACCTTATATATAGAGATGAGCGAGCATGCTCGTCCGAGCTTGGTGCTCGTTCGAGTATTACGGTACTCGTAAGTGCTCGCTGCTCGGACCAGTATCTCACCATGCTCGAGGAAATGGCATCTCCCGCATTTTAAAATTTTGGCGCCTATAAACTCAGCCAATCACAAGCCAGGAGACTCTGCGGTACACCCAGCATCACGTGGGGCCTTTACATGTCGATAGCAGGGGTTGGCTGGCCTGATCAGGTGACCCTGGAATATACTAGTGACTGCCCGCAGTGCTCGGCTCAGATGTTGTCTGGATGTCGTTAGGGACAGAGCTGCTGCGTTTCAGGGAGAGTGTTAGGGCCTGGATTTAGTTCTCTGTTAGGCAGGAGTGATATCAAAAGAACCCAACAGCCCTTCTAAGGGCTACAAGACACTTTTTTTTGTCTCTGGGCTGGCTGGCAGCTATAGCCGTATATAACAATTTTTTTTTTATTGTTTTATCTCAGTGATACAAATCCATTTCATACAGCAGTGTGGAACCATTCTGTGTGTCACAGTTCAGCTGTCCACTCACCACAAACCACAATCCATATTTTCTGTCCAGGTGACCCATACTGTACGTCACGCAATCAAATACGGTCTTTTGCTTTCACTGATACAGCTACATTAGAAAAATCTCTGTGCGACATTTGTCTGGGTTGCAGTCAAAATAGCCACAGTCAGCAGGGGCTGAGTTTGCTCTCTGATAGTTTCTGCACGTCACGTTAAAAAAAAAAAAAAAAAAAAAAAAAAAAAAAAAAAAAATAATATATATATATATATATATATATATATATATATATATATATATATATATAAATAGTTTTTTTGTTGTTTTATCTCAGTGATACAAATCCATTTCATACAGCTGTGTGGAACCATTCCGTGTGTCACAGTTCAGCTGTCCAGTCCCACTCTGTACGTCACGTCAGTAAAAAAGGTCTTTTGCTCTCACTGATACAGCTACATTACAAAAATCTCTGTGCGACATTTGTCTGGGTTGCAATTAAGCAGGCCAAGTCTGCCTAATCCAATAGTTTCAGTGTAATTGCTCCATACTGCACGGTACGTAATAACATACGTAATTTAGCTCTAACTTATCCACCTATATATTTTCTTGTTCAGATTGAACAAGTTTGTGGGTTTCAGTACAGCAGGCCCATTTATTTATTTATTTATATAATACACTTATATACAGAAAATGTTGAACCCCAGGGCTAAGGGTCGAGGGCGTGGCGTGGGCATTCAATTACTGCAGGGGGCAGAGGCCGTGGTCCTGGGCAGGGTGAGACAGTACCTGCTGATGAGGGAGCAGGGGAACGCCGCAGAGCTACACTCCCTAGCTTCATGTCTCAACTTACAGGGACATGTGGTAGAGGACTGTTGAAACCACAACAGTGCGAACAGCTGATGTCGTGGATTGCGGACAATGCTTCAAGTAATTTGTCCACCAGTCAGTCTTCCATGCAGTTTACCCACGTTACCCAAAGGAGCACTCCTCTGGCTCCTCCACCTCAACCTCCTTCCCCCCAGTCTGCCCCCTCCCAGGAAAATTTGGAATGCGATCCGGCATACTCTGAGGAACTGTTTTCTGGACCCTTCCCAGAGTCAAAAACCACTTCTCAGGTTGCTGCTGACCTCTTTCCCGATGCCCAAGTTTTCCAACTGTCGCAGTCTGTGGGTGATGATGATGACATTGTTGACTAAGTGGAAGAAGTGTGTAAAGAGGTGTCGGACAATGAGGAGACATGGTTGTCAGACAGTGGTAAAGTTGTTGTCAGGGCAGGAAGTCCGAGGGGGGAGCAGACTGAGGAATCGGAGGATGACGAGGTGACTGACCCAAGCTGGGTTGATAAGCCGAGTGAAGACAGTGCTCCTGAGGCGGAGGCGAGTGCTGCACCAGAAAAGGTTGGAAGAGGCAGTGGTGTGGCCAGAGGGAGAAACAGGGCCAGAGCTGGTGCATCAGCAGCAACTGTTTCACGTAGTGAAGCTCCCGTGGAGAGGCCTAGATGTTCGCAAGTCTGGAGGTTCTTTAAAGAAAGTGAGGATGACCGACGGACTGTGGTGTGCAACCTGTGCCACACCAGGATCAGTAGGGGTGCCACCACTACTAGCCTAACCACCACCAGAATGCGCAGGCATATGAGTGCTAAACACCCCACTCAATGGAACCAAGGCCGTTCACCTCCTGCGGGTCACACCACTGCTCCTTCCCCTGTGTCACTCGCTGCCTCTGCTAGTCAACCCCCTGCCCAGGACCCCGGCACGAGCGCCTCCCGCCGGAAAACCACAACTTCGCCTCCACGATCCTCCACAGCGTCCACCAATGTGTCCCAGCGCAGCGTTAAGCTGTCTTTACAGCAGACACTGGAGCGCAAGAGGAAATACAGTTCCACCCACCCACATGCCCAAGCCCTCAACGTCCACATCTCCAAATTGCTGAACCTGGAGATGCTGCCCTATAGGCTGGTAGAGACCGAGGCCTTTCGCAATCTCATGGCGGTGGCTGCCCCTCGGTATTCAGTCCCCAGCCGCCACTATTTTTCCTGATGTGCCGTCCCAGCCCTACACCAACACATGTCACAGAACATCATCCGTGCCCTGACCAACGCTGTTTCTGAGAAGGTCCACCTAACCACGGACACGTGGACAAGTGCTGCCGAGTAGGGACACTATATCTCACTGACGGCACATTGGGTTAACTTGGTGGAGGCTGGGACCGAGACTGACCCTGGAGCCGCTCATGTGCTGCCCACACCGAGGATTGCGGGGCCTACCTCGGTCACGGTCTCTCAGACGTACTATGCCTCCTCCTCCGACCCCTCCTCCTCCACCTCCTCCTCCGAATTACCATCCGTGGGCACCGCGCCTTCAGTCGGTAGCTCTAGGCGCAGCCGCAGTGCCGTGCGTAAGCGCCAGCAGGCGGTGCTCAAACTGCTGAGCTTAGGTGACAAAAGGCACACCGCCCAAGAGCTGTTACAGGGCATCACGGCGCAGACCGATCTGTGGCTGGCACCGCTGAACCTCAAGCCAGGCATGGTTGTGTGTGACAACTGGCGTAACCTGGTGGCGGCTCTGCAACTCGGCAGACTGACACATGTGCCATGCCTGGCCCACGTGTTCAATCTAATAGTTCAGCGGTTCCTCAAGACATACCCCAATCTATCTGATTTGCTCACCAAGGTGCGCCGCATCTGTGCGCATTTCCGCAAGTCGACCACAGATGCTGCCACTCTCAGGGCAGCGCAGCGCCGCCTACAACTGCCCTCTCACCGACTGTTGTGCAACGTGCCCACAAGATGGAATTCGACATTAAACATGTTATCCAGAGTTTACCAGCAGCGCAGAGCGATTGTAGACTGCCAGATGTCAACTTCCACCAGAACTGGTAGTCAGGTCACTCAGATTCCTCAAGTCTACAATGAGGAGTGGACGTGGATGTCTGATATCTGCCAGGTGTTGAGCAACTTTGAGGAGTCAACACAGATGGTCAGCGGCAATGCCGCCATTATCAGCCTCACCATCCCGCTGCTTTGCCTGTTGAAAAACTCACTGCTCAGCATGAAGTCGGATGCTTTGCGCTTGTCACAAGAGACGGTGGAGGAAGATACGTCGCTTGATAGCCAGAGCACCCTCCGGTCTGTTTCTCAGCGTGTATCGGAGGAGGGGGATGAGGATGAGGAGGAAGAGGAGGAGAATGTCGGCGAGACAGAAGAGGGTACCAGTGCTCAGTCCTTCTTAACTCTTGAGCGTGTATGGGCTGAAGAGGAGGACTTGGAGGAGGAGGAGGAAATGGAGAGTCAGGCCAGTGAGGAGAGGGAATTCTTGCGTGTTGGGACTCTGGCGCACATGGCAGACTTCATGTTAGGCTGCCTATCCCGTGACCCTCGCGTTAGAAGCATTTTTTCAAACACCGATTACTGGGTGTTCACTCTCCTGGACCCACGGTACAAGCAGAACCTTTCCACTCTCATCCCTGTAGAGGAAAGGAGTATGAGAGTGAATCAATATCAACAGGCCCTGGTGCACGAGCTGAAACAGTCCTTCCCATCTGACGCCGCTAGCGGCAGAGGGCATGGTTCTGTGGGCCAAGTAGCGGGGGAGAGGAGGCGAGCAGGCAGTTTGCCCAACACTGGCAGGGGAACGCTCTCCAAGGCCTATGCCAGTTTTATGTCACCCTATCAAGACACTGTCAACTGTCCCCAGTCTAGGCAGAGTAGGGGGGAGCTTTACAGAAAGATGGTGAGGGAGTACCTAGCTGACCATACCAACGTCCGGACCGATCACTCTGCTCCATACAACTACTGGGTTTCAAAGCTGAACACGTGGCCTGAACTGGCGCTGTATGCCTTGGAGGTGCTGGCCTGCCCTGCCCCTAGCGTGCTGTCAGAGCGGGTATTCAGTGCAGCTGGTGGCGTCATCACTGATAAGCGTACACGCCTGTCAACTGACAGCGCTGACAGGCTGACGCTTATTAAAATGAACAAAGCCTGGATTTCACCGGAATTCAAATCTCCTCCGGGGTAAAGCAGCTAAAGAGTAACATTACTTATGTATCCGATTCCTCTTCTCTACTCCTCCTCCTTCTCCTCCTCCTTGTCGTCTTTGCCTAACGCTGACCCAAAAAACGCCATTTTTTAGAGGTTCAACTGGCACTCTTACCACAATTTTTCCGGAGGTCCACCTACAGGCCCTCTCTCCAAACAATTTTTCCGGATGTCCACCTACAGTCCCTCTCTCTAAACAATTTTTCTTTGCACCTAGTTGGGTGCTTCCCTAACATGTGATGGGTATGTGCCTCACCTTTCTTGGTCTGGGTGAGCACAATTGCCATGAGGGTAACCACCAGGCTGTTGCCTGAGAATTTGGGTTAATGGTGGGATTAGGCAGCCTCAGAGGCATCCATGCATGCTGCCCCTGCTGTTTCCTGTCCATTTCCGTGGTGTTTCCATCATTTTCTGATGTTTCCAGGTTTTCACCCAGCCTTCCCTAGGCAGAGCCTTGTCCCCTGCAAAAAATGCTTGAGTCTCC
>ONZH01015454.1:0-27306 GCA_900303285.1 Rhinella marina | reverse complement strand
AGAGAACGCACCAGTACAGTGGCCTTATTAAATGGCCTAGATATTGTATATTTCAAGGTACACAGCCGTGTAGTAAACAGAACAGACGGTGGGTATTTACACCAGGTATGCGAGATAATTTAGCAAGAGAACGCACAGTAACAGTGGCCTATTAAAATGCCTAGATATTGTATATTTCAAGGTACACAGCCGTGTAGTAACTGAACAGACGGTGGGTATTTACACCAGGTATGTGAAATAATTTAACAAGAGAACGCACAGTACAGTGGCCTATTAAATGGCCTAGATATTGTAATATTTCAAGGTACACAGCCGTGTAGTAACAGAACAGACGGTGGGTATTTACACCAGGTATGTGAGATAATTTAACAAGAGAACGCACAGTACAGTGGCCTATTAAATGGCCTAGATATTGTATATTTCAAGGTACACAGCCGTGTAGTAACTGAACAGACGGTGGGTATTTACACCAGGTATGTGAGATAATTTAGCTAGAGAACGCACAGTACAGTGGCCTATTAAAATGCCTAGATATTGTATATTTCAAGGTACACAGCCGTGTAGTAACAGAACAGACGGTGGGTATTTACACCAGGTATGTGAGATAATTTAGCAAGAGAACGCACAGTACAGTGGCCTATTAAAATGCCTAGATATTGTATATTTCAAGGTACACAGCCGTGTAGTAACTGAACAGACGGTGGGTATTTACACCAGGTATGTGAAATAATTTAACAAGAGAACGCACAGTACAGTGGCCTATTAAAAGGCCTAGATATTGTATATTTCAAGACACAGCCGTGTAGTAACAGAACAGACGGTGGGTATTTACACCTGGTATACAAAAAGGGTATTGCAGGCACACAGAACCCAGAACACTAGAGCCAAATAAACTGTATTTAAAAAAATAAAATAAAATTCACAGCCGTATACTGCCAGATCAGATGGTGCATATACACACTAGTTATATAACAGGGTTTTTTCAGCCAAAAGAACGCTGAACAGTAGTGCCAAATATAGTTTGGTATGTAGCAGAGCACCTAATACACCACTAATGCCTCTCTCTGTCCCTACTCCAGCAGCTATCCCTGAATACGGCAGCCGTTCTCTGTAAAGTGTATCTTGTAGTAAAGCTATCACTGTAGTGCACTATAGTAGCCCTGATAAGGGCTTTTAATCACGCTCCTGCCTGTCCAACTGCTAAAACCTGTCTGTCCCTTCTCCAGCCTCTGTCCCTGACTAAGTTCACGCAGCATATGCGTACGAGCAGGAAGAGCTGAGTTTTTAATATTCGAGGTCACATGGTTTTTCCAGCCAATCCATGTAGACGCTGTTTTCGCGCTGCCAGCGTGCTCAGCGTGCCTGTCATACCCCCCCTGCATGTTGATTGGTGGAAAAAGAGCGCCAGGGAAGGTGGGAGGGGAAACGAATTCTAAGTGCGCCATCGCCGTTATACTCGATTGAAATCGAGTATGCCGAATAGCGTAGTATTCGATCGAATACCGGCTCGATCGAACACTACTCGCTCATCTCTAGTTAACATAGTAACCCTTCTTTGATATCACCTTCACAATTCGTGCATCCATTGAACTTGTGAGTTTTTGGAGAGTTTCTGCTTGATTTTCTTTGCATGATGTCAGAATAGCCTCCCAGAGCTGCTGTTTTGATGCAAACTGCCTCCCACCCTCATAGATCCTTTGCTTGATGATACTCCAAAGGTTCTCTATAGGGTTGAGGTCAGGGGAAGATGGTGGCCACACCATGAGTTTATCTCCTTTTATGCCCATAGCAGCCAATGACACAGAGGTATTCTTTGCAGCATTAGATGGTGCATTGTCATGCATGAAGATGATTTTGCTCCTGAAGGCACGTTTCTGCTTTTTGTACCATGGAAGAAAGTTGTCTGTCAGAAACTCTATATACTTTGCAGAGGTCATTTTCACACCTTCAGGAACCCTAAAGGGGCCTACCAGCTCTCTCCCCATGATTCTGGCCCAAAACATGACTCCTCCACCTTTTTGCTGACGTTGCAGCCTTGTTGGGACATGGCGGCCATCCTCCAACCATCCACTACTCCATCCATCTGGACCATCCAGGGTTGCACGACACTCATCAGTAAACAAGACTGTTTGAAAATTAGTCTTCATGTATGTCTGGGCCCACTGCAACCATTTCTGCTTATGAGCACTGGTTAGGGGTGGCCGAATAGTAGGTTTATGTACCACAGCAAGCCTTTGAAGGATCCTACACCTTGAGGTTCGAGGGACTCCAGAGGCACCAGCAGCTTCAAATATCTGTTTGCTGGTTTGTAATGGCTTTTTAGCAGCTGCTCTCTTAATCAGATGAACTTACCTTGCAGAAACCTTCCTCGTTCTGCCTTTATCAGCACGAACACGTCTGTGCTCTGAATCAGCCACAAATCTTTTCACAGTACGATAATCACGCTTAAGTTTTCATGAAATATTTAATGTTTTCATCCCTTGTCCAAGGCATTGCACTATTTGATGCTTTTCGGCAGCAGAGAGATCCTTTTTCTTTCCCATTTTACTTGAAAACAGTGGCCTGCTTAATATTGTGGAACATCCAGTTTTCCTTTAATTGGGCTCACCTGGCAAACTAATTATCACAGGTATCTGAGATTGATTTCAGTGATCCAAAGAACCCTGAGACACAATACCATCAATGAGTTTCATTGAAAAACAAAAAATGTAATCTTTATTAGAGACTAGCTGAAGGACCCGGCTTCGCCCGGGTATATTTAAAGGGTTATTCTCATTTTAGACAATGGGGGCATATCGCTAGGACCCGCTGGGACCCGTACCTATATCCTGAACGGAGCCCCCAAACTGAATGAGGGCGCACTGCACATGCACAGCCGCCCTCCATTCATTTCTATGGGGCCGCCGAAAATAGCTGAGCTGGCTCGGCTACTTCCGTCAGTTCCATAGAAATGAATGGGAGCGGTGTCCGCGCTTGCGTTCTGGATATAGGTGCGGGTCCCAGAGGTGGGACCCGCACCTATAAGACAATGGGGGCATATCCTAGCGATGAGAATACCCCTTTAATTTATTTCATTTAATGTTTGTGTGTGTGTCGTTAAAAGATATCCAGAGTGACCTCTACAGTAACCACCCCTTTAACAGTAACATCCACAGCGCCCTCCACTTTAACTGTGACCTCCACAGCAGCTAGGGTGGCCACTGTCTTCACCCCAGAAAGCCAGACCTCACCGGTCATTCCCCCAAACGTGAAGCAGCACCCCAAGTTCCCATCACACCACTAAACATGAGGCCACGCCCCCTGTCTCCATGAAGACACAGAGGAGAAGCTGTCTGAGTGTGAGCTACTAAAAGGGTAGACAGGCACTGTGTTGGACGTAGAACAGGTAGCCAGAAAACTGGACTGCCCAGCCTAAAGCCGGACATCTGGCCACCCTAACATCAGCCTGCCCCTAGGGTGGCCAGAGGTCAGGTTTTAGGCTGGACAGTCTGGCTTTCAGACTCCCTGTCCACCGTCCAACGCAGGGCCTGGAGAGACACAGGGATGTCCACCCTTTCACTAGCTCACGCTTAGACAGCTTCTCCTGCATCTCTTCATGGAACCAGGGGTGTGGACTCGTGTTTAGGGGTGTGGCATCATGGGGACCGGTGACACGGCTTCACGTTGGGGGGAGGCTGGGCAGTCTGGCTTTCAGACTCCCTGTCCTCTGTCATGCGCAGGGCCTGGATGGACACAGGGGCGTGGCCTTGTGTTCAGGGGTGTGGCTTCATGGGGACCGGTGGCACGGCTTCACGTTGGGGGGAGGCTGGACATTCTGGCTTTCAGACTCCCTGTCCTCTGTCATGCGCAGGGCCTGGATGGACACAGGGATGTCCTTTTGAACAGCTCACTCTCAGACAGCAACACTGTGCAGTCTGAGCATAAGCTGCAGGGAGAAGGTGATTTTTACCTTCATTTTGTCAATCCCCGTCAAATGTGGCATGAAAGGGCGTGGCCTGACTGAGTCTGGGGCGTGACTTAGTGGGACCTGAGGGTGGGGCTTTTAAGTCCTTCTTTTGAAGATGGCCTCAATTACAGGTCGATGCCATAGTAATTTAGGAGGAAAGTGGGTAGCAGTGGAAGAAAACATCTTTTATTACTACTGAACGGTAAATATGTGAAATTTACATTATATGAGGTAATGATTGATGATGAGTTAGTCTAAAACATAAGATATATTTATGGTAATCGGAATACCCTTTTAACAGTGTCATCCACAGCGCTCTGCCCCTTTAAAGAAGACCTACAGCAGGGAACTGGCCAGGTTGTTACGGAAACCTGATGTGTGTGGAGACTAACTGCCTGTGAGCTTCTATTGGCTGATAAGGGTCATGTGACCAGGCTTCTATTGGCTAATGCATTTTTTGGGAATATCTCAGGAATGGTATGTCCTGGAGAGCTGAGACCCCTTCTAAAACCTTGCCAGACACCTGATGTACCTGTGTGCCAAATTTCCTGATTGTAGGATTCCTTTAGCGGACATACACACACACACACACACATACACTCAGCTTTATATATTAGATGAGCGAATCGATTCGTCGATTCGTATCGAATCTTGGGATTTTTTAGCTGCGAAGCGAATCTGAATATTAGGTGATTCGCTTCAGCTTTGTACGCATTCGCTACGTAGTTTGTCCTATAAATTATACACTATTGCTACGTATAAGTTACTCTATAGGCTGTTGCGTACAAATTCAATTAATTAGCGATGAAGACTCCTCCTCGGTAGCCCCGCTCCCTTCTCCAGTGCGAGAGGAAGACGAGGCAACTCAGGCAATTAAGATGGCGAGACAGCAAGGCCCTGACTGGGGAGGCATGGTGTGGGGCACCGACCCCTATGAGGAGAAGTAACCGGAGGAAGAATTATATGTGAACCGCTGTTCTGTAAAGCGGCCGTATCTTCCGCCCGTCCGCCACAATTTCCACGCTGGGGATTACGTGGAGTATACCCCTATGAAGAGCCTTCAAGGCCCCTTTGCTACTGGGGTGAAACTCCTTACGTGACCAGCTACTCCTGCAGCGCCCCCGGAAGACTGGACTGAGGAGGCCCAGGCCGCAGAAGAGGCTCAGTGTTCCCTTGAGACCAATGATGGGACTCTGCGATCTGAGGAGAAATCCCAAGCTACCGAGCACAATGGAAGTCAAAGGGAGAACCAGAGCACTAAACCAGGCACCCCCTGCTCTGAAGAGGGGAGGGTGTTTGGTTCATAGGGAAAGGTCAGAAAATGATGGAAACACCACTGAAATGGTTTGGGAACAGCATGGGGAGGATGTCTGGATGCATCTTGGACTCCAAAGTATTTAGGATGTTCAAACGTTATACAGCAGACGCAGCGCAAGTAATGTCGCCTTGATTAGCGGCAGAAAAAATTACACCGGATGTCAGGTATTTAGGATACAGAAACGCTATAATGCACACGCTGTGCAGGTGGTGTTAAGGTCAGGCAAACTTGCGCAATTTTTGCCCCAAAAGAAAAAAATATATTGCAGCCAGATATAACAATAGTCCTTTAAAGGACTTTTGGGTCTTTTAAACAGAACAACTAGCCCTGACTAGCCAAATCCTATCCCTACACTATCTGTCCCTCCTTGCGCAAACGTTTTACAGCAGACGCAGCGCAGGTAATGTCGCCTTGAATAGAAGCAGAAAACAATACACCGGATGTAAGGTATTTAGGATACAGAAACGTTATAATGCACACGCTGCGCAGGTGGTGTTAAGGTCAGGCAAACTTGCGCAATTTTTGCCCCAAAAGAAAAAATATATATTGCAGCCAAATATGACAATAGTCCTTAAAAGGACTTTTGGGTCTTTTAAACAGAAAAACTAGCCCTGCCTAGACAATTTCTATCCCTACACTATCTGTCCCTCCTTGCAGCAGCTCTCCCTGACTCGGACTGAGCCGGGTCACATGTCACCGGGTGCTATATAGCACCCGATGATGCGTTCTCGGCCAGCCAATCACTGTAATGCCAGTAGCCAACATGGCTACGGCATTACAGTGAATGCCAGCATCTCGCTGCAGCCAAGAAACGTGCGGGAAGGGGACTCGAGCATGGCGCTCGAGCACACGCAGTGTTCGGCAGAACACAGCGTGTTGCTGAGCACCGCCATGCTCGACCGAATACAGTATTCGGCCGAGCATGCTCGCTCAACACTAGTTGCCAACTTCACCACTCTGTGATGGGGCCACTATTGTCCCTGTTTGGCATTGTTGACATCACTATTTATTTTGCCCTTCTGATCTGTAAGAAGGACGAAATAATGAGAAACACAAGGATTTTGTCTTTGGCGCATCCATAAGGCCTGTATCACACGGTCTCTATTTTGCATCAGGATATGCTCATGATTTGGAAGCCAAAAGAAGTGGGTACAAAACACAGAAGACATGCAAACTTTCCAATCACGCGTTATCTCTGTTTTGGATGCACTTCTGTTTTTTTTGGCTTTAGCAATACTGATGGATTACTGAACAAATGTTGACTTTAAAAGACAGGATCTGACAGGACATTAACACAAACTTAATGCTGATTCCCTGTCCACTCGGTCATGGGGGCACTACTTGTTTCAGCATGTAACAGAACAGGATCTGTAGAAATCTATGTGCAAACAGCTGACAACGGTGTAAAAGGAGTGCGCTCTTTCATTCTATAGTACAATCTTTGGCCACTGCACTGTTCTTTACCTGACACTAACATTGACCTGTAAGGCTGAGTTCACATTTTCGGTATTTGGTCAGTTTTGGCCCCATAACTGACTAAATAAGCGATTCTAAGAGTGACGCCTGTCAACTGCTGGACATACAGAAGCAAATTAACTACTTCACTACCGCAGCGGACTACCTATGCATGTTTCTACAATGCACAGTGTTCTACAGCAATATACAGGCTCTCTGCGGCTGGGAAATAGCTTTTTGTTAACACAATTCATCACAAATAAATTCAGATCGAATTAAATCTTTTTGGAAAATTTGGTGAAGCGTCCAAATCAAATTTTTGAAAAGTTTGCTCATCTCTAGTGGCAGTGTTCAACCATCTGCTCCATTTATTTTGGGGTTAAAGGGTCCCCGTACTTGTGGTTGGTATTGTTCGCATTAGTTGGATCCTGTCAATCTAATAGTTATCCCCAATCCAGTGGATAGGGAATAATGTCTTATAACCAGAACACCCCTTTAATATAGAGTGATCTTTCTGAGTAAAATGTATTATCTGAAATGGAAAATCTTTTAACTATTGGGAAAGCAGGTATAACATCTCCTATGGGGCTCTGTATTCCTCTGTCTGTTTGTCTGTAAGAAAAAAAATGTAAGGGGTTTTCTGTGGCAACACAAATTTGGTGGCAGGGGTGTTAAGGTGGTGTAAAAATATAGAAGAAACAATACTCACCTCCACAGATCCCTTTTTGCCGCTGTTCCATTGCTGCCCAGGTTCCCTACTGTTCTCTCACTCGAGCTCCTGTCTTGATGCACAGGAAATGGCTCAAAATACCCTCATCACTGGCTATAGAGGTGACCTGCCCTAGTCAGTGACTGGCAGAACGAGTTTTAAGGTATTTCTTACATTTTGACACTAGAACTGTTAGAAGAGAAAAGCAGGTGGTGGTGGGTAGCTCATATTTTATTTTTTAAGGCACCCTGTCAACAGTTGTTGTTTTTTTTGGAGAACCCCATTAAAGGCACATTTTGGTGAATGACATATGTGGCACCTCCAAGCCATATGCGATAAATGTCTGATTGGTGAATTGGTGATAATCTGAGTGCTGGGACCCACAATAATTAAGAAAATGAGGGTCTTAAAGGGTTATTCCCCTCTTAGACAATGGGGGCATATAACTAGGATATGCCCCATTGTCTGATAGGTGCTGGTCCCACCTGTGAGAACAGAGCGGGGAAATGAACGGAGGGTGCACTGCGCATGTGGAGCCGCCCTCCATTCATTTCTATGGGGCTGACAAAAATAGCCGAGCCAGTGCTCCATCGGCTCCATAGAAATGAATGGGAGCAATGGCCACGCATGCACAGTGCGCTCCCATTCATTTCTATGGGAGCAGCGGGGAGCTACGCCTGGTGGTGGCCAGACCCCGGGAAACCCGGGGTCCTCCAGGCACAGCGCTCCTGCTCCATTCTCGATATAGGTGCGGGTCCCAGCTCCTATCAGACAATGGGGGCATATTCTAGCGATATGCCCCCATTGTCTAAGATGGGAATACCCCTATAGGGCCATGAAGTTAGGAGCTTTAGGCTCTATTACAGTCTGTAGGAGATAATATCAATCAGTAAATTGGGCAAAAGCAATGCAATTTTCCCGGACCAAGCCCCAAAAACTATAACCGGGAATTAAGTAAATCAATGAATCTTTATTGAATAATTATAATAAAATCACATGATTAAAATTAGATCTGTGGTGGTACAGGAAGTACATAAGGCACATGGCCAAAGCAGGGAACACCAACGTGCGGTAAAAAAAATAGTTTTAAAACACCTGTTCAGCTCACCTAAATCGTTTAGTGATTTAGGTAAGCTGAAGAGGTGTTTTAAAACTATTTTGGATTGGATAGTATATAAGTTCCTTGTGATTACCATTCTTTACCCCCTGATGAAGCTTTGAGCGAAACGCGTGTCGGGGTGCAGGGTCTCACGGCCGGTATAGTACAGTACATATATGATCTATACTTTTGTTTTCGCTCCTGGTTTTATTGGGCGTTCTCATTTAGCCTTGCTCATTGAATTATATTCTCTCTGCACTTGCAGTTTACTAATCATGTTATCTACCTTATACTTGTATGCCAGGGATTTGTAATAGCCTTTTCACTATTTACTGTCATGAATGGTACTATAATGGTAACCGTTTGCCGTCCGTTGGTGTTCCCTGCTTTGGCCATGTGCCTGATGTATTTCCTGTACCACCACTGATCTACTTTTAATTATGTGATTTTATTATAATTAAATAAAGATTAATTGATTTAATTAATTCCCAATTGTTGCTTTTTGGTAATTATAGTCTGTAGGAGATACACTAATAGCTCATCTCCACTTATGACATAATAATATATATCCATTTATTGCTAGAAATATTTTTTTATGAAAATTGGCTTAAAAATAAGTTGTGGGTAGCTGGTGGGCATGTATTCCAGCTGCTGCATGCCATGGAGGGGCACCAACAAGACATTCCGCTTTGGACCAGGTATATTGATATAGGGATAGGCCAGCAAGCTGAAACTTTGTCCCAGGTTAGAGAAAGCTTAAAGGAGTATTCCAATCTCACAAATGTAGTCTGTATAGTTAGATAAAGTCATACCAATATTATTACTAATAGAATGTATTTATTAGAGATGAGCGAGCACTAAAATGCTCGGGTGCTCGTTATTCGAGACAAACTTTTCCCGATGCTTGGGTGCTCGTTTCGAGTAACGAACCCCATTGAAGTCAATGGGAGACTCGAGCATTTTTTGCAGGGGACCAAGGCTCTGCCTAGGGAAGGCTGGGTGAAAACCTGGAAACATCAAAAAATGATGGAAACACCACGGAAATGGACAGGAAACAGCAGTGGCAGCATGCATGGATGCCTCTGAGGCTGCCTAATCCCACCATTACCCCAAATTCTCAGGCAACAGCCTGGTGGTTACCCTCATGGCAATTGTGCTCACCCAGACCAAGAAATGCGAGGCACATACCCATCACATGTTAGGGAAGCACCAAACTAGGTGCAAAGACCTCCGGAAAAATTGTTTAGAGAGAGGGCCTGTAGGTGGACCTCCGGAAAAATTGTTTGGAGAGAGGGCCTGTAGTTGGACCTCCGGAAAAATTGTTTGGAGAGAGGGCTTGTAGGGGGCCCTCCGGAAAAATTGTGGTAAAAGAGTGCCAGTTGGACCTCTAAAAAAATGGCGTTTTTTGGGTCAGCATTACGCAAAGACGACAAGGAGGAGGAGTAGAGAAGAGGAATCGGATACATAAGTAATGTTAATCTTTAGCTGCTTTCCCCCGGAGGAGATTTGAATTCCGGTGAAATCCAGGCTTTGTTCATTTTAATAAGCGTCAGCCTGTCAGTGCTGTCAGTTGACAGGCGTGTACGCTTATCGGTGATGACGCCACCAGCTGCACTGAATACCCGCTCTGACAGCACGCTAGCGGCAGGGCAGGGCAGCACCTCCAAGGCATACAGCGCCAGTTCAGGCCACATGTCCAGCTTTGAAACACAGTAGTTGTATGGAGCAGAGTGATCGGTCCGGACGTTGGTATGGTCAGCTAGGTACTCCCTCACCATCTTTCTGTATAGCTCCCCCCTACTCTGCCTAGACTGGGGACAGGTGACAGTGTCTTGCTGGGGTGACATAAAACTGGCAAAGGCCTTGGAGAGCGTTCACCTGCCAGTGCTGGACAAGCTGCCTGCTCGCCTCCTCTCCCCCGCTACTTGGCCCACAGAACCATGCCCTATGCCGCTAGCGGCGTCAGATGGGAAGGATTGTTTCAGCTTGTGCACCAGGACCTGTTGATATTGATTCACTCTCATACTCCTTTCCTCTACAGGGATGAGAGTGGAAAGGTTCTGCTTGTACCGTGGGTCCAGGAGAGTAAACACCCAGTAATCGGTGTTTGAAAATATGCTTCTAACGTGAGGGTCACGTGATAGGCATCCTAATATGAAGTCTGCCATGTCCTCACTGGCCTGACTCTCCATTTCTTCCTCCTCCAAGTCCTCCTCTTCAGCCCATACACGCTCAAGAGTTAAGGACTGAGCACTGGTACCGTCTTCTGTCTCGCCGACATTCTCCTCCTCATCCCCCTCCTCCGATACGCGCTGAGAAACAGACCAGAGGGTGTTCTGGCTATCAAGCGACGTATCTTCCTCCACCGTCTCTTGTGACAAGCGCAAAGCATCCGACTTCATGCTGAACAGTGAGTTTTTCAACAGGCAAAGCAGCGGGATGGTGAGGCTGATAATGGCGGCATCGCCGCTGACCATCTGTGTTGACTCCTCAAAGTTGCTCAACACCTGGCAGATATCAGACATCCACGTCCACTCTTCATTGTAGACTTGAGGAATCTGAGTGACCTGACTACCAGTTCTGGTGGAAGTTGACATCTGGCAGTCTACAATCGCTCTGCGCTGCTGGTAAACTCTGGATAACATGTTTAATGTCGAATTCCATCTTGTGGGCACGTCGCACAACAGTCGGTGAGCGGGCAGTTGTAGGCGGCGCTGCGCTGCCCTGCCCTGAGAGTGGCAGCATCTGTGGTCGACTTGAGGAAATGTGCACAGATGTGGCGCACCTTGGTGAGCAAATCAGACAGATTGGGGTATGTCTTGAGGAACCGTTGGACTATTAGATTGAACACGTGGGCCAGGCATGGCACATGTGTCAGTCTGCCGAGTTGCAGAGCCGCCACCAGGTTATGCCCATTGTCACACACAACCATGCCTGGCTTGAGGTTCAGCGGTGCCAGCCACAGATCGGTCTGCGCCATGATGCCCTGTAACAGCTCTTGGGCAGTGTGCCTTTTGTCACCTAAGCTCAGTAGTTTGAGCACCGCCTGCTGGCGCTTTCCCACGGCACTGCTGCTGCGCATAGAGCTACCGACTGAAGGCGCCGTGCCACGGATGGTAATTCGGAGGAGGAGGAGGAGGAGGGGTCGGAGGAGGAGGCATAGTACGTCTGAGAGACCGTGACCGAGGTAGGCCCCGCAATCCTCGGTGTGGGCAGTAGATGAGCGGCCCCAGGGTCAGTCTCGGTCCCAGCCTCCACCAAGTTAACCCAATGTGCCGTCAGTGAGATATAGTGTCCCTGCCCGGCAGCACTTGTCCACGTGTCTGTGGTTAGGTGGACCTTCTCAGAAACAGCGTTGGTCAGGGCACGGATGATGTTCTGTGACACGTGCTGGTGTAGGGCTGGGACGGCACATCGGGAATAATAGTGGCGGCTGGGGACCGAATACCGAGGGGCAGCCACCGCCATGAGATTGCGAAAGGCCTCGGTCTCTACCAGCCTATAGGGCAGCATCTCCAGGCTCAGCAATTTGGAGATATGGACGTTGAGGGCTTGGGCATGTGGGTGGGTGGAACTGTATTTCCTCTTGCGCTCAGCGTCTGCTGTAAAGACAGCTGAACGCTGCTCTGGAACACATTGGTGGACGCTGTGGAGGATCGTGGAGGTGAAGGTGTGGTTTTCCGGCAGAAGGCGCTCGTGCCGGGGTCCTGGGCAAGGGGTTGACTAGCAGAGGCAGCGAGTGACACAGGGGAAGGAGCAGTGTTGTGACCCGCAGGAGGTGAACGGCCTTGGTTCCATTGAGTGGGGTGTTTAGCACTCATATGCCTGCGCATGCTGGTGGTGGTTAGGCTAGTAGTGGTGGCACCCCTGCTGATCCTAGTGTGGCACAGGTTGCACACCACAATCCGTCGGTCATCCTCACTTTCTTTAAAGAACCTCCAGACTTGTGAACATCTAGGCCTCGTCACGGGAGCTTCACTACTTGAAACAGTTGCTGCTGATGCACCAGCTCTGGCCCTGCTTCTTCCTTTGGCCACACCACTGCCTCTTCCAACCAGTTCTGGTGCAGCACTCGCCTCCGCCTCATAAGCACTGTCTTCACTCGGCTTATCAACCCAGCTTGGGTCAGTCACCTCATCATCCTCCGATTCCTCAGTCTGCTCCCCCCTCGGACTTCCTGCCCTGACAACAACTTCACCACTGTCTGACAACTGTGTCTCCTCATCATCCGACACCTCTTTACACACTTCTTCCACTAAGTCAACATTGTCATCATCATCATCACCCACAGACTGCGATAGTTGGAAAACTTGGGCATCGGGAAAGAGGTCAGCAGCAACCTGAGAAGTGGTTTGTGACTCTGGGAAGGGTCCAGAAAACTGTTCCTCAGAGTATGCCGGATCGCATTCCAAATTTTCCTGGGAGGGGGCATACTGGGGGGAAGGAGGTTGAGGTGGAGGAGCCAGAGGAGTGCTCCCTTGGGTAACGTGGGTGGACTGTGTGGAAGACTGACTGGTGGACAAATTACTTGAAGCATTGTCCGCAATCCACGACATCAGCTGTTCGCACTGTTGTGGTTTCAACAGTCCTCTACCACGTGTCCCTGTAAGTTGAGACATGAAGCTAGGGAGTGTAGCTCTGCGGCGTTCCCCTGCTCCCTCATCAGCAGGTACTGTCTCACCCTGCCCAGGACCACGGCCTCTGCCCCCTGCAGTAATTGAATGCCCACGCCCTCGTCCTCGACCCTTAGCCCTGGAGTTCAACATTTTCTGTATATAAGTGTATTATATAAAAAAATAAATAAATGGGCCTGCTGTACTGAAACCCACAAACTTGTTCAATCTGAACAAGAAAATATATAGGTGGATAAGTTACAGCAAAATTACGTATGTTATTACGTACCGTGCAGTGTGGAGCAATTACACGGAAACTATTAGATTAGGCAGACTTGGTCTGCTTAAGTGCAACCCAGACAAATGTCGCACAGAGATTTTTGTAATGTAGCTGTATCAGTGAGAGCAAAAGACCTTTTTTAATTAAGTGACGTACAGAATGTGTCACCTGGACAGAAAATACGGATTGTGCTTTGTATATAGGTGGATAAGTTAGAGCTAAATTACGTATGTTATTACGTACTGTGCAGTATGGAGCAATTACACTGAAACTATTAGATTAGGCAGACTTGGTCTGCTTAAGTGCAACCCAGACAAATGTCGCACAGAGATTTTTGTAATGTAGCTGTATAAGTGAGAGCAAAAGACCTTTTTTAATTAAGTGACGTACAGAATGTGTCACCTGGACAGAAAATATGGAGTGTGGTTTGTGGTGACCGGACAGCTGAACTGTGACACACAGAATGGTTCCACACAGCTGTATGAAATGGATTTTTATCACTGAGATAAAACAACAAAAAAACTTTTTTTTAATTTTTTTGTATTTTTTATTTTTTTTAACATGACGTGCAGAAACTATCAGAGAGCAAACTCAGCCCCTGCTGACTGTGGCTATTTTGACTGCAACCCAGACAAATGTCGCACAGAGATTTTTGTAATGCAGCTGTATCAGTGACAGCAAAAGACCTTTTTTAATTAAAGGGGTTGTCCGAGTTATTTTTTTGTTCTTTATCTGTTTCTAACTTGTCAGGTATAACAACTTTCCCATATACTTTGTGTTTCTAAAGCTGCTGGTTTCTCAGAGTTGACTGAGGGTCACATGACCTGTGATGTCACCTTATCTCTCTGCTCTGTGATGTTTCGTTCACAAGCCTCAGAGTTCAGAAAACAGTCTGTACACGAGACGTCACTGGCCACGCCCCCTTTCTTTGCCAGGCTCCTGCTATCTGCTTTCTTCCTGGTTTCCTTCAGATAAAACATTAACCCCTTCAGCCAGAACACACTGAGGGCTCAAGGCTTTATAACAAACAGTAGCTGCAGCAGTGAGAGGAGACAAATGCTGGGCACAAGAGCTGTAGAGGAATTGTATTGTACAAGAACAGGTAGGGAGAAATTCCTGTGTGTATCAGCAGTGTCATTGTACAGCTGGGACTTGTAGTCCTGCACATACAACATGCTGCTGAGTATTCCAGCAGGCAGACATGTCACTCAGCACTTGTATTCATTCCCTTTGCAGAGAGGGGGGAGAAGGGGGAGGGGCTGAGATTGTTGTTATTGCATGTAAACAAAGACCAGAAGAGAACCAGGGAAATTAGGAAATATGGAATTTTTTTTGCCTAAAACTTGCTTAACTTAGTTATATATTGCTGCCTATCAGATTTACAGTGCTATATATTTTTTGTCATAACTCGGACAACCCCTTTAAGTGACGTACAGAATGTGTCACCTGGACAGAAAATACGGAGTGTGGTTTGTGGTGAGTGGACAGCTGAACTGTGACACACAGAATGGTTCCACACAGCTGTATGAAATGGATTTGTATCACTGAGATAAAACATCAAAAAAAATTTATTTTATTTTTTTTTTTTTTTTTTTTAACGTGACGTGCAGAAACTATCAGAGAGCAAACTCAGCCCCTGCTGACTGTGGCTATTTTGACTGCAACCCAGACAAATGTCGCACTGAGATTTTTGTAATGTAGCTGTATCAGTGAGAGCAAAAGACCTTTTTTAATTAAAAGGGTTGTCCCATGAAAAATATTCTACATTTTTCAAACCAGCACCTGGATCTGAATACTTTTGTAATTGCATGTAATTAAAAATTTTGTACAGCTACTGAGTTATTCAGTAAAATGTATCTGTATAGTGCCACTTAATTTCTTATTTCTTTGACCTGCTCAGTGAGAAGACCGCACATGCTCAGTTTCATATTTCAACTGCCTCCTGAGCTGTGATAGGGAGAGCTGAGACACGCCTCCTGAGCTGTGATAGGGAGAGCTGAGACACGCCTCCTGAGCTGTGATAGGGAGAGCTGAGACATGCCTCCTGAGCTGTGATAGGGAGAGCTGGGACACGCCTCCTGAGCTGTGATAGGGAGAGCTGAGACACACCCCCTGAGCTGCAGCAGAAAAGACACTCCCCTTGAGCTGTCAGCTTGATATAAATCTAGCAGCAATGAATGAGGAGATCTCTGGATCCATGTGAGGTACAGGGCTGGTTCTAGCTTTGTTAGAAAGAGATTGTCATGTCCTATATGATGTCTGATTTTCATTTTTTACATTATTCGTGGGATAACCCCTTTAAGTGACGTACAGAATGTGTCACCTGGACAGAAAATACGGAGTGTGGTTTGTGGTGAGTGGACAGCTGAACTGTGACACACAGAATGCTTCCACACTGCTGTATGAAATGGATTTGTATCACTGAGTTAAAACAATAAAAAAAAAAAAGTATTATATATGGCGATAGCTGCTCTACTAGTGCCAGCCAGCCCAGCCAGGCCAGACAAAAAAAAAATGTCTTGTAGCCCTTAGAAGGGCTGTTGGGTTCTTTTCAGATCACTCCTGCCTAACAGAGAACTAAATCCAGGCCCTAACACTCTCCCTGAAACGCAGCAGCTCTGTCCCTAACGACATCCAGACAGCATCTGAGCCGAGCACCGCAGGCAGTCACTAGTATATTCCAGGATCACCTGATCAGGTCAGCCATCGACATGTAAGGGCCCCACGTGATGCTGGGTGTACCGCAGAGTCTCCTGGCTTGTGATTGGCTGAGTTTATAGGTGCCAAAAATTCAAAATGCGGGAGATGCCATTTCCTCAAGCATGGCGACATACTCGTCCGAGCAGCGAGCACTTACGAGTACCGTAATACTCGAACGAGCACCAAGCTCGGACGAGCATGCTCGCTCATCTATAGTATTTATATAAAATGTACCGTTTAGAAGATTTTCCTATTTGTATATCCATTGTCCCACACACATCAGTCAGGCCGTTGCCCCTAGTTACGGCCACCGCGGCCATGTAGTGGAAAGTACCCTAAGATGTGTCTCCGCATGCTCATGTAATGTGCGTTCACAATACAGCAGTTACCTCAGAGCGGGTTTGAAAAGGAGCAAGCTGACCATCACTACTACATGGCCATGGTGGCCGTAACTAGGGGCAACGACTGATGTGTGTGGAACAATTTGCCTATACAAATAGGAAAATCTTCTAAACTGTACATTTTATATAAATACATTCTATTAGTAATAATATTGGCATGGCTATATCTAACTATACAAACTACATTTGTGAGATGGGAATACCCCTTTAAGTATTGTGTGTCTCTGAGCAATCATCCAGAAAGCCCAGTGTGGCTTGCTTAAAAATGCTGTGACAATTCTTTGAGTGAGAACCTCTCATGGTAAATAGGATTAGTCGTCTTACCTAGCAGGTTTTTTTCATTAATACTTGCATCTTCTATAATATAACAATTTTCATTCATCTTTTCATAGAAGTTGAACTGTTGGAAACTTTGAAATTTATGAATAAGTCCGACAATGTCCAATTAGTATGGACACATCTTTTTTATAACATCCAAGTTAACTATTTATTCCTAAATTTGCCAGAGAAAGAACAGGGGAAAAGCACAATGCAGATGGGAGGGTAGAGCAGAGAGAACGAAAGAGTCAGGGCCCTTTCCGTTCAAAGGTGTCCATAGCCTTTAATAAGCGTGTGGTAGCATAGATTATAGAAATACTATTTTACAATCGTTGACTGTTTTCCTAGGATATTATCTTACTCTGACAAAGGGCATGCGTGTTTCTGGCATCTGACTTAGGCCACTTTCACACTGGCGGCACGGGTATCCTGTGTAATTTTCGTCCAGCCGCCTCTCGGCATGTTTGCGTGCTGTGGCCAGAACTCCGGCCCACCCCCATTACAGTGAATGGGGACGGAGCGTAGTTCCGGCCCCACACGTGCACTGACGGCAGCACGGATCCGGCAGGCTGTTCAGCCGCCGGAACAGCCTGCCAGATACCCATGCCGCCAGTGTGAAAGTAGCCTTATTCCCATTGTGTACACACTACAGTTGTCTACATAAGCTAACTGCAGCAGAAGAGAGTGCCAGTCCTCCCCACACACTGGTAAAAGATGACTGATTCTATGCAAACAGGTAAAACTGATCGTCAAATATTGATGGAACTTAGACATTCAACTACCAAAACTTCAGCTGAAGACTTGCTGATGAATTATAAGGGGGTTCTATATCCAAGTGTTCTTTGTAGCGTGGAGATGTTTCAAGCAGTGGAAACCTTTGAGGCCAGAGAAGATGATTTATTGATCGCAACCTATCCCAAAAACGGTAAGTGGTAGAATAGTAGTGATATCAAGAATTTGTTTCTAGTTAAAGAGCATTTTCTGATAATAACCTGTTATTGTGTTATATAAGCACATGTATAAGTGTTATATACAGTAATGCCACACATATATAAAGTCATTCACTGAGTTATAGTACACTATCAGAATGACCCGGCTTTGCACAGGTATATTTAGACTATTTCATGTAATGTTTGTGTGTGAGATATCCACAGTGTCCCCCATAACAGTGACCTCCAGAGTGCCTTGCCCCCTTAACAGGGACCTCCACAGTGCCCTGCCCAATAACTATGACCTTCACAGTGCCCCAGCCCTTAACTGTGACCCACCACTTCATAGTGACCCCCACAATGGCCTTCACTCTTAAGAGTGACCTCCACAGCACCCCACCCTCTTAACCGTTACTTCCAAAGTAAGCCTGCCCCCTTAACAGCGACATCCACAAAGGCCCACCTCTTTAATAGTGACATTCACAGTGATTCGACCCTTAATGCAGCGACCAGGCACACGTGAGTGTAGGTGGCCAGATGGATGCAATAGTCATACTCACGGTTTTCTGAAACTCCCTGGGCCAGCCCCTTCGGGTCACGCTCTTGTTCTGGAGTTCTCCTGTCTGATGGTGGTTGAGGTGCCCTTGATGTTGCTGTTTTACGTTAAGAGACAGGGTCTCGATTGTGGAAATGCAAGCACCTTGTGGTGCAAATGTAGTGTGGTTTAATGATGAGACTAGTCTTGGTATAACAAATCCACAGTACTTTACTGAAGCAGGTGATCTGCACAAGCACTATTCACATGAAATGCAGTCTTTACAGTTGAGTCAAGTAGTTCCCAAAGGTTGTACAGATGTAGCAGGGTTAACAAACAAACTCTTAACTCAAATTTCTTAACTCATCGCATTATCTTGAAACAAAAGCCATTATGGAGGCTAGCTTCTCTCTCTCTCAATAAGACTGGTCAATCTCTACTTTTCCCAACCTTAAGTGATGCACTTTCTGATCAGATATATTTCCTCAGTATCCTCAGAGGAATACAGTCTCTGAACAGGGGCCCTCCTGTCCTTTGGTTATGATGGGCAGCTTGTAGCTTACAGTGTTTCCACCACATTATGACATAGCGACTTTATTTTAAACCATGCCCCCACAACCACACCCCCTTTGGGGTGTGGCTTAACTTGGCCAGAGTGTCATACCTTAATTTTTGTTGGGAAAGGTGGCAACCCTACACAGCAGCTTGCTTCTTTAACAGTGACCTCCACAGTGTCCCACCCCATTAACTGTGATTTTCACAGCCCCTCACTCCCCTAACAGTGTTCTGCACAGCAGCCTATCCCCTTAACACTGACCCTCCACAGCATCCTGCCCCTTATCAATGACATCCACAGGACTTCAACCCCTTAACATTGACCTTCAAAGTACATCGCCCCCTTAACAGTGACTTTCACAGTGACCTGCTTCCTTAACAGTGACCACTACAGAACTCCGCCCTTAATTGTGACCTCCACAGTACCCTCCCATTTTACACTGTCCTTCACAGTGACCCATCCTTTAAAAGTGTTCTCCACAGTGTCCCGCCCCCTTAACAGTCACTCCACAATGCTCCACCCCTCTAAAAGTAACCTTTACAGCACCACACACCCTTTTCAGTGACTTGCACAATGGCCTTCCCCCTTAAAATGACCTTCACAGCATCTGCCCCTTAACAGCGACCTCTACAGCACTTCACTCCCTTAATATTGACCTCCATAGTACCCCACCACCTTTACTGTGACCTCCACAGCATCCTGTTCTCTTAACAGTGACCTCCACAGCGGCCTACCCCCTTTACAGTGACCACAGTGCCTTGCACAGCAGTCTGCCCAGTTAACAGTGACATGCACAGGGCCCCTCTGCACCACGTCCCCTTAAAGGGGTTGTCTAAGTTATATTCATTGATGACCTACCCTCTGTATAGGTCATCAATATCAGATCGGCTGGGGTCCAACACCCGGCACCCCTGCCGATCAGCTGTTTGAAGAGGAGGCGCGCGCCGTGCCAGCACTGCCTCCTCTTCATTGTTTACCTGCTCGCCGCAACATCCACAGCAGTGAGCTGGTGTAATTACACCTAATCGTCCCATTCATTCCAATGGGACGGCTCATTCCCATACACTCATAATAAATGGGACGGTTAGGTGTAATTACACCAGCTCCTTTAACAGTGACCTCCATAGGACCACGCTCCCTTAACAGTGATTTCCACAATACCCCGCCCCCTTAGCAGTGACCTCTACAGCGCCCGGTTCCCTTAAAATATGCAGTTCTAGGTGTGTCTATGAATAGATGTGTCAATGGGTTGTTGAGGTACCAAAAGCTGGGTAGTTATATAAAGGCAGATTAGCTGCTGAGTGATGTCACAGCATAGGAATGCGATGTAACAAGTAAACTGTGTGCATACTAATAATAATAACAAGGCATGTTAACAGCAAGTAAAAAGTGAATGCATAAATTAAGGTACTGAGTGTATGGAGAAGGACCACTTGCATTTTTATAATGTTGGATGTGTGTTATTGAATGCACACGGGTGTTTTGTTTTTACCGCAGGTACAAATTATTTTTTAAGAGTTCAAAGAACTCAGATGTGTGTTTGAAATGGGCCATTTATGTTTGTCTGTTTCTCTGTCCTTTGGATTATACTTTGAATGTTATCGTTGTTACTCGGTTTATATTACCATTGATCTGACCTCATACAGTGTTACGGAGACAATGACTGGTAAAGGAAGGGTCACACAGTCTAATCAGGAGGAGGAGACCAGGAGGGGAGGGAGGAGAAAAGATGGACAGCACAGAACTTAAATACCATGCCTTTTGCTCCTCCCTTAACTACCAGCCAACCCCATAAAGAAAGAAGTTTTTTGTTTTATAGGATGCGTCTTCACAGAGCTTGCACCTGATATGGCATATATGTCCAGTATATGTGTGTCAGGTGTATAGTAATCTAATATATAAAGCTGAGTGTATGCGTGTATGTACAGTATGTACGTATGTGTGTATGTCCGCTAAAGGAATCTGCACCGTCGCAGCTACAATCACGAAATTTGGCACACAGGTACATCAGGTGTCCAGGAAGGTTTTAGACCAGGTCTTAGCTCTGCAGGAAGTACCGTTCCTTAGATATTCCCAAAAAATATATTAGTCAATAGAAGCCTGGTCACATGACCCTTATCAGCCAATAGAAGCTCACAGGCAGTTAGTCTCCACACACATCAGGTTTCCGTTACCTCATCCACTTTCTCCTCCACTACAATTTTGCACCTTGGTGGGTTAGCCTGGTAAAACACCGGCCAACTATTGCAAATTCTACAAGTAGAAGCTTCGGCTACAGGTCCTTTGGCACTGCTGCCCTGTGCCATCTTCTCCTTGTTTTTGGAGCTCGAGGTCTGGCTGGAACATTTTTGTTTTTCCATGCCAGACATTTTCACTTGACTGTGGCCCTGCAGCTGGTCTTTGTCTCTCTCCCTGACTGATTAATTACTGGCCCTGCACTGGCCCTGCAGTATACCTGATATGTGTAATATGGATTCCCAGAACAATTACACCCCAAGAGCTCACTGTCTCTCAGAACTACACAGACAGTGCTTCTGCTCGTCTCAGCAGTCGCAGCACAACTGATGCATCACTGGCTTACCGAGCGTGTGAGCCAATCAGAGCAAGCCCTTTCCACTAGGTCAGGTGACCGCTTTCATCCTGGGCTTTTTGCTGCACGAATAATGAACTAACAGTAAAAGTTCGCAAATTAACTGAATTCGTACGCATCCGCGTATAAAGTAACTTATACGTATCATTAGCGTACAATTTATCGGACAAGTACGTAGCAGATGCGTAGAAAGCTTTAGAAACATTTTCGAATCTAACGGAGCGAATCTCAAAAAATCCGGTTTCGCTTTGCAGTGGAAAATTTCCAAGATTCGTATCGAATCTACGCTCATCTCTACTTTTGAATTTTGAGCTTATTACACCACGTGGTTCTAATTATTGTGTAGGCCATATACAACTAAACAACTTGTGTCTTTTAAACAACAAATGACCGCTCTCTTTTGTGGACACAGAAAGTATACCTGTTGGACAAAACGTAAACATTAATCTCTTTGTACTTTAATTAAGGGGCAAATGGCCTCCAACCTAAAAAGAAACACAAAGATAATTAGAATAAAATAATTTACACTATAAGACAAACAAACTTATCTCCTCTATTCATGCCCTAATATCGAAAAATCTAGTATATCAAGCAGATAGGTTGTCTATGCTTAATAAACCATATTGGTATATGGTGCTGCGTTGTTCAGCAAAAGGGGAAGGGCAATCTGCGACCAACTCCAGAATAGCCAAAATGGTAGACATGCCCATGGATTGTATATTGGGATATTAGCACCATCATTTTGTCTTTTATAACATGGAGAATCCTTCTGATTTCCTGTCTGTGCTTTGTCCGCCTTGGGACTCTGATCTTGTGCTTTTGCAGCTGTTATTACAGGATCACTCTTCACTAGGGATGAGCGAACCCGTGAAGTTCGGGTTCGCCGGGTTCGGCGGAACTTCAGGTCAAAGTTCGGGTTCGGGACTCGGACCCAAACCCGAACCCCATTGAAGTCAATAGGGACCTGAACTTTGGTGCACTAAAATGGCTGCAAAATAGTCGTAGTAAGGGCTAGAGGGCTGCAAAATGGGGGTAAGAGCAGGACAGTTACCCTGCAAACAAATGTGGATAGGTAAATGACTTAACCCCTTCCCGCCCAGCGCCGTACATGTATGGCGCAGCGGGACGTGATTTACCGCCCAGCGCCGTACATGTACGGCGTGCTGATCGGGCGGGTGCAGGAGCTGCACCCACCCGATCAGCGGCGGGGGTCCGGCAGTGCCCAGTGAGTAATACACTTACAGCCAATGCATTACAATACAAAAGTATTGTAATGCATTGTGCAGGGGATCAGACCCCCAAAAGTTGAAAAAAAGGTGAAAAAAAAGTTAAAAAATAAAGTTAAAAAAAAAAAATAATAAAAGTTTCAAATAAAAAAAAGAAAAACGCCATTTTCCCCCCAATAAAGTAACAAAAATTGTTAAAAAAAGAAAAAGTAGGCATATTAGGTATCGCCGCGTCCGTATCGACCGGCTCTATAAAAATATCACATAATCCATCCCGCCAGGTGAACACAGTAAAAAATAAAAAATAAAAACAGTGCCAAAACAGCCATTTTTTGGTCACCTTACCCCACAAAAAGTGTAATACTACGCGATCAAAAAGGCATATTTACCCCAAAATGGTACTAATAAAATCGTCATCTCATCCCGCAAAAATTGATACCCTACCTAAGACAATCGCCCAAAAAATAAAACAAATATGGCTCTTAGAAAATGGCAACACAAAAAAGATTTTATTCTTTTAAAAATAAATCTAATGTGTAAAACTTTCCAAAAATAAAAAAGTTAGACATATTGGGTATCGCCACATCCGTAACAACCTGCTCTATAAAAATATTACATGAGATAGCCCCCCAGACGAATGCTGCAAAAAAAAACTATGCCAAAACAACAAATTTTTTCCCTCTTGCCTCATAAAAAGTGTACAGGCGATCAAAAAGGCGTATTTGACCCAAAATGGTACCAATCAAACGGTCATCTTGTCCTGCAAAAATGATACCCTACCTGAGACAATCGCCAGAAAAATAAAAAAAATATGGCTCTCTGAAAATGGCAACACAAAATAAAGATTTTATTCTGTTCAAAAATGCATCTAATGTGTAAAACTTCTAAAAATAAAAATGTTAGACATATTGGGTACCGCCGCGTCCGTAACAACATGCTCTATAAAAATATCACATGATTTGCCCTCTCTGGTGAATGCTGTAAAAAATTTTTTAAAAAAACCATGCCAAAACAGCTATTTTTTTTCACCTTGACTCACAAAAAGTGTAATACCAAGCGATCAAAAAGTCTTATGTACCCCAAAATGGTACCAATGAAAACATCAGCTCATCCCGCAAAAAATGCGCCCCCACATAAGACAATAACTCAAAAAAATTAAAATCAGTGGCTCCCGCAAACCATTCCATCAAAATCTGTGTTGTAAAATCCATATGGCGCTCCTTCTGTTTTGAGTCCTGCCATGTGCCCCCACATCAGTTCACCACCACATATGGGGTGTTTCCGTATTCAGGAGAAAATGGGTAACAAATTATGGGGTGCTTTTCTCCTGTTACCCCTTATGAAAATACAAAAAATCTGGGGCTAAAGCAACATTTTATTGGAAGAAATGAAATTTTTCATTTTCACAGCCAAGTGTTTCCAAATTCCGTAAAACACTTAGGGCGTCAAAGTGGCCAGTACCCCCTTAATATATTTGTTGAAGGGTGTAGTTTCCAAAATGGGGTCACTTTTTGAGGGTTTCCACTCTAGGGGTACATCAGGGTCTCTCAATTACAAAATGGTGCCTAAAAACTATTCTAGCAAAATCTGCCTCCAAAATCCATATGGCACTCCTTTCCTTCTGACCACTGCCACAAACCCATAGAGACGTTTACCACCACATATGGGGTATTTCTGTAAACTGCAGAATCAGAGCAATGTATGTTGAGGTTTAGTTTGCTGTTAACCCTTACTGTGTTGCAAGAAAAAAATTATTAACATGAATAATCTACCAAAAAAGTGAAATTTTGAAATTTCACCTCCATTTTCCTTTAATTCTTGTGGAACACCTCAAGGGTTAACAAAGTTTGTAACAGCAGGTTTTTTTTTTTATAATTTGAGGGGTGTAGTTTCTAAAATGGGGTCATTTATGGGTGGGTTTCATTATGTAAGCCCCTCAAAATCACTTTATATCTGAATTGGTGCTTAAAAAAAATGGTTTTGGAAAATTTGGTGAAAATTTGAAAAATGGCTTCTAAACTTCTAAGCCCTCTAACGTCCTAAAAAAGTAAAATGACATTTATAAAATGATGCCAACATAAAGTAGACATATGGGGAATGTACAATAATAACTATTTTTGGAGGTATTACTATGTATTTTGAAAGTAGAGAAATTGAAATTTGGAAATGTTTCCAAATTTTTGGTAAATTTGGTATTTTTTTTATAAATAAAAATGAAATATTTTGACAAAAATTTACTACTGTCGTGAAGCACAATATGTGACGAGAAAACAGTCACAGAATGGCCTGGATAAGTAAAAGCGTTCCAAAGTTATTACCACATAAAGTGACACATGTCAGATTTGCAAAAAATGGCCTGGGCAGAAAGGTGAAAACAGGCCCGGGGTTGAAGAGGTTAAAATAACATAGAATAGAAAAAAATAAAAAATAATAATCTTGAAGTAGGAGACGGAAGTCAAAGTGGAGTAGGAGGTTGAGGAGGCAGTGGACGTGGCTGTGTAGGTGGAAGTGGTGATGGAGGAGGAGGTAGCCAACACTGTTTTTGTTGTTTTTTTATTTATTTTTTTATTTTATTTTATTTTTTTTTTAATTTGGGAAGATCCCCAAACAGGGAAATAGAAAAGAGAATGCAAAGATAAAGTGCCCTGGAGTATAACAATGGCTGGGTACGGCCAGTATATTTGTCTACTCAGCACAAGGTACGGACAAGTCCTGTGGGATCCATGCCTGGTTCATTTCGAGCTTGTCCACGTTGGCTGTGGACAGGCGGCTGCGCTTGTCTGTGATTACTCCCCCTGCCATGCTAAACACACATTCGGACAATACACTTGCTGCAGGGCAGGTCAGCACCTCCAAGGCGTAAAGGGCGAGCTCAGGCCATGTGCCCAATTTGGAGACCCAGAAGTTGAATGGGGCAGACCCATCAGTCAGTACGTGTAGGCATGTGCACACGTACTGTTCCACCATGTTGCTGAAATGCTCTCTCCTGTTAAGACGTTCCGTATCAGCTGGTGGTGCTGGTTGTTGTGGCATACTGACAAAGCTTTTCCACATTTCGGCCATGCTAACCCTCCCTTCTGAGGTGCTGAAGGTGCCCCAGCTGCGTTGGCGACTTCCTCCTCCTCCTCCTCTGCCTGGTGCTTCCACTGAGCCCCCACTGTCTGGGGTGAATGCCCTCAGCAGCGAGTCTACCAACGTGTGCTTGTACTCGTGCATCTTCCGATCACGCTCCAGTGACGGAATTAAGGATAGTACATTGTCCTTGTAGCGGGGATCCAGGAAGGTGGGCACCCAATAATCAGCACTGGTTAGAATACGGGCAACTTGGCGGTCAAGCTGTCCTCTGTGGGAGGTATATCGTCTGTGTCCTCTGTATCCCCCCAGCCACACTCCTTTGATGGCCATGAGCTGCTTTGGGTGCTACCCTGCTGTGAACACGGTTCCTCCTCATCATCCTCATCCTCATCCTGCAGAACTGTGCCCTGGCTAGACAGTTGTGTACCTGGCCTCTGTTGATGCCGGAAACCTCCCTCCAAGCCACTTGTGAAAGACTGGCCTGATAACCGTGGAAATGATCCCTCTTCCTCCTCCTCTTCCTCCTGTGCCACATCCTCTTCCATCATCGCTTGAAGCGTTTTTTCAAGGAGACAAAGAAGTGGGATAGTAATTCTGAGGACTGCGTCATCGGCACTGGCCATGTTGGTGGAGTACTCGAAACAGCACAACACAGTACACACGTCCCGCATGGAGGCCCACTCGTTGGTGGTGAAGTGGTGCTGTTCCGCAGAGCGACTCACCCGTGCATGCTGCAGCTGAAACTCCACTATTGCCTGCTGCTGCTCGCACAGTCTCTCCAGCATGTGCAAGGTGGAATTCCACCATGTGGGTACATTGCATATGAGGCGGTGAGCGGTAAGGCCGAAGTCATGCTGCAGAGCAGACAGGCGAGCAGCAGCAGGGTGAGACCGCCAAAAGTGAGCACAGACGGCCCGCACTTTCTGCAGCAGCTCTGAGATATCAGGGTAATTTTTCAGGAACCTCTGCACCACCAAATTCAGCACATGCTCCAGGCAAGGGGTGTGCATCAAACCGGCTAGCCCCAGAGCTGCTACGAGATTTCGCCCATTATCGCACACCACCAGGCTGGGCTTGAGGCTCAGTGGCACCAACCACTCATCGGTCTGTTGTTCCATGCCCGTCCACAGCTCCAGTGCGGTGTGGGTTTTTTCCCCCAAACAGATGAGTTTCAAAACAGCCTGCTATTGTTTACCCATGGCTGTGCTGAAGTTGGTGGTGAAGGTGTTACGCTGACCGGATGAGGAGGTGGTAGAGGAGGAAGTGGAGTAGGAGGCAACAGGCGGCAACAAGAAATGTCCTGCAATCCTCAGTGGCGGTAAGACATGCGCCAAACTGCTATCTGCCTCAGGCCCAGCTGCCACTGCATTTACCTCAGTGTGCAGTTAGGAAGATATAACATCCCTGCCCATGTTTACAGGTCCACGTATCAGTAGTTATGTGGACCATGCCACAGATGATGTTGCGCAGTGCACACCTGATTTTGTCTGCCACTTGTTCGTGCAGGGCAGGGATGGATCGCCTAGAAAAGTAGTGGCTGCTGGGAACCACGTACT
>ONZH01015453.1:0-12289 GCA_900303285.1 Rhinella marina | reverse complement strand
GGAGCATAGCCAAAGCTTCCCAAGGAGCCATATGCCGGCAGTCAGGCCCGCAGGGGGCAATCTCCACGTGCTTCTCGCCCCAGGCAGGTTTGGCTCCACTCCTGCGAGCTGCCCTACACCATTTCCAGGCCGGAAATCAGGCCATCTATGAGACCCCCATAGTACCTTCAGAACGTCGCGAGCAAGCAGAGACTGCTGAATGTTGTAAGCAAACTAAAGATTGTTGCAAGCAGAGGCTGCGGTGAGTTACGAGCAAGCATAGGCCTAGCGCGAGCATAAGCTGCAAATGCTCCAACTCCAGCACCCCTCCCCAGTCAGATGAGAGTCTTCAGAGATCCGGATTCCCAAACTAAGCCAGCACGAGTCATAATCCAGGAAAAACCCTCAACAGTGGGCCATCAGCTTAAAAGCCATATCACCAAAATCCAAAACAGACTCGAACCAGGAATCAATAAGGAATTATGAATTGTCTGTCCATCATAGGCATAAATCAGTTACATATTTACGAACTATAGACCATGGCACATTACTACTGTGGTCTTAGGAGCATAGCCAAAGCTCCGCAAGGAGCCAGATGCTGGCAGTCCGGCCCGCAGGGGGGCAATCTCAACCTGCAAATCGCCCCAGGCAGGCTTGGCTCCTTTCCTGCGAGCTGCTGTGGACCATTTCCAGGCTGGAAATTAAGCCATCTACGAGACCCTCATTGTAGCTGCAGAACGTTGCAAGCAAGCAGAGACTGAAGAATGTTGTGAGCAAGCTGCAGAACGTTGCAAGCAGAGGGTACGGATTGTTGCGAGAAAGCATAGGCCTAATCCAAGCACAAGCTTTAAATGCTCCAACTCCAGCACCCCTCCCCAGCCAGGTGTGAGTCTCCAGAGGTCCGGAATCTCTAACTAAGCCAGCACGAGTCATAATCCAGGAAAAACCCTCAGCAGGGGGCAATCAGGTTAATAGCCATATCACCAAAATCCAAAACAGACCCGAACCAGGAATCAAAAAGGAATTTCAATTTGTCTGTCCATCACAGGCATAAACCAGTTACATATTTGCAAACTATAGAGCAATGCACAATATTACTGTGGTCTTAGGAGCATAGCCAAAGCTCCCCAAGGAGCCAGACGCCAGCAGTCAGGGCCGTAGGGGGGCAACCTCCACCTGCCCATCAAACTAGGCAGGTTTGGCTCCTCTCCTGCGAGCTGCCCTACACCATTTCAAGACCGGAAATCAGGCCATCTACGAGAATCTCATGGTAGCTGCAGAACTTTGCGAGCAAGCAGAGACTGCTGAATGTTGTAAGTAAGCATAGGGCAAGCACGGGCACAAGTTGCAGATGTTTTAACTCCAGCACCCCTTCCCAGCCAGATGTGAGTCTCCAGAGATTCATAATCTCAAACTAAACCAGCACGAGTCATAAGCCAGAAAAAACCCTCAGCAGGGGGCCATCAGCTTAATAGCCATATCACTGAAATCCCAGACAGCTCCTAACCAGGAATCAATCAGGAATCATGAATTGTCTATCTATCATAGGCATAAACCAGTTACATATTTGCAAACTATAGAGCAATGCACAATATTACTGTGGTCTTAGGAGCATAGCCAAAGCTCCCCAAGGAGCCAGACGCCAGCAGTCAGGGCCGTAGGGGGGCAATCTCCACCTGCCCATCAACCTAGGCAGGTTTGGCTCCTCTCCTGCGAGCTGCCCTACACCATTTTCAGGCCAGAAAACAGGCCATCTAAGAGACCCTCATGGTAGCTAGAGAAGGTCGCAAGCAATCTGAGACTGCTGAATGTTGTAAGCAAGCTGCAGAACGTTGCAAGCAGAGGCTGCCGAGTGTTGCGAGCAAGCATAGGCCTAGCGCATGTACAAGCTGCAAAAGCTCCAACTCCAGCATCCCTCCCCAGCTAGATGTGAGTCTCCAGCGATCCGGATTCCCAAACTAAGCCAGCACAAGTCATAATCCAGGAAAAACCCTCAGCAGGGGGCCATCAGCTTAATAGCCATATCACTAAAATCCAAAACAGACCCAAACCAGGAATCAATAAGGCATTATGAATTGTCTGTCTATTATAGGCATAAACCAGTTACAAATTTACGACCTATAGACCAAGGCACATTATTACTGTGGTCTTAGGAGCATAGCCAAAGCTTCCCAAGGAGCCATATGCCGGCAGTCAGGCCCGCAGGGGGCAATCTCCACGTGCTTCTCGCCCCAGGCAGGTTTGGCTCCTCTCCTGCGAGCTGCCCTACACCATTTTCAGGCCGGAAATCAGGCCATCTACGAGACCCCCATAGTACCTTCAGAACGTCGCGAGCAAGCAGAGACTGCTGAATGTTGTAAGCAAACTAAAGATTGCTGCAAGCAGAGGCTGCGGTGAGTTACGAGCAAGCATAGGCCTAGCGCGAGCATAAGCTGCAAATGTTCCAACTCCAGCACCCCTCCCCAGTCAGATGAGAGTCTTCAGAGATCCGGATTCCCAAACTAAGCCAGCACGAGTCATAATCCAGGAAAAACCCTCAACAGTGGGCCATCAGTTTAAAAGCCATATCACCAAAATCCAAAACAGACTCGAACCAGGAATCAGTAAGGAATTATGAATTGTCTGTCCATCATAGGCATAAATCAGTTACATATTTACGAACTATAGACCATGGCACATTATTACTATGGTCTTAGGAGCACAGCCAAAGCTCCACAAGGAGCCAGATGCTGGCAGTTTGGCCCGCAGGGGGGCAATCTCAACCTGAAAATCGCCCCAGGCAGGCTTGGCTCCTTTCCTGCGAGCTGCTGTGGACCATTTCCAGGCTGGAAATTAAGCCATCTACGAGACCCTCATGGTAGCTACAGAACGTTGCAAGCAAGCAGAGACTGAAGAATGTTGTGAGCAAGCTGCAGAACGTTGCAAGCAGAGGGTACGGAGTGTTGCGAGAAAGCATAGGCCGAATCCAAGCACAAGCTGTAAATGCTCCAACTCCACCACCCCTCCCCAGCCAGATGTGAGTCTCCAGAGATCTGGAATCTCTAACTAACCCAGCACGAGTCATAATCCAGGAAAAACCCTCAGCAGGGGGCAATCAGCTTAAAAGCCATATCACCAAAATCCAAAACAGACCTGGACCAGGAATCAATATGGAATTGTGAATTGTCTGTCCATCACAGGCATAAGCCAGTTACATATTTAAGACCTATAGACCAAGGCACATTATTACTGTGGTTTTAGGAGCATAGCCAAACGCCAGACGCCAGCAGTCAGGCCCGCAGTGGGGCAATCTCCACCTGCCAATCAACCCAGGCAGGTTTGGCTCCTCTCCTGCGAGCTGCCCTACACCATTTTAAGGCCAGAAAACAGGCCATCTAAGAGACCCTCATGGTTGCTAGAGAAGGTCGCGAGCAATCAGAGACTGCTGAATGTTGTATGCAAGCTGCAGAACATTGCAAGCAGAGGCTGCCGAGTGTTGCGAGCAAGCATAGGCCTAGCGCAAGCACAAGCTGCAAAAGCTCCAACTCCAGCACCCCTCCCCAGCTAGATGTGAGTCTCCAGAGATCCGGATTCCCAAACTAATCCAGCACAAGTCATAATCCAGGAAAAACCCTCAGCAGGGGGCAATTAGCTTAAAAGCCATATCACCAAAATCCAAAACAGACCCAAACCAGGAATCAATAAGGAATTGTGAATTGTCTGTCCTTCACAGGCATAAACCAGTTACATATTTAAGACCTATAGACCAAGGCACATTATTAGTGTGGTTTTAGGAGCATAGCCAAAGCTTCCCAAGGAGCCAGATACCGGCAGTCAGGCCCGCAGGGGGGCAATCTCCACATGCCAATCACCTCAGGCATGTTTGGCTTCTCTCCTGCGAGCTGCCCTACACCATTTCCAGGCCACAAATCAGGCCATCTGCAAGACCCTCATGGTAGCTAGAGAAGGTCGCGAGCAAGCTGAGACTTCTAAATGATGTAAGCAAGCTGAAGAACGCTGCAAGCAGAGGCTGTCAAGTGTTGCGAACAAGCATAGGCCTAGCACAAGCACAAGCTGCAAAAGCTCCAACTCCAGCACCCCTCCCCAGCTAGATGAGAGTCTCCAGAGATCCGGATTCTTAAACTACGCCAGCTCGTGTCATAATCCAGGAAAAACTCTCAGCAAAGGGCCATCAGCTTAATAGCCATATCACCAAAATCCAAAACAGAACCAAACCAGGAATCAATAAGGAATTATGAATTGTCTGTTCATCACTGGCATAAACCAGTTACTTATTTACGACCTATAAGCCAAGTCAATCTCCACCTGCTTCTCGCCCCAGGCAGGTTTGGCTCCTCTCCTGCGAGCTGCCCTACACCATTTCCAGGCCGGAAATCAGGACATCTAAGAGACCCTCATGGTAGCTACAGAACGTCGCAAGCAAGCAGAGACTGCTGAATTTTGTAAGCAAGCTGCAAAACATTGCAAGCAGAGGCTGCGGAGTGTTGCAAGCAAGCATAGGCCGAGCGCAAGCACAAGCTGCAAATGCTCCAACTCCAGCATCTCTCTCCAGCTAGATGTGAGTCTCCAGAGATCCGGATTCCCAAACTAAGCCAGCACTAGTCATAATCCAGGAAAAGCCCTCAGCAGGGGCCATCAGCTTAATAGCCATATCACCAAAATCCAAAACAGACCCAAACCAGGAATCAATAAGGAATTATGAATTGCCCGTCCATCACAAGCATAAACCAATTATATATTCACGACTAGAGATGAGCGAGCATACTCGTCCGAGCTTGGTGCTCGTTCGAGTATTAGGGTACTCGTAAGTGCTCGCTGCTCGGACGAGTATCTCGCCATGCTCGAGGAAATGGCAACTTCCGCATCATGCATTTTTGGCGCCTATAAACTCGGCCAATCACAAGCCAGGAGACTCTGCGGTACACCCAGCATCACGTGGGGCCCTTACATGTCGATAGCAGGGGTTGGCTGGCCTGATCAGGTGACCCTGGAATATACTAGTGACTGGCCTCGGTACTCGGCTCAGATGCTGTCTGGATGTCGTTAGGGATAGAGCTGCTGTGTTTCAGGGAGAGTGTTAGGGCCTGCATTTAGTTCTCTGTTAGGCAGGAATCACCCACAAAGAACCCAACAGCCCTTCTAAGGGCTATAAGAAATTTTTTTTTGTCTCCTGGCTTGGCTGGCTGGCTGGCACTAGTAGTGTAGCTGTCGCCATATATAACCCCTTTTTTTATTGTTATATCTCAGTGATACAAATACATTGCACACAGCAGTGTGGAACCATTCTGTGTGTCACAGTTCAGTATACTCACTATTTTCTGTCCAGGTGACACTGTCTGTACGTCACTTAATCCAACCAGGTCTTTTGCTGTCACGTATATAGCTTGATACTAAAAATCTCTGTGCGACATTTGTCTGGGTCGCAGTCAAAATACCCACCATTAACAGGGTGTGAGTTAGCTCTACGATAGTTTCTGCACGTCACGTTCCATAAAAAACAAAACTACAAAAAATATATAAAAAAATATATATATAAAAAAAATAGTTTTTTTGTTGTTGTAGCTCAGTAATACAAATCCATTTCACACAGCAGTGTGGAACCATTCTGTGTATCACAGTTCAGCTGTCCACTCACTCCAATCCGTATTTTCTGTCCAGGTGACACTTTCTGTACGTCACTTAATCCAACCAAGTATTTTGCTGTCACGTATATAGCTTGATACCAAAAATCTCTGTTCGACATTTGTCTAGGTCGCAGTCAAAATAGCCACCATTAACAGTGTTTGAGTTAGGTCTACGATAGTTTCTGCACGTCACGTTCCAAAAAAAACAAAACTACAAAAAAATATATATAAAAAAATAGCTTTTTTGTTGTTTTAGCTCAGTGATACAAATCAATTTCACACAGCAGTGTGGAACCCTTCTGTGTGTCACAGTTCAGTACACTCACTCCAATCCGTATTTTCATGTGACACATTCTGTACGTTACGTAATCCAACAAGGTCTTTTGCTCTCACGTATATAGCTTGATCCCAAAAATCTCTGTGCGACATTTGTCTCGGTCGCAGTCAAAATAGCCACCGTCAGCAGGGTGTGAGTTAGGTCTACGATATGTTCTGCACGTCACGTTAAATAAAAACAAAACTAAATAAAAATATTTAAAAAAATTATATAAAAAAAATAGTTTTTTTGTTGTTTTAGCTCAGTGATACAAATCCATTTCACACAGCTGCGTGGAACCATTCTGTGTGTCACAGTTCAGCTGTCCACTCACTGCAATCCGTATTTTCTGTCCACTTGACACATTCTGTACGTCACTTAATTAAACCAGACTGAACAAGGTTGTGGGTTTCAGTACAGCAGGCCCATTTATTTTTATTTTTTTATATAATACACTTATATACAGAAAATGTTGAACCCCAGGGCTAAAGGTCGAGGACGTGGGTGTGTGCGTCGGCGTGGGCATTCAATTACTGCAGGGGGCAGAGGCCGTGGTCCTGGGCAGGGTGAGACAGTACCTGCTGATGAGGGAGCAGGGGAACGCCGCAGAGCTACACTCCCTAGCTTCATGTCTCAACTTACAGGGACACGTGGTAGAGGACTGTTGAAACCACAACAGTGCGAACAGCTGATGTCGTGGATTGCGGACAATGCTTCAAGTAATTTGTCCACCAGTCAGTCTTCCACGCAGTCCACCCACGTTACCCAAGGGAGCACTCCTCTGGCTCCTCCGCCTCAACCTCCTTCCCCCCCTGTCTGCCCCCTCCCTGGAAAATTTGGAATGCTATCCGGCATACTCTGAGGAACTGTTTTCTGGACCCTTCCCAGAGTCACAAACCACTTCTCAGGTTGCTGCTGACCTCGTTCCCGATGCCCAAGTTTTCCAACTGTCGCAGTCTGTGGTTGATGATGATGATGATGACAATGTTGACTTAGTGGAAGAAGTTTGTAAAGAGGTGTCGGACGATGAGGAGACACGGTTGTCAGACAGTGGTGAAGTTGTTGTCAGGGCAGAAAGTCCGAGGGGGGAGCAGACTGAGGAATCAAAGGATGACGAGGTGACTGACCGAAGCTGGGTTGATAAGCCAAGTGAAGACAGTGCTTCTGAGGCAGAGGCGAGTGCTGCACCAGAACAGGTTGGAAGAGGCAGTGCTGTGGCCAGAGGGAGAAGCAGGGCCAGAGCTGGTGCATCAGCAGCAACTGTTTCACATAGTGAAGCTCCCGTGGCGAGGCCTAGATGTTCGCAAGTCTGGAGGTTCTTTAAAGAAGGTGAGGATGACCGACGGACTGTGGTGTGCAACCTGTGCCACACCAGGATCAGCAGGGGTGCCACCACTACTAGCCTAACCACCACCAGCATGCGCAGGCATATGAGTGCTAAACATCCCACTCAATGGAACCAAGGCCGCTGACCACCTCCTGCGGGTCACACCACTGCTCCTTCCCCTGTGTCACTCGCTGCCTCTGCTAGTCAACCCCCTGCCCAGGACCCTGGCACGAGCGACTCCCACCGGAAAACCACACCTTCGCCTCCACGATCCGCCACAGCATCCACCAATGTGTCCCAGCGCAGCGTTCAGCTGTCTTTACAGCAGACACTGGAGCGCAAGAAGAAATACAGTTCCACCCTCCCACATCCCAAGGCCCTCAACGTCCACATCTACAAATTGCTGAGCCTGGAGATGCTGCCCTATAGGCTGGTAGAGACCGAGGCCTTTCGTAATCTCATGGCGGTGGCTGCCCTTTGGTATTCGGTCCCCAGCCGCCACTATTTTTCCCAATGTGCCGTCCCATCCCAACACCAGCACGTGTCACAGAACATCATCAGTGCCCTGACCAATGCTGTTTCTGAGAAGGTCCACCTAACCACGGACACGTGGACAAGTGCTGCCGGGTAGGGACACTATATCTCACTGACGGCACATTGGGTTAACTTGGTGGAGACTGGGACCGAGACTGACCCTGGGGCCGCTCATGTACTGCCCACACCGAGGATTGCGGCGCCTACCTCGGTCACGGTCTCTCAGACGTACTATGCCTCCTCCTCCTTCGACCCCTCCTCCTCCTCCACCGAATTACCATCCGTGGGCACGGCGCCTTCAGTCGGTAGCTCTAGGCGCAGCAGCAGTGCCGTGGGTAAGCGCCAGCAGGCGGTGCTCAAACTGCTGAGCTTAGGTGACAAAAGGCACACAGCCCAAGAGCTGTTACAGGGCATCTCGGCGCAGACCGATCTGTGGCTGGCACCGCTGAACCTCAAGCCAGGCATGGTTGTGTGTGACAACGGGCGTAACCTGGTGGCGGCTCTGCAACTCGGCAGACTGACACATGTGCCATGCCTGGCCCACGTGTTCAATCTAATAATTCAGCGGTTCCTCAAGACATACCCCAATCTGTCTGATTTGCTCACCAAGGTGCGCCGCATCTGTGCGCATTTCCGCAAGTCCACCACAGATGCTGCCACTCTCAGGGCAGCGCAGCTCCGCCTACAACTGCCCGCTCACCGACTGTTGTGCGACGTGCCCACGAGATGGAATTCAACATTAAACATGTTATCCAGAGTTTACCAGCAGCGCAGAGCGATTGTAGACTGCCAGATGTCAACTTCCACCAGAACTGGTAGTCAGGTCACTCAGATTCCTCAAGTCTACAATGAGGAGTGGACGTGGATGTCTGATATCTGCCAGGTGTTGACCAACTTTGAGGAGTCAACACAGATGGTCAGCGGCGATGCCGCCATTATCAGCCTCACCATCCTGCTGCTTTGCCTGTTGAAAAACTCACTGCTCAGCATGAAGTCGGATGCTTTGCGCTTGTCACAAGAGACGGCGGAAGAAGATATGTCGCTTGATAGCCAGAGCACCCTCCGGTCTGTTTCTCAGCGCGTATCGGAGGAGGGGGATGAGGATGAGGAGGAAGAGGAGGAGAATGTCGGCGAGACAGTAGAGGGTACCAGTGCTCAGTCCTTAACTCTTGAGCGTGTATGGGCTGAAGAGGAGGACTTGGAGGAGGAGGAGGAAATGGAGAGTCAGGCCAGTGAGGAGAGGGAATTGTTGGGACTCTGGCGCACATGGCAGACTTCATGTTAGGCTGCCTATCCCGTGACCCTCGCGTTAGAAGCATTTTTACAAACACCGATTACTGAGTGTTCACTCTCCTGGACCCACGGTACAAGCAGAACCTTTCCACTCTCATCCCTGCAGAGGAAAGGAGTATGAGAGTGAATAGATATCAACAGGCCCTGGTGCACAAGCTGAAACAATCCTTCCCATCTGACGCCGCTAGCAGCAGAGGGCATGGTTCTTTGGGCCAAGTATCGGGAGAGAGGAGGCGAGCAGGCAGCTTGTCCAGCACTGGCAGGGGAATGCTCTCCAAGGCCTTTGCCAGTTTTATGTCACCCCAGCAAGACACTGTCACCTGTCCCCAGTCTAGGCAGAGTAGGGGGGAGCTGTACAGAAAGATGGTGAGGGAGTACCTAGCTGACCATACCAACGTCCGTATCGATCACTCTGCTCCATACAACTACTGGGTTTCGAAGCTGGACACGTGGCCTGAATTGGCGCTGTACGCCTTTTAGGTGCTGGCCTGCCCTTCCGCTAGCGTGCTGTCAGAGAGGGTATTCAGTGCAGATGGTGCCGTCATCACTGATATGCGTACACGCCTGTCAACTGACAGCGCTGAAAGGCTGACGCTTATTAAAATGAACAAAGCCTGGATTTCACTGGAATTCAAATCTCCTCCGGGGGAAAGCAGCTAAACATTTAAATAACTTATGTATCCGATTCCTCTTCTTTACTCCTCCTACTCCTCCTCCTTGTCGTCTTTGCCTAACGCTGATCAAAAAAACGCCATTTTTTAGAGGTCCAACTGGCACTCTTTTACCACAACTTTTTAGGAGGGCCCCCTACAGGCCCTCTCTTCAAACAATTTTTCCAGAGGTCCACCTACAGGCCCTCTCTCCAAACAATTTTTCCGGAGGTCACCTACAGGCCCTCTCTCTAAATAATTTTTCCGAGGTCCACCTATAGGCCCTCTCTCCAAACAATTTTTCCAGAGGTCCACCTACAGGCCCTCTCTCCAAAAAATTTTTCCAGAGGTCCACCTACAGACCCTCTCTCCGAACAATTTTTCCGGAGGTCAACCTACAGGCCCTCTCTCCAAACAATTTTTCCAGAGGTTCACCTACAGGCCCCCTGTCCAAACAATTTTCCAGAAGTCCACCTACAGCGGATAGGTGCCATATACGGTATTAAACTGAGAAGAATACATAGAAGACATACCACACTTGATCAAGTTCATAATTGACAATTGTGCCTGTTGATTCTAAATTTTTAAGTTGGGGTCCTGCGTCGTCATTCTAACTTCATCCGGCTGCTGTTGTCACCACCACACACGCTAGCCCAGGGGGCACTCCTCTGACTCTTCCAGCTCAACCTCCTTCCCCCCAGCCTGCCCCCCACTTACAGGCCCTCTCTCCAAACAATTTACGTCTTTTTCCTATCTTTCTCTCTCTCCAAACTATTTTTCCGGATAGCTGCCATATACGGTATTAAACTGAGAAGAATACATAGAACACATGCCACACTTGATCAAGTTCATAATTGACAATTGTACCGGTTGATACCAAATTTTTAAGTTAGGGTCCTGCGTCGTCATTCTAACTACATCCGGCTGTTGTCACCACCACACACACTAGCCCAGGGGGCACTCCTCTGGCTCTCCCAACTCAACCTCCTTCCCCCCAGCCTGCCCCCCACTTACAGGCCCTCTCTCCAAACAATTTACGTCTTTTTCCTATCTTTCTCTCTCTCCAAACTATTTATCCGGATAGCTGCCATATACGGTATTAAACTGAGAAGAATACATAGAACACATGCCACACTTGATCAATTTCATAATTGACAATTGTACCGGTTGATACTAAATTTTTAAGTTGGGGTCCTGCGTCGTCATTCTAACTCCATCTGGCTGTTGTCACCACCACACACGCTAGCCAAGGGGGCACTCCTCTGGCTCTTCCAGCTCAACCTCCTTCCCCCCAGCCGTCCCCCCACCTACAGGCCCTCTCTCCAAACAATTTACGTCTTTTTCCTGTCTTTCTCTCTATCCAAACTATTTTTCCGGATAGGTGCCATATACGGTATTAAACTGAGTGGTATACATAGAAGACATACAACACTTGATCAATCTCATAATTTACGACTGTACCGGTTGATGCTAAATTTTTATTTATTATTAGAGATGAGCGAGCACTAAAATGCTCGGGTGCTCGTTATTCGAATCAAACTTTTCCCGATGCTCTGGTGCTTGTTTTGAATAACGAACCCCATTGAAGTCAATGGGAGACTCGAGCATTTTTGCACGGGACCAAGGCTCTTCCTAGGGAAGGCTGGGTGAAAACCTGGAAACCTCAGAAAATGATGGAAACACCACGGAAATGGACAGGAAACAGCAGGGGCAGCATGCATGGATGCCTCTGAGGCTGCCTAATCCCATCATTACCCCAAATTCTCCTGCAACAGCCTGGTGGTTACCCTCATGGCAATTGTGCTCACCCAGACCAAGAAAGGCAAGGCACATGCCCATCACATGTTAGGGAAGCACCCAACTAGGTGCAACGAAGGTCCATCACCGCCTGCAGGTGACACCACTGCTCATGCTGGCACTGCTGTGCTATCCCCCGCCCCACGACGGAGGCATAAGCCTGACACAGCATGGTGACAGCGTAGTGACACCAACAAGTGCCCAAGTTTGATTGAGGTAGCAGTCAAATGTCTGTAGGTGAGCCTCCCAAAAATTTGTTTTGGAGTGTCCGAAGTTGACCCTCCTAAAAAATTGTTTAGGAGTGTCTGTAGTTGACCCTTCTATAAAATATTTTTTTAAATGTACAACCCATGGCTGGCATGGTGGGAATATATAGGTTTGCATCACAGACGGTCCACTGCACTGTTACATTTTCTTCATCATTGCCAATTACTTTTTCATCAATTGTTGTCTGGCAATGATAAAGGGGAAGTTGAATCCACTGCCAAAGAAAACTGTCATCCTCCTACAATTCTCCACTTGTTCTCAATTGAAAAGGTGATGTTCTTACCGTGGCCTTCCTCATAGTGGCCGCTTCTGCGGACGACAGAGGTGGTGTACCTACTGACAGCCTGACCGAACACGATGGCAGACGGGGAGACACTCCCTCATGTAAAATTGTTTTGGAGTGTCTGCGGTTGACCCTCCTGTAAAATAGTTTTCTCATTTTTTTTGTTTTTCCTGTTATTAGTTTATGTACAACCCATGGCTGGCATGGTGGGAATATATA
>ONZH01015452.1:0-26252 GCA_900303285.1 Rhinella marina | reverse complement strand
TGTTTGCGACCCCGTCCCCGCTTCCACAACATTCACCCAGTGTGCCGTCAAAGAAATGTATCGTCCCTGGCCGCAAGCGCTTGTCCACGAGTCGGTGGTCAAGTGGACCTTTGCGCTGACTGCGTACCTCAGGGCCCGCCTGATGTTACACGACACGTGCTGGTGCAGGGCGGGGACGGCACTCCGGGAAAAGTAGTGGCGGCTGGGGACGGAATAGCGAGGTGCGGCAGCCGCCATCAGGTCGCGGAAGGCCTGCGCCTCCACAAGCCTAAACGGCAACATCTCCAGGGCCAGCAGTTTGGAGATGTGGCAGTTTAAGGCTTGGGCTTGGGGGTGACTTGAGGCGTACTTCCGCGTGCGGTCGAACGCCTGCGAGATGGACTGTTGTTGGGACGAGGAGTGTGAAGGTGCAGGCGAAGAGGCGGGGGAAGGGGAGGCTGAAGGAGAAGGCCCCAAAGTAGCCGAGGCAGAGGAAGATGTGGAGGTGTCCTGGCTGGAGGTCTGGACCGCAGTGGCAGCACACAACAAAGGGGAAGAGGCAGTGGCAGCAAGACCGGGCGCAGGTTGTATTGCGTTTGCTCTCTCCCACTCAGCCCAGTGCTTGACTTCCAAGTGACGCCGCATGCCTGAGGTGGTCAGATTGCTCTTCTCAGAGCCCCTACTCAGTTTTGAGTGGCAGAGTGTGCAAACCGTGCTCAGTTTGTCATCCGCACAAACATTAAAAAATCTCCACACCACAGAAGTACGAGGCCTCTATGGGGGAGCTTCGCGTGACTGCCCGCTGCCGGGAACAGCTTCGGCCCTGCTGGCTGTGGCCTCACTTCTCTGTCTGGACTGTCCTCTGCCTGTGGACATCCCTCTGCCTCTGGACATCCCTCTGCCTCTTGCTGCCTTTTTCGGTGCTGCGCAGACCACCACCTCTCCACTACTTTCCTCGCTGGACATCACCCCTGGCCAAGTGGGGTCGGTCATTTCGTCATCCACCACCTCAACTTCCTCACTCTGCTCCTCCTCCTGCCCACTGGACATTCCAACAGCCTCCCTTGATGGCAACTGCGTCTCATCATCATCATCGCTCATGATAACAGATGCTGGCTCAGGGTCCACATCAGCAGGAGATGGCGAAAACTCAAGTGTTTGGGCATCACTACAAACAAATTCCTCTGGTAGCTCCTGGGATTCTTCCGGCACATCTGAAAAAGGACCCGAAAAGAGCTCCTGGGAGGGGTCAATGGTGGGATGACTCTGTTGGCCAGGTGTGGAGGAAGGAGGGTCAGAGTGAGACTGTGTGGATGACTGGCTGGTGGACAACTGTGTGGAAGCGCTATCGGCTATCCATTGCACCACCTGTTCAACCTGCTCAGGCCTCAACAGCGGTGTAACCCGCCCCCTGCTTAACTGTCCCATAAAGGCAGGGATTCTGGATGAGCGGGATCCTGGATGACCCTCACCAGCACGCATTGTATCCCCCCTGGCTTCAACAAGGCCCCAAACAGCATTTCCGCGCCCCCGTCCTCGTCCACGTCCTATTCCGCTAGCCCCCCTCCGCATTTTATTTTTTTTTGGCTACAATATTTTGCCTTCACAGCCGTGAAATTATTTTGCAAGAGAACGCACAGTACAGTTGCCAATTATAAGGCCTATATATATTTTATAGTTCAAGGTACACAGCCGTGTACTAACTTTTCAGACGGTGGGTATTAACACCAGGTATTTAAATAATTTTGCAAGAGAACGCACAGTACAGTTGCCAATTATAAGGCCTATATATATTTTATAGTTCAAGGTACACAGCCGTGTACTAGCTTTTCAGACGGTGGGTATTAACACCAGGTATTTAAATAATTTTGCAAGAGAACGCACAGTACAGTTGCCAATTATAAGGCCTATATATATTTTATAGTTCAAGGTACACAGCCGTGTACTAACTTTTCAGACGGTGGGTATTAAAACCAGGTATTTAAATAATTTTGCAAGAGAACGCACAGTACAGTTGACAATTATAAGGCCTATATATTTTATAGTTCAAGGTACACAGCCGTGTACTAACTTTTCAGACGGTGGGTATAAACACCAGGTATTTAAATAATTTTGCAAGAGAACGCACAGTACAGTTGCCTAGTATAAGGCCTATATATTTTATAGTTCAAGGTACACAGCTGTGTACTAACTGTTCAGACGGTGGGTATTAACACCAGGTATTTAAATAATTTTGCAAGAGAACGCACAGTACAGTTGCCAATTATAAGGCCTATATATTTTATAGTTCAAGGTACACAGCCGTGTACTAACTGTTCAGACGGTGGGTATAAACACCAGGTATTTAAATAATTTTGCAAGAGAACGCACAGTACAGTTGCCAATTATAAGGCCTATATATTTTATAGTTCAAGGTACACAGCCGTGTACTAGCTTTTCAGACGGTGGGTATTAACACCAGGCATTTAAATAATTTTGCAAGAGAACGCACAGTACAGTTGCCAATTATAAGGCCTATATATATTTTATAGTTCAAGGTACACAGCCGTGTACTAACTTTTCAGACGGTGGGTATTAACACCAGGTATTTAAATAATTTTGCAAGAGAACGCACAGTACAGTTGCCAATTATAAGGCCTATATATTTTATAGTTCAAGGTACACAGCCGTGTACTAACTGTTCAGACGGTGGGTATTAACACCAGGTATTTAAATAATTTTGCAAGAGAACGCACAGTACAGTTGCCAATTATAAGGCCTATATATATTTTATAGTTCAAGGTACACAGCCGTGTACTAACTTTTCAGACGGTGGGTATTAACACCAGGTATTTAAATAATTTTGCAAGAGAACGCACAGCACAGTTGCCAATTATAAGGCCTATATATTTTATAGTTCAAGGTACACAGCCGTGTACTAACTTTTCAGACGGTGGGTATAAACACCAGGTGTTTAAATAATTTTGCAAGAGAACGCACAGTACAGTTGCCTAGTATAAGGCCTATATATTTTATAGTTCAAGGTACACAGCCATGTACTAACTGTTCAGACGGTGGGTATTAACACCAGATATTTAAATAATTTTGCAAGAGAACGCACAGTACAGTTGCCAATTATAAGGCCTATATATATTTTATAGTTCAAGGTACACAGCCGTGTACTAACTTTTCAGACGGTGGGTATTAACACCAGGTATTTAAATAATTTTGCAAGAGAACGCACAGTACAGTTGCCAATTATAAGGCCTATATATATTTTATAGTTCAAGGTACACAGCCGTGTACTAACTTTTCAGACGGTGGGTATTAACACCAGGTATTTAAATAATTTTGCAAGAGAACGCACAGTACAGTTGCCAATTATAAGGCCTATATATATTTTATAGTTCAAGGTACACAGCCGTGTACTAACTTTTCAGACGGTGGGTATTAACACCAGGTATTTAAATAATTTTGCAAGAGAACGCACAGTACAGTTGCCAATTATAAGGCCTATATATATTTTATAGTTCAAGGTACACAGCCGTGTACTAACTTTTTCAGACGGTGGGTATTAACACCAGGTATTTAAATAATTTTGCAAGAGAACGCACAGTACAGTTGCCAATTATAAGGCCTATATATATTTTATAGTTCAAGGTACACAGCCGTGTACTAACTTTTCAGACGGTGGGTATTAACACCAGGTATTTAAATAATTTTGCAAGAGAACGCACAGTACAGTTGCCAATTATAAGGCCTATATATATTTTATAGTTCAAGGTACACAGCCGTGTACTAACTTTTTAGACGGTGGGGATTAACACCAGGTATTTAAATAATTTTTCAAGAGAACGCACAGTACAGTTGCCAATTATAAGGCCTATATATTTTATAGTTCAAGGTACACAGCCGTGTACTAACTTTTCAGACGGTGGGTATTAACACCAGGTATTTAAATAATTTTGCAAGAGAACGCACAGTACAGTTGCCAATTATAAGGCCTATATATTTTATAGTTCAAGGTACACAGCCGTGTACTAACTTTTCAGACGGTGGGTATTAACACCAGGTATTTAAATAATTTTGCAAGAGAACGCACAGTACAGTTGCCAATTATAAGGCCTATATATATTTTATAGTTCAAGGTACACAGCCGTGTACTAACTTTTCAGACGGTGGGTATTAACACCAGGTATTTAAATAATTTTGCAAGAGAACGCACAGTACAGTTGCCAATTATAAGGCCTATATATTTTATAGTTCAAGGTACACAGCCGTGTACTAACTTGTCAGACGGTGGGTATTAACACCAGGTATTTAAATAATTTTGCAAGAGAACGCACAGTACAGTTGCCAATTATAAGGCCTATATATATTTTATAGTTCAAGGTACACAGCCGTGTACTAACTTTTCAGACGGTGGGTATTAACACCAGGTATTTAAATAATTTTGCAAGAGAACGCACAGTACAGTTGCCAATTATAAGGCCTATATATATTTTATAGTTCAAGGTACACAGCCGTGTACTAACTTTTCAGAAGGTGGGGATTAACACCAGGTATTTAAATAATTTTGCAAGAGAACGCACAGTACAGTTGCCAATTATAAGGCCTATATATTTTATAGTTCAAGGTACACAGCCGTGTACTAACTTTTCAGACGGTGGGTATTAACACCAGGTATTTAAATAATTTTGCAAGAGAACGCACAGTACAGTTGCCAATTATAAGGCCTATATATTTTATAGTTCAAGGTACACAGCCGTGTACTAACTTTTCAGACGGTGGGTATTAACACCAGGTATTTAAATAATTTTGCAAGAGAACGCACAGTACAGTTGCCAATTATAAGGCCTATATATTTTATAGTTCAAGGTACACAGCCGTGTACTAACTGTTCAGACGGTGGGTATTTACACCAGGTATTTAAATTAGTTTGCAAGAGAACGCACAGTACAGTTGCCAATTATAAGGCCTATATATTTTATAGTTCAAGGTACACAGCCGTGTACTAACTTTTCAGACGGTGGGTATTTACACCAGGTATTTAAATTAGTTTGCAAGAGAACGCACTGTACAGTTGCCAATTATAAGGCCTATATATTTTATAGTTCAAGGTACACAGCAGTAGTGCCAAATATAGTTTGGTATGTAGCAGAGCACCTAATACACCACTAATGCCTCTCTCTGTCCCTACTCCAGCAGCTATCCCTGAATACAGCAGCCGTTCTCTGTAAAGTCTATATTGTAGTAAAGCTATCACTGTACTGCACTATAGTAGCCCTGATAAGGGCTTTTAATCACGCTCCTGCCTGTCCAACAGCTAAAACCTGTCTCTCCCTTCTCCAGCCTCTGTCCCTGACTAAGTTCACGCAGCATATGCGTACGAGCAGGAAGAGCTGAGTTTTTAATATTCGAGGTCACATGGTTTTTCCAGCCAATGCATGTAGACGCCGTTTTCGCGATGCCAGCGTGCTCAGCGTGCCTGTCATACCCCCCCTGCATGGTGATTGGTGGAAAAAGAGCGCCAGGGAAGGTGGGAGGGGAAACTAATGCTAAGTGCGCCATCGCCGTTATACTCGAACGAAATCGAGTACGCCAAATAGCGTAGTATTCGATCGAATACCAGCTCGATCGAACACTACTCGCTCATCTCTATTAGTGATGTGTGAGGAGGACTACGACATAGTGGGAATAACGGAGACATGGCTGGATGATAGTTTTGACTGGGCGGTTAATGTACAGGGTTACAGTCTGTTTAGAAAGGATCGCCAAAACCGGAGAGGGGGAGGGGTTTGCCTTTATGTAAAGTCCTGTCTAAAGCCCACACTCCGGGAAGATATAAGTGAGGGACATAAAGATGTGGAGTCACTGTGGGTAGAAATACATGGAGCCAAAAACAATAATGAAATACTAATAGGAGTTTATTATAAACCACTTAATATATCAGAGTCCACAGAAAATCTACTTGTAAATGAAATAGATGAGGCGGCAAATCATAATGAGGTTATTAATATAGGGGAATTCAACTACCCAGATATAGACTGGGAAACTGAAATCTGTACATATATCTCATAAAGGAAACAGGTTCTTGGAAATAACCAAAGACAATTACCTTTCCCAACTGGTTCAGGACCCAACTAGAGGGACGGACTTAGTATTAACCAATAGACCTGACAGAACAACAGATGTGCAGGTTGGGGGACACCTGGGAAATAGTGACCATAATATAATAACCTTCAAATTGTCATTCAAAAGAGCATTTCTTGAGGGAGGAACCAACTAAGAAAGGCCATAGACGTAACTAACTGGAACAAAGTCCTCAAAAATAAAAATACAGCCACAAAATTGGATATTTTTAAAAGCATCCTAATATGTGAGAGGTACATACCTTATGGGAATAAAAGGTTAAGAAACAAGAAAAAAAAAACAATATGGATAAATAGAGCTGTAAAGAAAGCAATAAATGACAAAAAGAAAGCATTTAAATCACTAAAACAGGAGGGGAGCGAGGAAGCATTGAAAAACTATAAGGAAAAAAATAGAATATGTAAAACACAAATAAAAGCAGCCAAACTAGAGACTGAGAGATTAATTGCTAAAGAGAGTAAAACTAACCCTAAAATGTTCTTCAATTATATAAATAGCAAAAAGTATAAACCTGAAGGTGTCGGTCCCTTACAGAGTAATGAGGAGGGAGTTGCAGAGAGCAATGACGAGAAAGCAAAACTACTAAATATTTTTTTCTCCACTGTATTCACTGAGGAAAACAAATGGTCAGATGAAATGCAGAACATAAAAGTAAATTCCCCATTAAAAGTGCCCTGTCTGACCCAGGAAAAAGTAGAGCTGCATCTTAAAAAGATTAAAATAGACAAATCGCCAGGACCGGATGGCATACACCCCCGTATCCTAGGAGGATTAAGTAATGTCATAGCCAGACCCTTATTTCTGATATTTAAGGACTCTATACTGACAGGGAGTGTTCCAGAGGATTGGTGCATAGCAAATGTGGTGCCAATATTCATAAAGGGTTCAAAAACAGAGCCCGGGAACTATAGGCCGGTAAGTTTAACATCTGCCAAGGTTAAACTGTTTGAAGGTTTTCTAAGAGATGCTATCTTGGAGTTCCTCAATGAAATTAAGCAAATAACTCCATATCAGCATGGCTTCTTGAGGGATTGGTCATGTCAAACTAATTTAATCAGCTTCTATGAGGAGGTAAGTTCTAGACTGGACAGCGGAGAATCAATGGATGTCATATATCTGGACTTCTCCAAAGCATTTGACACTGTACCACATAAAAGGTTAGTATATAAAATGAGAATGCTTGGCCTGGGAGAAAATGTCTGTATGTGGGTAAGTAACTGGCTCAGTGATAGAAAACAGAGGGTGGTTATTAACGGCACATACTGAGATTGAGTCACTGTCACTAGTGGGGTACCACAGGGGTCAGTATTGGGCCCTATTCTCTTCAATATATTTATTAATGATCTTGTAGAAGGCTTGCACAGTAAAATATCAATTTTTGCAGATGACACTAAACTGTGTAAAGTAATTAACACAGAAGTGGACAGTACACTGCTACATATGGACCTAGATAGATTGGAGGCTTGAGCAGAGAAGTGGCAGATGAGGTTTAACACTGACAAATGTAAGGTAATGCACATAGGAAAGAAATGCAAGTCACCAGTACATAGTAAATGGTAAAACACTGGGTAGCACTGACTTGGAAAAGGACCTAGGAATTTTTGTGAACAACAAACTAAGCTGTAGAAAACAGTGTCAGATAGCTGCTGCCAAGGCCAATACGATAATGGGTTGCATCAAAAGAGGCATAGATGCCCGTGATGAGAGCATAGTCCTGCCACTCTACAAATCACTAGTCAGACCACACATGGAGTACTGTGTACAGTTCCGGGCTCTTGTGAACTAGGCAGACATAGCAGAGATGGAGAGGGTTCAGAGGAGGGCAACTAAAGTAATAACTGGAATGGGTGGACTACAGTACCCAGAAAGATTATCAAAATTAGGGTTATTCACTTTAGAAAAAAGACGACTGAGGGGAGATCTAATAACAATGTATAAATATATCAGGGGTCAGTACAGAGATCTCTACCATGATTGTATTATCCCCAGGACTGTGACCGTGATGATGGGACATCCCCTGCGCCTGGAGGAAAGAAGGTTTGTCCACAAACATAGGAGAGGATTCTTTACAGTAAGAGCAGTAAGACTATGGAACTCTCTGCCTGAGGAGGTGGTGATGGTAAGTTCACTAAAAGAGTTTAACACGTGATCACGGCATCAGGATGCGTCTGAACCCGGAAGCGTATGCCAATCGGGTGTCTGTACACCATATGAAAAATTTAATCCTCGCTGGTGAGAATTACAGTTTTCAAACTGCAATTCTTATTCTGGCCACTAGATGGCAGGCCAGGATAAGAAATGAACAATTTTGGGATTTAACTCCATCTAGAAATACCTGATTGCTCATAAAGAAAAAAAACAAAAACAATATATTGGCTCATATTTGAGCTTTAAAATAATCACAAAAAAATTAAAAAATGTTAAAAAATATATAAAAAATAAAAAATATATAAAAGTTCAAATCACCCCCCTTTCCATATAATTAAAAAATACCTAAATAACAATAAATATAGACATCATGGGTATCACCGTGACTGAAAATGCCTGTACTTTTAAAATATAAAAAAAAATTCAAATATGGCGAATTGTGTGGCGGAAAAAAGCGTCCAAATGGCGATTCGCAGTTTTTTGTCGCTTTTTTTCTAAAAAAAAATTAAATAAAAAGTGATCAAAAAGTCATACACACCCCAGAATGGTATCAATAAAAACTTCAGATTGCCCCGCAAAGAATGAGCCCCCATACACCTCCGTACACATAAATACCAAAAAGTTATAGGGGTCAAGATATGACAAGGAAAAAAAAAAAAAAGGCCAGCTTTATAATTATTTTATCACCATCTAAATGCAGGAAAAACCATACATATTTGGTATCGCCGGATTTGTACTGACCAGTAGAATGAAAGTAACTGGTCAGTTTTAATGAACATCGAACGCTGTAAATAAGAAACCCGTAGAACTGTAGCGGAATAGCGTTTTTTTTGCAATTTCACCCGATTTGGAATTTTTTTCCCGCTTCCCACTACACCATATGCAATATTAAATGGTGGAGTTGGAAAGTAAAACTTGTCCCGCAAAAAACAAGCCCTCATACAGCTATGTGAACAGAAAAATAAAACAGTTATGGCTCTTTGAAGGCAGGGAGCGCAAAACGAAAATGCATAACCGAAAAACCTCCGGGGTAGAAGGGGTTAAAAGGGGTCTGGATGTATTTCTGGAGGGTAATAATATTACAGGTTATAGTTACTAGAGATGGGTTGTTGATCCAGGGAGTAATTCTGATTGCCTCATTTGGGTCGGGAAGGAATTTTTTCCCCTAAAGTGAGGAAAATTGGCTTCTACCTCACAGGGGTTTTTTGTCTTACTCTGGATCAACTTTCAGGATAACAGGACGACCTGGATGGACAGATGTCTTTTTTCGGCCTTGTAAACTATGTTACTATGTTACTACGTTACATGCCCTACTATTATCATAAATGCTATTAGTCTTTTCAGTTGGTTGAAGTCAAGTTTGAGATCCTAACCCTTCTATTTCAACAGCTTTTAAGAGTTCCTAATGGTGATAATAGCAATGATTTTTTTAAGCTGCATTTTCCCCATTCGTCCTTAAAAATGGACTGGACAATGGCAGTATTTTCATAAACACAATCTTTTGAGTCAGTAATGGCTTGTGTAAGTAGCCGGGCATTTCATTGTTGTTAAATACAATATATGATTTTCTTAGATTAAAAAATATACAGTTTTCTTCACTTTTATACTTGTGATTCAGACAAAAAATGCAACTGTGGTCTAAAAGGCACCATGAGCAAAATCCCCTAAATTCTCGTAGAAAGTACAAGTAGCTTTCTATAAGGTAATGTATGCTTTCGCAATAAATCTTTATTGCCCCTATGCAAAAAAACTAATTCTTAATTAAATATTTTTAATTTAAATAGTTCCGATGCTGCTATTTGTCTCCATGGCTACAGCCTCTAAACAAGCCTTGTTCAGTTATGTTTATTCCAGTCTGTTCCCTGTTTTTTTTTCACTCCCATATCCTCACTAAGTTATCCGTTCTGTTAGCAAGCAGCAGCTTCTTTGACTACAGTATGTTCCAATTTCCCCGGCTCATTGTGTTACCCTTACTGGTCTGGTATATTTTAATACTGACTCTCTGTAGATGTCTCCTAAGGAACTATATCCCCAACCTATTCCACAGGTTCCAGACTCGTGGGAATCAAACAAGTTGTGGTAAAGGGAAGTCCCAAAGGTGATTTGTGCCACCAGGTTGATTTAATGGGTATCAAATGAACTGAATCAAAAACAAATATACATTTCATTGGATAGGTTATAAGCAGGGGTGCACCTATGGCGCCCTCCCTTCCCAATGCCATTTTCTTAACCTAATCCCTTATCTGGTGCTGCCTAAGGCGATCGCCTCACCTGGCCTCATTGGTGGTGCACCCCTGGTTATAAGCAGTGGGGGGCAAAGGGAAAGACGTAGAACTGCAGGATCAGACTACACAAGGTTTGCCACCAACAGTCCCAGATACCCAGAGTTTTAATTAACGCAGCATGTCTCTGGGGAACAATCATAAAGAGTAGACTTTTTTTTGGTCAGTTTCAGGAAATGTAAGGATGCATGGTTCAAACAGCATCACTCGTTCACGCCAGATCTCTTGTACTGCTTTATAGGCTTCAGGCCTAGCGGCTGCAGATGCAGGTTTTGATTGTGCCCCCTCTTATAGGTAGTGAGGTGGTGCCTAGGTGGGCACCTAATCTCACCTACCAGTTGTCCTGGCCCTGCTCTATATGCTCATAACAATGATGTGACTGTGAACCATTAAATCAGGCACATTTCCAGGAAGAAAATCAATGGGCCTATCAATGGGGCTATTCACGCGACCATTTTTTTAAAAATAGCCAGTAGAGATGAGCGAATCTATTCGCCGCTTCGTAGATTCAATACAAATTTTCAATTTTTTTCTTCACCGAAGCGAATCCGAATTTTTTCAGATTCGCTTCGGATGATTCTTCTTAAATCTTTGTATGCTAATGCTACGTAAGCATAATATAATTTGTACGCTAATGCTACGCATCTAATAATTTTTACGCTAATGCGTAGGTATTCACGTAAGTAGAGTACTTTTACTGTATGTTTGTTATTTTTGTGGGCCTAGACAATAATAAACTAAAGCTTCGTACGCACTTTGTATACTCATGCGTACGTTTTTGCGGGAATGTTCATAGAACACAAATTGTTTTAACGCAAATTGAACCGAATCGAATCTTATGTAAGGCAAATCTTTTTAAAAATTCGGCAAAGATTCGCCGAAGCGAATCTTGGAAGATTTTCTCATCTCTAATAGCCAGTAAATAGCTGCTTTCAACAAATAGGATACATCCTATTTTTGGCTGTTTTCACAACCAGACAGACCCCACTAAAATCAAAGAGAATGCACTCGTCTAGCAGACATTATAAACAATGCTGTGAAAAAGGGGGTCAGTCAGCACATTCCAATGCGCTGGTGCACGGTGCCATGGCTAGAAACACAAAGAAAAAAACACAATGTGACAGCACTCTGCAAAGAAAAATAACGTACAACAATGCCATAGTATTAGAAAATATTCTGGTGCTAATGCTACGCTTATTTTGTAAATTTGAGATTCTTGGCAAATATATTTTATACAAAAAGTTTTGGGCCCATCTGCCTTCATCTAGGCGAATGTTAGGTTCCCGTCTTATAGAGATCCATCTTGACGCCAGTAGACAGGCCCCAAATAAGTTTGTACGATATGTATTTGCCTATATAATTTCAGATAAACTGTTATATACATACAACATACATTCAGCTACATTGTCTCAAAATATACATTCCCGATGTTTTAATTTTGATTTCTTAAAACCATATTTCGAATTAGTTCATAATGGATCACATTCCCTTGTATGGAGCGATTGCAATGACGAGGAACGTCAATCACACAGCCCCATGTTATTTAACCACTTAGATGTTGCACGTATCAGGGAATTAATCAGGGGTTAAAACAAAAAAAAATATATACAGTATATTCTCACCATTTGATTGCGGAGAGGCTGTCCTTGCCATCTTGGTTGAAGAAAATGCTCCAATTCTCTTGCTCACTGATGTGATGACATCATCACGCTGGGCAAGTGTGGTTATGTCATCACTGATAACCTCATCAAGCCTGTCCAGCATGATGATGTCACACATCACCGTGGAAGAGAATTGGATCATTTTCTTCAACCAAGATGGCTGCGTTGGCCTCTCCGACTCAAGGATGAGTTGAGTATGTTTTTTTATATTTTTTTAGCACCATTTCAGGAAAAATTGATTCTTTATCACAAAACGCTGAAAAATTCGGATTAATGGCGAATCAAATTTTCCTTGAAATTCGGATCAACTTTGTTATCTTCCCTCAACTCTACTTGGTATTTCCACACTCAACTTCTATGCAAGGAAGGTTTACAGGTTGGATGGATAATTTCTGTTAGGGTTTATACCCATGTCATTGAATCCTGTCCATATTGCTGTTTGTGTTCTCCATGGAAATCTACATGTATATTAGGACGTCCGTGTTTTACTGCCAATCATTGGTACCCAGATTCTCTCTCTGCAACTACCATACACTCTCCACTTTGATTGACAGGGCCAGGCATGATGACATTTACACTGCCTGGCCCTGTAAATCAAAGTGCCGAGGGTTTAGCAGTTGCAGAGAGAGACACTTACTGTCCAGTCTGATCAGTTACTTGCCTGTCCTTTCTTTTAACCTTTCATTCACTCTGCCCCCCTGAACTGATTCTACTTGTACATTTATTCCTTATTTGCCATTTCCAAAGTCTTTGCTGCTTAAATCTTCTTTACTCCAGTTTGCCCTTTCTGGCATTTGATAGGGAGACATCAATAAGAGAAATAACACACTTCAACACAATCAGATTCATTGCTGTCATTTTCTATTTTCTCAGTCCTATCTATGCCATGAAACTATTATGAAATCCATATAATACCAAGTAATAGCATTTTCTGCTTTATATGCAGTAATAATTTATCACATTAATCAGAAAACAATCCAGCCTTTGACGAGAAGGTATAAAGAGAGATGGTCTGTTTTATATAGTGGATGGAGCATAGTGCGCTCCCATCTACAGAAAGCATCTCTGAGGGATTTTAGACGCTCATGTCTTAGCCAGCATAAAGATAGGGTGAGTTATGGCCAGGCACGTTTTAAGATGCTATAAAAGCTGCAGACTATGCAAAATTATCTTATTAGTATTTTTTCTTACTTAATGGCAATGCTCCATGGGAAAATAATAAGCAAAGCAATATCTCCCAAGGTTCTTTATCCCTGGTAGAAACCTCTTTCCATATTATTGTCCCACGCAGCATTACCACTAAGTCTCCATACACAGATGGTCTCCTTAAAGGGGTGTTCTCACTTCAGCAAATAACATTTATCATGTAGAGGAAGTTAACACAAGCCACTTTATAATGAATTGTTATTATCCATATTGCTTCCTTTGCTGGCTTCATTCATTTTTCCACCACATTATACACTGCTCATTTCCATGTTCAATCCAGCACCGGTGGCCGTGCTTGTACACTATAGAAAAAGCACCAGTCTATGTGCAGACCCAAGATGACGTCCATCAGAGAGCCTGGCGCTTTTTCATATAATGTACAAGCACAACCACTGCTGCTGGATTGCAGGGTGGCCGTAACCATAAAAGCGAGCAGTGTATAATGTGAAGAAAAAAATAATCTAGCCACCAAAGGAAGCAATATGGATAATCGCAATACATTAGTAAGTGCCTGGTATTAACTTCCTTTCCTTGATAAATGCCACTTACTAAAGTGAGACAACTCCTTTAAGGAGGAGCACACCCCTTAACCACATAATGTCGGGTCTTCTTCAGAGCGGAGTGAGCACCCTAGCGATCTGGTACCTTCTTTTTCACACAAAAGACACTCTGGGCTAATGTCTGCAATCAGCGGTAATGCTGATTGCAGACATTCAGAGGCCATATCAAATGCGACCACAGCATCTGAAATGGCAAAAAACAAAAAAAAAAACCAAAACAAGACAGAAGCATGCGCTTTCTGGGCAGGAAGGCCACCCCCTGGCTGAGAGCAGAGAAGGTGTTCCATTGAACTAATAAGCCAGAGCCTGTACTAGGCTTCTAGACCTATTACTGGTATATTCCAATGCAGGTCTATAGGTGTCAGCACTGCATTGGAATATACCGATCTTTGTATACTGTAATGGACATTCGTTTATAAAAATTGCATGTTGAAGTCTACTTAAAAAAAAGACCTAAAAAAAGTTTTAAAAAAGTAAAAACTTCTTAAAAATATAAAAAAATATAAAAATTCAAATCACCCAACTGTCCCCAAAATTAAAATAAACAACAAAAAAATTATCATAGACATTACCACATCCAAAAACACCCGTACTATTTTAAAATCCCATACGGTGAACGGAGTAATGAAAATAAAATCTACATTATATGGTTGTTGCGCCACAAATTTTCTGGATAATAAATGACCCCCTTAGAGCCTTTTAACTTAGTATTTATTCAGGATCTAAACAGTGTTTCCTCCATATTGGTTATATTACTGTATAACAAGTTGTTGTGTGACATTTAGAAATGGATTTATTGACATTTCCGACATTTTGAGATTTATTATGAAATAAAAAAGCAATGACAACTATAAAATAATTTGTAAAATATACTGACTTTAGGCATTTGATTATAACGAGCTTATCTTTTACACTGCTTTTAATACTTTTACTTTTCATACATGCCTAATAATGCATTATTGAGATAATCAAACAAAAGCCTTGCATTCACAGTCACGTACAGTATATGATTTGAAAGATAGCTGTTGACAAAAAAAAGAAGAAAAGCACTGCTCAATTACATTTATTACATCTCTTACTGATCTTCTTGTGAAAAAAAACATTGGCCATTTTGAACAGTTTTCTGTATGAAAACAGCACTGAAATCTGACCATTGTTCTGGTAAGCCCGTAAAAAGGTTCATCTAGCCATCTTTTCCAGTTTAAATTTTTTGTTTCACAGCCTAGAAAAGGGAGGATGGTTGTATTTGGAACTGATGAAATTTGCACTAGTGAAGCATTTACATGGTTAAGTATTTCTTTCACTCTGAGTAAATTGTCCACCTTACCAGCAGCCAAGCTGTGCCATCTAATATATAAAGCTGAGTGTACGTATGTATGTGTGTATGTATGTATATGTGTATTTCCGCTAAAGGAATCTGCACCGTCGCAGCTACAATCTCGAAAATTTGGCACACAGGTAAATCAGGTGTCCGGGAAGGTTTTAGACCGGGTCTCAGCTTTCCAGGACATACCGTTCTTGAGATATTCCCAAAAAATGCAATATCCAATAGAAGCCTGGTCACATGACCCTTATCGGCCAATAGAAGCTCGCAGGCTGTTATTCTACACACACACACACACACACACACACACACAGTTTCACACCAGGTTTCCATAACAACCCAGCCATTTTTCTTCACTGCTGTAGGTGCAGGGCATTGTGGATGACACTGTTAAAGGGATATTCTGGTTACCATAAATATAACTTATGTTTTAGATTTTCATCATCAATCATTACCTAACATAATGTAAATATTTACCATTCAGTAGTAATAAAAGATGTTTGTTTCCATTGCTATCCACTGTGTTTCCTTATAAATTACCATGGCATCGACCCATAATTCAGGCCATCCTCAAAAGAAGCCCATCTCCAGGTCCCGCAAAGCCATGCCCCTGATCCGGTCAGGCCATGTCCCCTCCCACTCCGCAGTCAATGGGGATTGAAAAAATGAAGGTAAAAATCAACTTCTGTCAGCTGCAGGGGTAGGAGGGAGGTTGACTTTCTCCCTGCAGCTCATACTCAGACTGCAGAGTGCTGCTGTCTGAGAGTGAGCTGTTCAAAAGGACATCTCTGTGTCCATTCAGGCCCCCCACCGGATGGAGGACAGGGAGTTTGAAAGCCGGACTGTCTGGCCTAAAACTGGACCTCTGGCCACCCTAGGGGCAGGCTGCTGTTAGGATGGCCAGGCATCCGGTTTTAGGCCGGACAGTCTGGTTTTCTGGCTCCCTGTCCTCCATCTGGCGCAGTGCCTGGACGAACGTAGGGATGTCCACCCTTTCAGTAGCTCACACTCAGACAGCAGCGTTGTGCTGTCTGAGCGTAAGCTGCAGCAACTGACTGAGCCTTCTCTCACCCCCAGTCAGTCACTAGAGCCCGCAGACATGGCTCCCTATGGCTGACTGAGGGAGAGAGAAGCACCGGGCTGTCCCTAGTTCACCTTCAGGTCAGTAACTTCTTCTCCTCCGTGTCTTCACGGAGCCGGGCTCGTGGCTTCACGGTTGGAGGTGTGGCCGGTAATGTCCAGCTTTCTGGGGTTAAGCCAGGGGCCACCCTATCTGCTGTGGAGGTCACAGTTAAATGGCAGGGTGCTGTGGATGTTACTGTTAAGGGGTCAGGCCGCTGTGGAGGTCACTGTTAAAGGGGCGGGCACTGTGGAGGTCACTGTTAAGGGAGGAGGGGACTGTGGAGGCTACTATTAAAGGGGCAGTGGGGTACTGTGAGGTCACTGTTAAGGGAGCTGGATACTGTGACAGTCACTGTTAAAGGGGCAGTGGCTGTGGAGGTCTCTGTCAAGGGGGCCAGAAATGGTGGAGTTCAGTTAAGGAGACTGTAACCTATGGTCATTGTTAAGGGGTGGGTGCTGTAGAGGTCACTGTTAAGGGGGCAGTCCCCCGTGGAGGTCACTGTCAAGGAGGTGAGGTGCTGTGGAACTCACTGTTAAAAGGGCACCCTGCTGTGAAGGTCAAAGTTAAGGGGGTGGGCTATTGTGGAGGTCCCATTTTAAGGAGACGGGGCACTGTGGGGGGGTTCTTGTTAAGGGGTGGAGACTGTGGAGGTCACTGTTAAGGATGCGTGTTGCTGTAGAGGTCATTCTCAATATCTTTTAATGACACACAAACATTAAATGACATCAACGAAATATACCCTGGCAAAGCTGGCTAGCTCTGCTCCATTACCTTTTTGGTCTACTATACTTTTCCAGTCATTCACTTTCAAATTAAACTGTTTTTTGTCCATTTTAAAAATGTATCTTTTTTAAGCCTGTATCAAATTTTTCCTTCTCTTGAACAGAAGTACTATGGAGTGGCCTTTATTGCTGTAGACTATTCTAGCACAAGGTAGTCTGCAGCAAAGAAGCTACCAACGAACAACTTCGATGGTGTAAGATCACTAAATGCTAACTTTAAAGAATTTTTTTTCTAGGAGAGATTAGCAAATCAATTCTACGTGAATCACATTCCTTACAAATTTCCCAAAAGATTCAAATTTTGGCAAATCTAAAACCTTTTTGATTAGTCCCGCATGAATCGCTTAAAATGGTGGCTAACATTTCACAGATCAGAAGACAGAGAAAAAGTCATCTGTCGCCAAAAGAAACCATCTTTTGAACCTTTTTATTTCTTTTTTAATAATAATAATAATACATTTTTTTAAAATTCCAATAGCGCAGGATGATTTTAAACGGGCAATTACCACCGTCTACCATCTGTTTACCCAAAGCCATATCTGTCACTTTGATGTTACAAATGCTGTCTTGGAGTCTTTGGAGTCCTCAGGGCGTTATATATGAATTTTCAGGGCAATTGGGTCACTTTTGATTCAGATCAAATTGAATCCGACTGTCAATTTGGCTGAATTGGATCAGAAACAATTTGGAGAATTTAGCACATCTCTGTTCTCTAATGTAGTTTTGAAATTCGTAGGATCTTGGGTTCCATTTTTTCCCACTAGATCCACTTTGCTGTCTTTTGTCATAACAGTAGTAGATAATCAACATAAGATAAACTTCAGCAAATCCAATAGGATGTCAAATGTTTGAGAAGTTTATTATATTCAAAAACAGGCAAAGTATCAATGTGTGACATTTCAGTCAAATAAAGACCCTACAGCTGACAAATATTAATTGTGTCACTACTTTTACAAGGCTTACACAATTATGGTCGCTAAAACTCAAAACAAAAAAGTTTTATTCAAGTCTTATTCGTTAAAAGTGGAGGGAGTAATTGTTTAACTACATGTCTAAGGACCATGTACATACGCCTGCCCATTCACTTATCTCCCAAACAAACTGGATATCCCTGTATTGCAGGCAATAGATTGAGCAGTCCGGATTAACATTCAGCAACATCAAGGACCTCCACCACTTTAGTTTGGCTTTACTGTACTTGATATATACTGATTGTCATTAGGGGAACCAACCATTAGGCTACACTGCCCTATTCTTCAGTGTCCCTGCTTCAGTGCTCTCCACCCATGCTGTGTAAGTAATTGCTGGAACAGCTCTCCCTCTGAATGGCTCCCCTAACCAATACAATGTAACAATTGCCCTGTACTAGTTACGCGAGTCTCTAATCACATGCAAAGAAACTTACAGAGCGGGCGCTCGCCACTTCTTCACGTGGCAGCGTCTCCAGCACTAGTGTGGCCATAAGGCGGCCTCCGAATCTCTGAGCATTTAAGCAAGTAAAACCTCCCCCTGTTCGGCCCATAGTCAAGCAGCCATGACCACACCGAGAAAGGGAATGCCAAGTAGCTACAGTAGCTACTCCCCGGGTGGAACAGATAGCTGTCATCACTGTTGCCCGGCCATACAGGAGATAATAATCTCCATATTAATCAGTAACTCTTTGGCAGATCATAAAATACAGGTACTTAAAGAGCAGAAAGAGACATAAGTCAAATCAAGAAGTCGTCACCATCTGTGCCACTATGAGAGGCAGTGCAGTTGGTCTATTGTAGGGATAATAAAAATCCTCAACCTCATATAGAGTCCCCCAAGCCTGAGACATGCACTATGATTTTAGCACCATGTTTTGTTGATTATAGCAATCAGATTATATATACCGTATTTTTCTCTTTATAAGATGCACTTCCCCCCCCAAAAGTAGGGGGAAAATTGCTGTGCGTCTTATAAAGCGAATACAAGTGAGCACTTCCATTATGGAAGCGCTCACTTGTATGTTTTAGCTGCGGCACCCCCATCAGACCTCAGATCAGCCCACCCAGCCCCATAACAATAAAATAAAAACCTCTCTTACCTGTCCTGCGCCGCAGCTCCGCTCCGGGTCCGGGGCTCCTCTGGCTTCCCGGGCCAGCGCTGCACTGTCCTGACTGCGTACAGCATCAGGACATAGTGCGCGGCCTTAGAAGCCAGAGGAGCGCCGGACCCGGAGCGGAGCCGCAGCACAGGACAGGTAAGAGAGGTTTTATTTTATTGTTATGGGGCTGGGTGGGCTGATCTGAGGTCTGATGGGGGCACACTGGGCTGATCTGAGGTCTGATGGGGACACACTGGGCTGATCTGAGGTCTGATGGGGGCACACTGGGCTGATCTGAGGTCTGATGGGGGCACACTGGGCTGTTCTGAGGTCTGATGGGGACACACTGCGCTGTTCTGAGGTCTGATGGGGGCCACCACTGGGCTGATCTGAGGTCTGATCAGGGCACACTGGGCTGTTCTGAGGTCTGATGGGGACACACTGGGCTGTTCTGAGTCTGATGGGGACACCTGGGCTGTTCTGAGGTCTGATGGGGGCACACTGGGCTGATCTGAGGTCTAATGGGGGCACACTGGGCTGATTCTGAGGTCTGATGGGGAACACTGAGCTGTTCTGAGGTCTGATGGGGCACACTAGGCTGTTCTGAGGTCTGATGGGGGTACACTGGGCTGATCTGAGGTCTGATGGGGGCACACTGGGCTGTTCTGAGGTCTAATGGGGGCACACTGGGCTGATCTGAGGTCTGATGGGGGCACACTGGGCTGATCTGAGGTCTGATGGGGGTCTGATGTGATGTCCTGAAATTTATGGGGGGTCTGATATAAGGTCTGATGAAAAATATTTTTTTTCTCATTTTCCTTCTCTAAAATCTGGGGTTGCGTCTTATGAAGCAAAAAATACGGTACTTTATTTTGGCTCCTTATTTTCTATGTCCTCTATTCTGTATTCTTTTTTTTAATTTTTCAGCTTTGAATTTCCTTTGATGTTTCTTTATGCTTTGTATTTGTAGTGTTTGATGATGGTCTTTATTTGACCAAAAACATCACACATTGATACTTTCCCTGTTTGTTATGTTGATTATTAGGGTTGGGACCCCTAACTGCAATCACCCATTCCCTCAATGAGTGCCACCTAATCTACTGTATCAGTATTTGATAATCTTTTTTTGTAAAAAAAAAAAAAAAAAAAACAGAATAGCCTTCATTTTACAAAAACAATGTTTGTGTGTTTGTTCAGAATGCTTTTTCATACTAGCCATTTCTGAAACCACAGATTAACTTTATGAATGCCAATGTACTATACATCCTGTAGCAATCCCAGAGAACAAAATTTGCCTATAATTGAAATGATTGAAACTTGAGTCTTAGCTGTGCTAGCACAATAATAAAGAGTTCTCTCATAGCCAACATTATTATATAATGAAAGCATACAATATAATATATAAAATAAATTATTTAAATTAACCTTTTAAGAAGAAATACACCATTTTGAAGAAATACACTCAATGTATAAGAAGAAATACACTCAATTTGAAAATTGAGCTTTACACTCATATGTGAATAATAAATTATTAAAACCTAATATCAAGCAGGTAAAGTAATATACTGTACAGGATGTTACTATTCATGGCCCATACCCAGCCAAGCCCATCTATATCTGATTGGCATGTGTCCGCCGTGCATATCAGCTGTTCTGTGATAGCTCTGACACCGGAAGTCGGTGCTCGAGTTCCACAGCTCTGTCCATTGGGTAGTGGATGAAGCTAGAAACTTCAGCACAGCTCCCACTGATGTAAATGGGAGCAGCACTGCAACAGCCAGCTCTGTCATTTACACAATGGACAGAACAGTGTAGTCCCAGCCATAACTTCCAGCACTGGAGCTATCCCAACACAACTGATTGGTAGTGTTAAAAGGTATTGCATGCCCAGATTTAAATGCACACATGCCCTCCCTTATCTTATATTTTATCTCAACTTGAACTGAATGATGTGAAATGACATAGACTACCCTGTTCAAAAACATATAACAGTGACTAATACATCTGATGGATGCCATCCGATGGCCATCTCTACTGCATAAGTAATACGTAAGCAAAGTGCACCATAATTTGTTACTTTCCATTTTTCAGTTAGAAATCACATTGATTTGAAATGTGTCATTCACATCCATACCATATCAAACAGAATAGTTTACATTCATTTGCCTACATCAATTTAATAAAAAAAAACAAATGAAAGCTTCATAAAAACTCACTTTATACTTCCCAGAGCTGATTAATGCTAAAATGTGCTTACATATTTCTCACCCTGTTTTATCAAAGCAGATTAAAAAATATTAAAATATAAATAAAAGTATTTAAAAATCATGTAAAGTCTCTTGTATGTTTGGTATAATAAACTATGCTATACTTGCTTTGTGTTCAGTAAAAATATAAGAATTTACGTTACATTGTCAGATTTTTAGAGTGCTCACACGGGTCTAAAAACAAGAACGCTAAACCTTCACATTTCAACCAGAAATAATTTATAAAGTTAAACTTTATTTTGAGAGGAAATACAGTACTTATTATATGTAACTCTGCAGAATGCTGCCTGAATTGGAGTAGGTCAAATCTGTAAATCAGACTCTTTGTGCAGAGCAGGCAAATCACTCAGTAAGAACCCTTCAGCTTCATCTGCTTGTTCTGACTTAGGACTCTAGTACTGGCTGTAAACTTGACATAGTACCAAACAGACATCATCAAAATCTTTCCATTAGTCCAAGTACAGACTAATGTAAAGTAAGACATTAAAAGTTTCTCTGAGTCTAGAGTCAAGTCTCTAAAATGTTCTAAAGGGGATTAAAATGTGCACAAACTTTAGGAAGGAAAATAGAAATTTGAAACAAAGCATTTTTGTAGTTCAGATAGAAATATGGAAAACAAGTATTTTACTAATCCAAATGCATTGTATTGTTCATTACTAGAGATGAGCAAGCATGCTCGAGGAAATGGCATCTTCCACATTGTGCATTTTTGGCGCCTATAAACTCAGCCAATCACAAGCCAGGAGACTCTGTGGTACACCCAGCATCACGTGGGGCCCTTGCATGTCGATAGCAGGGGTTGGCTGGCCTGATCAGGTGACCCTGGAATATACTAGTGACTGGCCGCGGTGCTCGGCTCAGATGCTGTCTGGATGTCGTTAGGGACAGAGCTGCTGCGTTTCAGGGAGAGTGTTAGGGCCTACATTTAGTTCTCTGTTAGGCAGGAGTGATCTCAAAAGAACCCAACAGCCCTTCTAAGGACTACAAGAAATTTTTTTTTTGTCTCCTGGCTGGGCTGGCTGGCTGGCACTAGTAGTGCAGCTATCACCATATATAACACTTTTTTTTGTTATTGTTTTATCTCAGTGATACAAATCCATTTCATACAGCAGTGTGGAACCAATCTGTGTATCACAGTTCAGCTGTCCACTCACCACAAACCACAATCCGTATTTTCTGTCCAGGTGACCCATACTGTACGTCACGTAATCAAATACGGTCTTTTGCTTTCACTGATACAGCTACATTACAAAAATCTCTGTGCGACATTTGTCTGGGTTGCAGTCAAAATAGCCACCATCAGCAGGGGCTGAGTTTGCTCTCTGATAGTTTCTGCACATCACGTTAAAAAAATATATATATATTAAAAAAAATATACAAAAAAAAAATATATAAAAATTTTTTTTGTTGTTGTTTTATCTCAGTGATACAAATCCATTTCACACAGCTGTGTGTAACCATTCTGTGTGTCACAGTTAAGCTGTTCAGTCAGCACAATCCTTATTTTCTGTCCAGGTGACCCATACTGTACGTCACGTAATCAAATACGGTCTTTTGCTTTCACTTATACAGCTACATTACAAAAATCTCTGTGCGACATTTGTCTGGGTTGCAATTAAGCAGACCAAGACTGCCTAATCTAATAGTTTCCGTGTAATTGCTCCATACTGCACGGTACGTAATAAAATAAGTAATTTTGCTCTAACTTATCCACCTATATACAAAGCACAATCCATATTTTCTGTCCAGGTGACCCATTCTGTACGTCACGTCCGGTTGAAAAAGGTCTTTTGCTCTCACTTATACAAGCTACATTACAAAAATCTCTGTGCGACATTTGTCTGGGTTGCAGTCAAAATAGCCACCATCAGCAGGGGCTGAGTTTGCTCTCTGATAGTTTCTGCATGTCACGTTAAAAAAAAAAAAATATATATATATATATATATATATATATATATATATATAAAAAAATATTAAAAAAAATATATACAAAAATAGTTTTTTTGTTGTTTTATCTCAGTGATACAAATCAATTTCACACAGCTGTGTGCAACCATTCTGTGTGTCACAGTTAAGCTGTTCAGTCGGCACAATCCGTATTTTCTGTCCAGGTGACCCATTCTGTACGTCACATCAGTAAAAAAAGGTCTTTTGCTCTCACTTATACAGCAACATTACAAAAATCTCTGTGCGACATTTGTCTGGGTTGCAATTAAGCAGACCAAGTCTGCCTAATCTAATAGTTTCCGTGTAATTGCTCCATACTACACGGTACGTAATAACATACGTAATTTTGCTCTAACTTATACACCTATATACAAGGCACAATCCGTGTTTTCTGTCCAGGTGACCCATTCTGTACGTCACGTCCGTGAAAAAGATCTTTTGCTCTCACTTATACAGCTACATTACAAAAATCTCTGTGCGACATTTGTCTGGGTTGCAGTCAAAATAGCCGCCGTCAGCAGGGGCTGAGTTTGCTCTCTGATAGTTTCTGCACGTCACGTTAAAAAAAATATATATATAAAAAAAATGTAAAAAAATATATATATAAAAAATAGTTTTTTTGTTGTTTTATCTCAGTGATACAAATCCATTTCACACAGCTGTGTGTAACCATTCTGTGTGTCACAGTTCAGCTGTTCAGTCAGCACAATCCATATTTTCTGTCCAGGTGACCCATACTGTACGTCACATAATCAAATACGGTCTTTTGCTTTCATTTATACAGTTACATTACAAAAATCTCTGTGCTACATTTGTCTGGGTTGCAATTAAGCAGACCAAGTCTGCCTAATCTAATAGTTTCCGTGTAATTCCTCCATACTGCACGGTACGTAATAACATACGTAATTTTGCTCTAGCTTATCCACCTATATACAAAGCACAATCCATATTTTCTTTCCAGGGGACCCATTCTGTACGTCATGTCCGTGAAAAAGGTCTTTTGCTCTCACTGATACAGTTACATTACAAAAATCTCTGTGCGACATTTATCTGGGTTGCAGTCAAAATAGCCACCGTCAGCAGGGGCCGAGTTTGCTCTCTGATAGTTTCTGCACGTCATGTTAAAAAAAAAAAAATATATATATATAAATATATATATATATATATATATATATATATACACATAAAATGACAAAAAATGGACAGCACCTCCTACAGGTGAGAGTCAGGTGCAAGCTACCTGCTGGCTAATTAAATACTAAACAGAAAATGGCAGCAGCACTAGATGAGCCATGAGACATAAAATGAACATGAAATGAACATGTGAAGAAGCAAAAAAGCATAACTGCTATGTAGATAAAATGGAAGCTCTTAGCGCATATAAATGATCATAAAAATGTCGGGCTCATCCACCAACGATCAAGGGCTTCCAATCGGATGAGTCCTACACTAACACTGACCTGCATCCACAAAAACCGGCAGGCCCATATCAGGAGAACAGCATACCTGTCAGAAGCTGGCCCAGTGTGAACAGGAGTGCTAAATTCCCAGAGGAGGCCGGCCTCCTCTATATATCACATAAAATGACAAAAATGGACAGCACTCCTACAGGTGAGAGTCAGGTGCAGCTACCTTGGCTAATTAATACTAAACAGAAAATGGCAGCAGCACTAGATGAGCCATGAGACATAAAATGAACATGAAATGAACATGTGAAGAAGCAAAAAAGCATAACTGCTATGTAGATAAAATGGAAGCTCTTAGCGCATATAAAGATCATAAATATGTCGGGCTCATCCACCAACGATCAAGGTGGCTTCCAATCGGATGAGTCCTACACTAACACGACCTGCATCCTACAAAAACGGCAGCCCATATCAGGAAACAGCATACCTGGTCAAAGCTGCACCAGTGTGAACAGGAGTGCTAAATTCCCAGAGGGCCAGGCTCCTCTATATATACACATAAAATGACAAAAATGGACAGCACTCCTACAGTGAGAGTCGGTGCAAGCTACCTGCTGCTAATTAAATACTAAACAGAAAATGGCAGCAGCACTAGATGAGCATGAGAATAAAGATGAACATGAAATGAACATGTGAAGAAGCAAAAAAAGCAAACTGCTATGTAGATAAATGGAAGCTCTTACGCATATAAAATGATCATAAATATGTGGCTATCCACCAACGATCAAGGTGGCTTCCAATCGGATGAGTCCTACACTAACACTGACTGCATACCTACAAAAACCGGCGCCCATATCAGGAGAACAGCATACCTGGTCAGAAGCTTGCACAGTGTGAACAGGAGGCTAAATTCCCAGAGGAGGCCAGGCCTCCTTATATATACACATAAAATACAAAATGGACAGCACTCCTACAGGTGAGAGTCAGGTGCAAGCTACCTGCTGGCTAATTAAATACTAAACAGAAAATGGCAGCAGCACTAGATAGCCATGAGACATAAAATGAACATGAAATGAACATGTGAAGAAGCAAAAAAGCAAACTGCATGTATAAAATGGAAGCTCTTAGCGCATATAAATGATCATAAATATGTCGGGTCCACCCAACGATCAAGGGGCTTCCAATGGATGAGTCCTACACTAACACTGACCTGCATCTACAACGGCAGGCCCATATCAGGAGAACGCATACCTGGTCAAAGCTGCACCAGTGTGACAGGAGTGCTAAATTCCCAGAGGACCAGCCTCCTCTAATATATACACATAAAATGACAAAAAAAACACCACTCCTCAGGTGAGAGTCAG